>JASEVX010000015.1:6297658-6712394 GCA_031761405.1 Serripes groenlandicus
ATACTATGGAACCATAGTCTAATTTTGGACGTATTAGGGACTTGTAGAGTTGCAGGAGTGACTGTTTATTTGAACCAAATTTGGTGCCCCTTAGCATTCTCATTATGTTCAGGTCCTTTTGACATCTGGCCGTTATTTCTTTAATATGCGGCTGGAAGTTGAATTTTTGATCAAGTGTCATACCCAAAAATTTGACTGACTTTTGAAATTTTATTTTTGTGCCTCCTAATTTTACGTCTACTGGGTGTTGTTTTCTGTTTCCGAATAATATCCCTACTGTTTTTGATTGTGAAATTTTGAAACCCCATTTCTGGGACCAGCGCCATATGGAGTCCAGCCCTACTTGTGCTTTTTTTTGTAAGGTTTTGACCCGGACTCCCCTTAGCCATCCGCCCGAGTCATCGGCAAATTGGCTAATTACCATCCCAGTCCCCTTTATTGCATCTGGGAGATCATTAATAAGAAGTGAAAAGAGTAGAGGGGATATTATGGCACCTTGGGGTACCTCTCGTTAGTGTTTCAGTGTCTGAGATAGCATCCCCGACTTTAACCCTTATCTTTCTATCCAGCAGAAAGGACTTTATATAACTAAAGCATCGCCCTGTGACTCCGTGTTTTTGTAATTGATATAAGATACCCGAGTGCCATGCTAAGTCGAATGCGGCCTCCAAGTCTAGGAAGATAGCTAGAACATAATGACCCTTGTTTTTAGCATAAAGGACATCATGCTGTAGTCGAGCAAGCTGATCAAGCGTGCTGCGCCCCTTCCGAAAGCCGGATTGGAAGGGATTTATTACTTTTTTTGATTCTAAGTATATTTCTAAACGCGTCTTAACCATCCCTTCCAGCAATTTCCCGGGGTGAGAGGTTAGACTAATAGGTCTATATGATTTAGGATAATTTGGGTCTTTATCTGTTTTTGGTAAAGGTATAACGCAGGCGATTTTCCAATCCTTGGGATACTCCCCATCCCGCCATACCTTGTTGAAGAATGAGAGCCAGATTTGTAAGGCCGATTCAGGCATATGCTTGAACATTGTGTATGTAAGTTTGTCCAAACCCGCGGCGGATTTTTTTCTGCTACTAATGCAATCTTTTAATTCTTGTAAAGTGAAGTCATAGTTGATTGGACTGTTCTCATTATCCAATGGAGGAGAGTTAATTTTTTTATGCTGAATTCGTTCAAAAGATTTTTGTCTGGCCAAAACTTCTGGGTCGATATTGTCTTCGCTAGAGACTTTTGCATAGTGTTTGACAATTATTTTTGCTTTGTCAAGGGAGGTAATTGCATCTTTATTGTTTCCCTTTAGAATGGGAGTTGGTCTGATTGGATTACCCTTAATTCTCCGAATTTTGTTCCAAAAGTCTAATGAATTTTTTGGGTCGATAATACATTTTTCACAGAATTCATTCCAATTATCTGTTTTGTTTTTAAGAATGACCTCTTTACTGAGTTTAGAGGCCTCTTTGTAGTTGACCAGGTTGACTTCACTTGGGTGACGTTTAATATTTATTAGGCATTTCTTTCTTTCCTTGATTGCATTTTCACATTCTTCATTCCACCACGGTACATTTTTCCTATTGTTTTTTATTGGTTTAGAAGAAGGGATAGTCTCTAATGCGACCTTTAGAAATTGTTCTGTTATTTTTGTATTGTATATATTTATATCATCATCATAGACTTCGGTAGTGGTTATTTCCTCACTTTTCATGTTGAAAGCATCCCAATCTGCTTTATTAAAGTTAAATCTCTCCTCATTAACTTGATTTTCATTATTTGTCTTGTTTATAGTTGTTATTATTATTGGGAAATGGTCTGTACCCCAGTTGTCCTGAAGGACTTGCCAAAAAATCTCACTTGAGATTTTGGGACTAGTAATAGTCAGATCGATGCATGTGAGATTTCCAGTGTGCGCATCGACCCTGGTTGGTGTGCCATCATTGTGCAGCACGAGGTTGTGTAAATCAATCTACTCCTCGACTGCCCGACCATGGTTATCCGTTTTGGTAGATCCCCATATAATATTGTGCGCATTGAAATCACCAGTAATTACTAAGTCCCCTTTTGATATGATATTGTCTAAGTGGCCTAAAGATGTAGAGTCGCACCCCCTTGAGTACATGTTAACCAGAAAGAAGGGAGATTGGCCAAAGAAAATTTGGATAATTTGAAGCTCAAGTTTTGTATCCCCTTTCTGATCCATAACGTTGTCTATGATGATGTTTTTGTAATTTATTCCATGTTTGATGTAAATGGCCAAACCGCCGCAGATTTGGTCATTTTTATTTTAATTTTGTTTCCTGGATACAGATAATGTCAATATGATTGTGGTCCAGAAAATGCTTAATTTCAGTATGTGTGTGAGCTGAGAGCCCACGCACATTTAAGTTCAATATTTTCAAATTCTTGCTTATATTGAAAATTAATTATTTATAGGCCATTTTGTTTAGGCCTCTATTTTTTGTGGGTGTGCCCATGATGCGCCGTTTGCATCCGCTCACAGTTTTGAGTGGGGAAGTGAGACTTTTTAGCCTAGGCCCCTGAATGAGTGTGCCAGTTTGGCCTATTCTTGTGTTTGTTATTGCAAAAGGGAGTAAAGGTGTATGTGTGTTCTGTGTTGGGCGAGTGACAGGGGTGCAGGTTGACATTTTGGCAGTATTAGAGGACTTGTTTGTAGGGTTAAGCTGTTTTGATCGAAGCATTTTAATAATTGCTTCCTTTATTTTATTTGCGTTGGTGCTCTCTCCCTTAATTTTTATGTCTAAAAAGTTAAGAATGATTGTGGATAATTCTATAAGGTTGAGTTTTTGGTCATGATTTCCACAATCAAGGGTTATTGTGTCTGAGATTGCATCAGTCTGTGTGTTTTGGGTGGAAAAGGATTTATTAATGTATTGCTTGGCTGCCTTCTTCGCTCTTTTAGTGAGCAAAGGGTGGAAGGAATTTTCAGACGTTTCCATTTGGGATACATCTGTAAAGGAGGCTTCCCCATTTTTGTATGTGGGGGACTTTCTTGGTATGATATTTTTTTCTTTTTTGTCCCTATTGTCCTTTGTGGTGTTCTTTGGGCTGTCTAATGTTGTGCATTGCGAAGACCAACTGCAGGAAGAGGCGGGACTTAGTCCTAAGGTAAATGAAGGGAGAGTGCTAGGAGTAATGGCACTTTTGGGTGTGTTGACGGGCATTGAGGAGGATGCAGGGGTCACGCTGAGTGTAATAGCACATGTGCGTCGGGGTGATTTAACCCGTTCCTTTGTAGGTGTGACCTCATTTGGGGTAATTTTGGAACATGACATGGGATGGATTGGTGAAACTGGAGGTGTTTTGACCTGGGTCGTTTTTGCGGTGACTTGTGTGGGTACTGGGGTCGATCTAATTGGAGAGATTGGTGAAACAGGGGGGATATGTTGAGATACGTTTCCTCCCAGCTGGCAGCTGGTCTGGCGGAAACCCCCCGGTGAGACTGAAGGTCTGGGCAGACATTTACTGATTGTTTTTGAAGCTGCCGACAGCTTTCCGCAGCCCGGGCCCAAGAACAACCATTTTTGTTTTTGAAAGATTGAATTTCTGATGCTTTAGCATACTCCGGGCACAATCTAAATCGCGCAGTATGTGTCCCTGAACAATTTGGACAGCGGATAGGGTTCTCACAAACTCCCCTCTCATGGTCCCCTGCACAAAGGGCACATTTTTCCCCATTTTTGCATTTGTGCGCCGTGTGGCCGAAACCCTGACAGTAAAAACATCTTAGTGGCGGAACTTGATAATTCTCTATGGGGATATACACTTCTGAATTTTTAATTTTTATAATATTCGGTAATTTCTCCCCCTGAAATACTAGTTTTACCATTGCCGTAGCTTTGTGGTATCTGTTGAAAATCCTAGAGGCATTCAAAATTGGGGCCTTATTTGCGCCTACTACCTCTAAGTGATCTAACCAATCGTCAATGTTTTCCCGTGGGTGTATGTGCATAACACCTTCCACAGTTGTACATTCCTCTGGTAAAAACGTTTTACACTTGTATTTACATATTACCAGAGGAGCGAGATTCCTAATTTGGTTTAGGGTTTCGGCCGATTTGGGTTTAACCAGTAAAGTCCCATTTTTAAGTGGAATGATACAATCCACCATCCCGGCCAAAGTTCTGTCACGTGCGAGGGCAAAGGGTGAAACTCCCCCAAAGTCCCTCTCACCCACAGATTTGATGAATACTTTAAAAGACCACGTGTTTTTTTGAACAACATGCATTTGGCCGGGATTGATGGCCGCACCAAACCCTTCTAAATTTGTAGACATGTTGGTCGGCACAGCGAATAAGCAGAGAAAATGATATATAACACACTGTAAACTACTGTAAACTACAATAAATAACTAAATAGAAGTTTTCTCTGATAACTGATAATTGAACTGGAACGCTATTCTTTAGTTTAGGCGTAGAGGCCTTCTCGCTATTATTGTGCTAGAAAGAAAGACACGATTAAGATCTATACTAAGCATACCCAATTTTCCTTTGCAACAGATAACAAATACTATGTATAATATATATATGTATAAGTGTATAATACACTGTGTAAAGAGCAGTGTATTAAAAGTTAGTTAATGGGTTGTGGAAAGGGAAAGGTCGTCGTATATTCTACTTTGAATTATTGCAATTTGTTTTACGACTTTTTCATATGATTTTTGAATACAACATTAGTAGTAAAATGATAGCTATTCGTCAGCGAGAGTATTTCTAATATGAACTTGAGGTTCATTTGTTGTTCGAATGTTGATGATGGTCCTCCTCTTCGGGAAACGTGTCTGAATCTGGTTGGGTTCTATTTTGTTAAGTATACTAATAAATAATGTTTCTAAATACCGTTTTCCTTCATTTTCCAAAAGTCCGATTTTTCTTTTTAACACTAATACCTCGTGGTCACAGAATCTAAAAATAGTTCAAATCACTCATTTTTCTATACATTGTATTCACTGAGAGATTATAAGATAACGTCCTTCCGCCTTGGTGCCAAGTCTGTGAATGATGAATGTCTGCTTTTGATGTTCAATTATTTTCAATTATATAAACTATTTTATGAAAACATCTCAGCAACTCTATATTACTTTCGATTAAATCAAAATAGTTTCAATTTATCTCCAATTCGATTACAAAATATGACTTTATAGTAGGATTTTACTTCGAAAAGTGTTAAAAAATGTATTTGTACTATATTCAACATAAAATCTAAGAATAATGTAATGATTAATGAATTACCTCCCTTTATTCCATTCATGCTCTTTTTACAATGGAGGTTGTTTTGCCAACCAAACGTCGGGTTACCTAACGGGCACCTGCTTACAACGTCACTCCTCAATGAGTACGTCTCGCGCAATACTATTCTCTGTCTCAGACACGAAGAAGGCTAATGTTTACATTTTTTAACTCAATTAAATGTTAGTTCGATAGTTCTCAAATCTTATTATCAATTTGGTACCAAATCAGCACTGACATTATTATTGTTAACCATGTCTCTGCTGAAATGAAGCAACTATTAAGCCTTTCCCTCATATAGACGCTTTCTGACGCCTCTGCAGCAGACGGCTTTTTGAAAACATAGTGCCACACTTTTTTTTTCACTTTTAGTCATAGGTTATCCATTCAGTCGACAAATTATGTTCAAAGTCGTCTGCTACTGAATTGTCGTATGAGGGAAAGGGATAACATTATTGAAACTAGTTGAAAAAAAATTGACAACAGGAGAATTTAGCTTGTTTTGAAAAATATCCTTTCAAGATGATTCCTCCTTTGTCACAAAGTTTTCAAAAGTAGGCTGTTGCAGCGGCATCAGGAAGTGTCTGTATGTAGGAATTGGATGAATACAGATGAATATTATAATTTAGAGTCAATGATATTTGATTATTCTTATATCAGATTTGGCAGACATTGAGGGAACTCTAATAATGCCTTATTGACAATATTAGACGTTTATCTGTATCCTTTGTAAGGCATTCCAAACTTATCTATTGTGTTCCTAGACAATGAGTATAGGTTTTTTATTTTTGAATGTGTTTACTATTGTGTAGCTTGCACAAGTTTGGTGCACCTTGCAATAATTTTGAAATAAAAACAATATTTTACAATGAAGTCCATGTCGGCAAGCTATGCTGTCCTATGCTGTCCTGCGCTGTCCTGTGTCAGGTCTTGAAGAAAGGTTAAAACATTAGTATGTACATGACAAATGTACAAGTTGGCTTTTGCAGAAAAGATCCAGCTCTGCCTGTACATGTATCTGCGTATAACATTAGGTGTTCATCTAAGTTTTGCGTTTTAAGTTTACAATAAAATCTAATGCCAGCAAGCTATGCTGTCAATTTGCCTGGTCTCGGAAGAAAGGTACACGAGAAAAGGTATAAGTTAACTATTCCTTGCAGAATAGATCCAGTTCTACTTGTACAAGCTGCACTATCTGATCAAAGTGTACACTGTTGACATATTGTTACATTTAAAGCTTAGTACAGAGCTCTCGATAAGGGGCGTTTTGCATTTTCTAAAATCCTTATTTGACCCTCTCACCCTATTGTGGGTACTCAAAATAATCGTCTCAGTGCGACGATTCTTTTGAGTACCCACCACATAGGGTTTGCTTTTACTAACAAGAGAAAAATTGTGGGAAAAGGAGCTGAAAACCCCTTGTTATCTGGATCTATGTTAGTAGAATATTCTGTCATCTTGTGTAGATTCTGGTAAGTCTGAGGAGGTAAACAAGTTGTTCTGAACCTTCACTAAATACAACTTGTACCTCTTCTCATGCACTGGCTTACATACTACTATATGAATGAAAAGGATTATCTGTCATAATAAAGGAGGTTGAAGTAATAAAAAACAACAAAAAGCTTCACAGGTAAAATGAAGGGCAAATACCGGGTACCAATAGGGTAAAATGTAATGATTGACCTTCAGAAGTACAGTTACAACAAACTGACCATTCTTTTTACATAAAAATGTACGTGAGTTGGATGCAAATGTCTAATTCCTTCTCACATACAATACAACTACAGCAGACGACTTTGAAATTATCAAGTACAAAATATAGACTGATGGATTGCATAGTGTCCCTGCTGCTCTCTGTTGCTCAATTTGGATAATTATACTCTTGTATTTTCTGTTTAACACTTTTTATCAAATAGACGCTTTCTGATGCCTCTGCAGCAGACGGCTTTTTGATAACATGGTGAAAAAAGAAGAGATTGCTCAAAACGATCAATTTCTCCTTTTGTCACCATGTTTTCAACTCTACGCAATTATTTTACTTTTAGTTAAAGGTAGCTTCTAATTGTTTTCAGGTATATGGAAGTTCTACATAGTAAAGTTTCAAATCCAGATCAAGTGAATTATCAGAATAAAGCTTTTTTAACCCAAAGCTTTTCAGTTTAAAAGCATTCCAATTTGTAATACACATATGTTACTTAATGCCAAATGTTGCATGTTAGATACATAGACAGGTTAGTTTTCATACACAAATAGCATGCTAAATGTAGGGAAAAGAATTAATCTATATGTTACACAATCGCTACTGACTGTACATTGTGCACCCTGGATTCACATAATTCAGACAGACATATCTGATGCATGCATTACAGTCGAGAGTTAATCAGGCATTAAGAGCTTTATTCAAGGCAGAATTGATCAGTCCCTCATCGTGACTGGGCTCCATCTGATATCATTTAATGCAGCATTGACTTTGATCATTGATTCCATGTTAGAGCAATCCACACACAAGCGGCTGCTGATAGAGGGAATGAAGGGAAAAGTCACGGACCCTGGACAAACTTGATTTGATACTGACATGCGATTAGTCAGATATTGCCCTTAATTTCTGCATTCTTCACCCGGACCTACTGGTTACTTTTAAGAACCACCTGTTAATGAACACTTATAATGTAGAAATAAAGGTCTTTGATTGATTTGTTGCTGCTATAAGACCTTGTTAATTGGTTTCAAAATAGCAAAGCAAGTCATATTTATTTCAATGCCATTAACAACTTTCTCACATATAATAGCTTTCTAACACTTTTGAGGAAGACAAATTTTGAAATGTTTGTGGTAAAAGAAGAATTTGCTCAAAATGAGTAATTACTCCTTTTGACATAATGTTTTCAACTACAATCTCATTGATGGAGATGTATCATGCTTTTAAAGTCTTCTGCTGCAGACTTGATGTATGTGGGAAAGGGTTAATGGAAGCCTGTCCCACATACACATGCATTTTGAAACATTCTCAGAAGAGGACTATTAAAACATTTTGGCAAAAGAGATTGTTCATGATTATTTTTTTCTACTTTTGTCACAATGTTTTCAACTCCAATCAGTAAGCGTACATTCATTGAATGTGATACAAATTACTAAGTTTTAGCCAAGATTTAATAATTTGTGGCCACGATTTAATAGGTTGTGGCCACAACTTAGTAACTTGTTCCCACAACTTTTTAGCTTGTGGCCACAACTTTGTATCTTGTGGCCACAAGTTATTAAGTTGTGGCCACAATATAAATAAAGTGTTGCGGATGTCACCTCGTGCTACCGTACATATTGACCCTTTCCCAAATACGACAAATATGCAGCAGACAACTTTGAAAACATCCTGCCAAAAATAGCAGAAGTCGATGTATAAAATAAAACATGAACATATCTTGACACATGGAGGAATTGTTCAATACGAATCGTCTGCTGCAGAGGCGCCAAAGCGCGTCTGTATGAGGGAATGGAACATTGCATTATATTTTAAAGTCGTCTAAGATTTAATCTTCTGAGAAAAAAGTAATCATCTGTGTTAACCGCAAGTACAGAGAATTAAAGTAAATGTGAATAAAACTGTCATCTATAAAAACGCCTTTTTCCCACCTCCCGCCCAAATTTTTCCGATTGTTTAATGACAGACAAGATTACTCAAACGATCGATGAAATTGTATGCGCATACCGCAAGATGACGCCTAATCACGTGACGTGAACTTCTTAAAAGTTATCTTCGTCGAGACAGCGGTGTGTTTTGTCGTCTGGTTCAAAGAATACATTTCTGCAAAATGGAGAAAGTCAGAATAATTGTTGGACTAGTTTTGTTCGTTTGCATCGGTAAGTAATTTGTTTTGATATGTTCAAGAGGTTGTTATTAGTCGTAGGGCAGAAGCCCGCAACTTATATTTTTAATAGTTTTTCGGAAATGACATGAGGGGACGAGTTTTTATTAGAAAAACAAAAATTACATGTCGTTGAACATATTACAATTGCGTTTGTTTAAAAACAATAAGTTATGACACATCTGAAATGAAATAAATATTCCGATGTTTTAAGTATTTGCAGTTTCTCTAATTTGAATCGCATTTAAGTTTTTGTTTGTTTTATTTACGAAGACAAAACAGTTCCTATTAGACTTGCAGAAGACTGTTATGTGTCAATATCGTGATAAAAGTCACGGCGAATTCTCCTTTTAATATCAATTTTAACTTACTAAATGCTATTTTCATGTTCAAAGAGATGTCTTTATTTGTGAAGAATGCATTTAATAATGTTTATCCATGTATATCTAAAATATGATCTGTTTCAAGCTAAATCTGTTGATCACGTGACTAGCGATCACCGACTGCGTAGATCAATCTTCTTTGCAAAGAGCCGTTCTTTACACTCACTTACACATAGTTAATTCTAGGTGATTTAAAATGTTTATTTGATTCGAAACAAATGATGTAAAGAACACACTGAGATATAACTGGTTTTAATAGAAAAAATACTTTGAATGAACACTCGCTGCCTATAAAGAGAGTGTAAAGAACGACAACTGTGCGAAGAAGAAACGAATTGGGTATTTCGTCCTTGATAATTTTAAATGTGTGATTAATAGATCAGGCATTTTGCTTGCGATTTTCATATTGTAATGCATCAATGACTCAAGTGCGCTCATCATTATATAATTTATAAACATGAGTAGTTTGTTATTTTCATTATAAATCAAAGCGTCGAAGGCACTCTAGGGGCGATCGTGTAGAAATTCCTGCAAAGTAACAAGCAGTATCTCGGAGTACATGTATCCACATGCATAACTTAAAATCAACAGGACCAAGATCATCCTAATAATATCACCTTCTAACAACTTAGTGATAACATAGTAGTTAATGGTTTCTGAAAACGTAAATGAAATGAAAGTTGTTGATTCTTACAAGCAAAATGTCTCAACAAACCCCTAAACTGTTGACAATGTCCGGGCCGGAGAAGTCAGTCCTATCAAACAGTACTCATTTTGACCTTTGACCTCTACGAGTGATCTTAACATTTGAGGTACAGGCCTTAATTTTGTGCACGACACACCACCTCATCATGGTGCACTGTTGTGCCAATTTTCTTAGAAAACCTATTATGCATGGTTAAGATGCGAGTCGGAGAGACAGACTCATGGACGCACGGACACACTTACCAAAACCGCCATTGTGACAGCTATATGTCGAGCTCATAAAAAGCAGACTCGACAACAAGTGATTTCAGACAGTAAAATGGTTATCAACCGTCAATAAACAACAGGCTATTGAACAACCCTTTCCAACAATCAACACAATTGCAAAGGAAGAGCTGCTCCTATTGATACATTATTGTAGCATTATATTATATAATGTGTTTCCTGGCTTTCTCACACCAGTACGGACTACTTCACAAAACGCATTTTCCGAGCAACTGGCTGCTTTACCACAAAGACTGTTAGCCCATTGGTGGAAGACGAATGCCGCTTGTCACAGTGACCTATGTCAAACGTCGAAACGAATGTTGGCCGTGCAAGGGTTCGAACTTACAACCCCTGGGTTGGGTTAGGAGTGCTACAGTTAGAGATCAGAAAAATAATACCAAACTAAATTTCACTAATTAAGGGGATATAGCTCTGGTATAACTGAAGAAAGTGGACTTGAAAGTGAGGTTGTCCCTGGAATTATTCTCATATACAGCCAAACCTGTGCTAAAGTCAAGCTTTGTTTAGCAATACCCTGTCTATAGCAACCATTTTTTTTAATTTCACAATTACTCATTTTCTGCACAAATGACCCTGTAATTAACCCTTTCCCACATACTCTGCAACAGACAATTTTTGAAAACGAGCAATTTCTTCTTCTGCCACAATGTTTTCAATTCTTTTTAGTAATTACCTACATTTATAGAGCTTTTCCGTGTTTTTGCTTGAGTATTCCCAGTCATTGGGTGCATATGTGTTGTATGTTGGAAAGGGTTAAAGACCACCTGATTGTTCTTGTCTCTAAAAACAGGTTTGCTCAAGTAATAACGGAACTTGTTCGTCTATTGTATGAGAATTCCGTCACAAGCAAATGATGCCTGCTTCTTCTTCTCAAACATACGGGCCGAGCATCTATTAAAAGAAGCAAGATTAAACGCACTATAGCAGCTCAATTATTTTCAATTATATAAACTATTTTAAGAATTAATCTCAGCAACTCTATATTACTTTCGATTAAATCAAAATAGTTTCAATTTATCTCCAATTCGATTACAAAATATGACTTTATGGTAGGATTTTACTTCGAAAAGTGTTAAAAAATGTATTTGTACTATATTCAACATTGAATCTAAGAATAATGTAATGATTTCTGAATTACCTCCCTTTATTCCATTCATGCTCTATTTACAATCGAGGATGTTTTGCCAACCAAACGTCGGGTTACCTAACGGGCACCTGCTTACAACGTCACTCCTCAATGAGAACGTCTCGCGCAATAATAGTCTCTGTCTCAGACACGAAGAAGGCTAATGTTTACATTTTTTAACTCAATTAAATGTTAGTTCGATAGTTCTCAAATCTTAGTATCAATTTGGTACCAAATCAGCACTAACCTTATTATTGTTAACCATGTCTCTGCTGAAATGAAGCAACTATTAAGCCTTTCCCTCATATAGACGCTTTCTGACGCCTCTGCAGCAGACGGGCTTTTGAAAACATAGTGTCACATTTTTTTTCACTTTTAGTCATAGGTTATCCATTCAGTCGACAAACTTTGTTCAAAGTCGTCTGCTACTGAATAGTCGTATGAGGGAAAGGGTTAACATTATTGAAACTAGTTGAAAATAAACTGACTACAGGAGAATTTAGCTTGTTTTGAAAAATATCCTTTCAAGATGATTCCTCCTTTGTCACAAAGTTTTCAAGAGTAGGCTGTTGCAGCGGCATCAGGAATTGTCTGTATGTAGGAATGGGATGAATACAGATGAATATTATAATTTAGAGTCAATGATATTTGATTATTCTTATATCAGATTTGGCAGACATTGAGGGAACTCTAATAATACCTTATTGACAATATTAGACGTTTATCTGTATCCTTTGTAAGGCATTCCAAACATATATATTGTGTTCCTAGACAATGAGTATAGGTTTTTTTTATTTTTGAATGGGTTTACTATTGTGTAGCTTGCACAAGTTTGGTGCACCTTGCAGGAATTTTGAAATAAAAAAATAATTTTACAATGAAGTCCATGTCCTGTGCAGGTCTTGAAGAAAGGTTAAAACATGAGTATGTACATGGGAAATGTACAAGTTGGCTTTTGCAGAATAGATCCAGGTCTGCCTGTACATGTATATACATTAGGTGTTCATCTAAGTTTTGCGTTTTAAGTTTACAACAAAGTCCAATGCCAGCAAACTATGCTGTCCATTTGCCAGGTCTTGGAAGAAAGGTACACGAGAAAAGGTATAAGTTAACTATACCTTGCAGAATATATCCAGTTCTGCTTGTACAATCTGTAATCTGATCAAAATGTACCCAACACATAGGGTTTGCTTTAATAACAAGTGAGAAAGTATGAGAAAAATAACTGAATACCCCTCCTTATCTGGACCTCTGTTAGTAGAATATTCTGTCAACTTGTGTAAATTCTGGTAAATCTGAGCAGGTAGACAAGTTGTTCTGAACCTTCACTATGTACAAATGCTAACTTGTACCTCTTCGCATGCACTGGCTTACATACATGTACTATTATATGAATGCAAAGGATTATCCGTCATTATGAAGGAGGTTGTAATACTATTTTGATGGTGCTGAAGTAATGAAAAACAACAAAAAGCTTCACAGGTAAAATGAAGAGCAAAAACCGGGTACCAATAGGGTAAAATGTAATGATTGACCTTCAGAAGTACAGTTACAACAAACTGACCATTATTGTTACATGAGTTGGATACAAATGTTCTAACCCTTTCACACATACAATAAAACTGCAGCAGACGACTTTGAAATTATCAAGTACAACATATACACTGATTGATTGCATAGTATCCCTGCTGCTCTCTGTTATAATTGCTCAATTTGGATAATTATACTTTTGTATTTTCTGTTTAACCCTTTTTATCAAATGGACGCTTTCTGATGCCTCTGCAGCAGACGGCTTTTTGATAACATGGTGAAAAAAGAAGAAATTAGTCAAAACGAGCATTTTCTCCTTTTGTCACCATGTTTTCTCTACGCAATTATTTTACTTTTAGTTCAAGGTAGCTTCCAATTGTTTTCAGGTATGTTTTCAAAGTCGTCTGCTTCAGATTTGCTCTATGTGGGAAAGGGTTAATATCAGCATTTATTCAATTTCCTCAGACATTTGGCAAAGTTGTTTTGTGGAAGTTCCACATGTAACATGTAGACATTGATCAGATAGTAAAGTTTCAAATCCAGATCAATTGAATTATCAGAATAAAGCTGTTTTAACCCAAAGCTTTTCAGTTTAAAAGCATTCCAATTTGTAATACACATATATTACTTAATGACAAATGTTGCATGTAAGATACATAGACAGGTCAGTTTTCATACACAAATATCATGCTAAATGTAGGGAAAAGATTTAATATATGTTACACAATCGCTACTGACTGTACATTGTGCACCCTGGATTCACATAATTCAGACAGACATATCTGATGCATGCATTACAGTCGAGAGTTAATCAGGCATTAAGAGCTTTATTCAGGGCAGAATTGATCAGACCCTCATCGTGACTGGGCTCCATCTGATATCATTTAATGCAGCATTGACTTTGATCATTGACTCCATGATAGAGCAATCCACAGACAAGCGGCTGCTGATAGAGGGAATGAAGGGAAAAGTCACGGACCCTGGACAAACTTGATTTGATACTGACATGCGATTAGTCAGATATTGCCCTTAATTTCTGCATTCTTCACCCGGACCTGCTTGTTACTGTTAAGAACCACCTGTTAATGAACACTTATAATGTAGAAATAAAGGTCTTTGGTTGATTTGTTGCTGCTATAAGACCTTGTTAATTGATTTCCAAAAAGCAAAGCAAGTCATATTTATTTCAATGCCATTAACAACTTTCTCACATATATAATAGCTTTCTAACACTTTTGAGGAAGACAAATTTTGAAATGTTTGTGGTAAAAGAAGAATTGGCTCAAAATGAGTAATTACTCCTTTTGACATAATGTTTTCAACTAAAATCTCATTGATGGAGATGTATCATGCTTTTAAAGTCTTCTGCTGCAGACTTGATGTATGTGGGAAAGGGTTAATGGAAGCCTATCCCACTAACACATGCATTTTGGAACATCCTCAGAAGAGGACTATGAAAACATTTTGGCAAAAGAGATTGTTCATGATTATTTTTTTCTACTTTTGTCACAATGTATTCAACTCCAATCAGTAAGCGTACATTCATTGAATGTGATTTTCCAAACTTCCAAACTTTTACTTAGATGCTTTCAAAGTGCTCTGCTGCAGATTGTTTATTGAAAATTAAGGGTTAAAGACCTGCGGTTTTGTGATGCATTATGTGGTGAAAAGTATTTGATAGTTTCTGTTTAAGCCCTCTCCAAATAGTAAAACCATAATGTATCTGCTGCAGATTCTTTGTATATGGGAAATGGTGAAATCCTCTTCTGTCAGATAGTGTGTTAACCCGTTCCTTCATATAGACGCTTTCTGACCCCTCCAACAGATGGCTTTCTGAAAACATATATAGTGACAAATGAAGAAATTACACAAAACGAGCAATTTCCACTTTTGCCACAATGGTTTCCACTTTTAGTCATACGTTATCCATTCAATTATAGAGATTTTCTATTTTTTGACAAAATATGTTTAAAATCGTCTGCTGCAGAATTGCCGTATGAGGGGAAGGGTTAAGTATTACTGACATAAGCTTTGTCAAAGTAGAGACTTCGATTTTGTCAATTTATCATTAAAAGTCACTTTATCAGTTTAATCTGAAAAGTTTGAAATCAAACTTTGATTGTTTGGTAACAAACAATCTTAAATTTGGACAAGATAGTTGCAGATCGATCTTGAGATACAACTACATATCTAATTTATCTTCAATGTACTGAGTCAAGTGTTGAGCAGTCACATTTGGAGTCAAGTGTTGAGTACAGTCACATTGGGATTGTCTGCAAACGCCCCTATTAAACTTTTGACTCCGTCATAATTACAAAACAGACTTGACAATATGTTCCATCTTGATCGGTTCATTTGCTCACCATGTGTTAAATTTACCTGCTTTAATCAAGTTGTATGTCCTAAATGTGAACAAAAAAGGCATAGAAAATAATATACAGTACAGTTATATAGCACAAATTGTGCATGCACAAACCATGGAGATTATTAAGACTAGATCAGTATTAACCCTTTCTCACATACAACAAATCTGAAGCAGACATTTTAGAAAACATTTAGTAAACAAGAGGACCATGATGGTCCTATATCGCTCACCTGATTTAATCAAACTTAAAAAGTTTTCATTGTTCTTTGTCTATACATAGTTATACGCAAAACAAAAAACATCCCATGGTGGCCACGTTTATCATCCTATCAAAATAATTTGAAGTCTTAGTAGAGGGGCACCCAAAGAACATTCATGGCAAATGGACAAGAATATGTTTAAAGTGTTTACCTTAACAAGTCTATGTAAAACAAGTGATCCCCAGGGTGGAGCCATGTTTGACACCAAGACTATAATAATTTGACCAATATTGGTAGAAGTCTACTAGATGAAGTTAGATTTCAAATATTAAACTTTTAGACGAGATTTTTACGATTATATGTAAACAAGTGACCCGGGTGGGGCCATTTTTGACCCCAGGGCAACTTTTAGACGAGATGATTTTTTAATTGTTTTCCCTTTATGAGTCTATGTAAAACAAGTGACCCCCAGGGACGGGTAATTTTGACCCAAGGGCTATAATTTGAATAATCTTGGTAGAGGTCCACTAGATGATACTACATTCTCAATATCAAAGGCCTCGGCCCTCTACTTTAAGACAAGAAGATTTTTTAAGTTTTTCCCCTATACAAGTCTATGTGAAACAAGTGACCCCAAGGGGAGGGGTAATTTTTGACCCCATGGCTATAATTTGAACAATCTTGGTAGAGGGCCACTAGATGATGCTACATACCAAATATTAAAGGCATGGGCCCTCTACTTTTAGACAAGAAGTTTTTCCCCTATATTAGTATATGTAAAAAAAGTGATCCCCGGGATGGGGTCATTTTTTACCAAGGGCTATAATTTGAACAATCTTGGTAGAGGTTCACTAGACAATGCTACATACCAAATATCAAAGGCCGGGGCCCTCTACATTCAGAACAGATTTTTTTTTTAAATTTTCCCTATATGAGTCTATGTAAAACAATAGACCCCAGGGGAGGAGTCATTTGTTGACCTCAGGGCTATAATTTGAACAATCTTGGTAGATGTCCACTAGATGATGCTACATACCAAATATTAAAAAGCCTGGGCCCTCTACTCTTAGACAGGGGATTTTTAAAGGTGTTTCCCTATATGAGTCTATGAACAAGCTCCGCCCCCTGGCGGCCATATTTTCGAACGGATCGGAAATATTTAAATATTTGGACAATTTTGTCAAAAGTACTTTTGGACAAGAAGATTTTTAAACTTTTAACAATGCACATATAAGGAAAATAAGCTCCGCCCCAACACCGCCCCCCCCCCCCCCCCCCCTGGCGGCCATGTTTTTCAACGGATCGAAAATATTTGAAAAATCTTGGTAGAAGGTACCCCAATGAACATTTGTGCAAAATAATTCTCAAATCGGGCCACTCTACTTTTGGACAAGAAGATTTTTTAAGTTTTGGTTAATTTACCCTTTTTTGTTGCCGTGGCAGCCAAAGTTCTGCATGGAATATAATTCTTTGAACAAGTTTGAAAGAGATCCACCCAAGGAACATTACTCTAAGATTATTTTGAATTTGGTTAATTGGTTTAGGAGGCGAAGTCGTTTGTAAGAAAATGTGAACGGACGGACGACGACGACGACAACGACGACGACGGACGACAGACGGAGAGCGATCACAAAAGCTTAAAAAAATATATATATTTTTTTTTTTTTATGAAAGAACAATTATTGAATGAAGTTGAAATAATTATGGCAAAAGATGAATGTGCTCATTATAAGCAATTTCTCCTCATCCTTATCCACTAGACACACAATCAAGTAATATTCTTTTGGCGGTCCTTTTTAATTATGTTCAAAGATACATGTAAACTCTTGTTTGTGCGGCATCTGAGAAAGAGAGTAAAATGACAAATATTTAAAAAATCTAATCCGATTCCAGTTGTGTAGTAGAAATGTTCATTCAAAGACCCTCTACGAAAATTGTTCAAGCCATATAAGCTAGTTGAAAACCGAGGAGTGAGGCGGCATCAGAAAAAGGCAAAATGACAACATTCTGGGACTCTATGAAAGTGCTTGTCTTATTTGTTTCCTCGGCGACACTCTTCATAATTGTTTCAGCCATATTGACTTGTTCGAAGTCATAGTTACCAGGCGGCATCAGAAAAGGGGTTAATTGAACTTTAAGCAACAAATGATATCTCATCCTAATCAACTGATACATTGCAACAAAACTTCACAGAACGTTTCGTTGGTGGTCCTCTTTCAAATTTGTTCAAACACTTCTATTCTTGCTGCGGCAGAAAGAAGGGAGTAAAATGCATAACTTCTAAAATTATTCTTCCCAGAATCCGCTGGTCAGATTCCAAGATAATGTAGTACAAATGTTCCTTGTTTGACCCTCTACAAGATTTGCATAATCTGTATTATTTGGTTGAAAAACATGGTAGCCAGATGGCATCAGAAAAGGTGCAAAATGACAACACTTAATATTTCCCTTCCTTTTCAGGTTCTTGTCCGATTTCAGGAAACATTTATCATTTGTAATTAGTTCAAGCCATATTGATTGGTTTGAAAAAATAACTGCCGTGCTGCATCAGAATATGGACAAAATTAACATTTAGCCTTAAATAAAATCTCCTCTTAAACCATTGGACGGATATCAAACAAACTTCTCGGGAATTATCCTTTATTGATAAGTTTCATTTACAGTGTCTACTCCTTGTAGTTTCATTCACAATCTTGATTAAATTTTTCTCCAAGATTAGTAGTTACACGTATGCTACATGGCTATCACTCAAGTGATCGATTCAGGGCCACGCTTGCTCTCTGTTTTGGAGAAGCAAACATTAATAAATTATATTAATCAATTGCATACTCTGAATGCATCAGTTGGTTCGTCACAGTCAATAAATAGGAAAACAATGTACCTGTTGGGATTTCCGTAGAGCTATTTCGTAATATGATAATTAAAGAAGTGTATTATGTGGACCGAATACTATATTCGGATTTCGGTTCAATTAATTTGCACAAGACCAACAAGAGTTTATGATCTTGGAAATACTTCATTCTGGCCTGATGCATCATTACTTGTCTGTCATGGTGGGACTTTGTTTTAGATAGATATCTATATGCCCTTTTTGATGCATCTGCAGCAGAGGACTTTTGAAAACACTGAGGCAAAAGGAGGATTTGCTCATAATTGCAATTATCCCTTTTGCCACAATGCTTTCAACTATAATTCAATTATATCTCTTTCATTTATAGAGATTTATTTCATAGTTTCATCAAGAGGTTTTTAAAGTCGTCTGCTGCAGAACTGTAGTATGTGGGAAAGAGTTAAACGTATGGTCTGCAGACAACTTTTTGAAAACATGGCGTCAAAAGAAGAAATATGCAGCCTTACCATTAGGTATCCATCTGTACTGTCTGCACTGCACTACTACAACTGTCACTTATCTTACATCATAGGTTAACCTGGTCAAATATATAAACATTAGTTTGTGTAATCATAAAATGCCAATAACTATATATAGACCGTTATTCAAGAATTCACTTTTGCATATTTTATAGGAACAGTGCAGAATCAGATGGTAGAACCTAGTGCAACTGTGTCGGTAAACGACCCTATGAAGGTTAAACCAGGACAGGAGGTCGTACTGAACTGTGTAGGGAGTAGATCATCCATCTCATACTACATCCGAAACAGGTAGGATAACTGGAAAAGTGAATCGCCAGAACTTTATTTAGTAGATTCTTGTTAACCCTTTCCCACCTTTAGAGCCATTTTGACACATCTGCAGCAGACGACTGTTGAAAACATTATGACAAAAGAAAAAAAATGCTCAAAACGAGCAATTTGTCCTTTTGCCATAATGTTTTCAATTTTGTTAAGTAATAATGACTACATCTATAGAGATTTTCCATATTTCCTACATTTAAAGCATATAAAAAAATACTGTCATCTATGCAGTGCATGTTTATGGGATGTGTTTAGTAGTTGGAAATCTTCATACCCTTTCAATGCTGAATTAAAATGGACTTATCCAGTTTTGAATTTAGAAGAGTCAAATGATATGATTATTTAATTAAACATGTAAAGTTGAGCAGCCACCAGTATATAGTTTGGTCAGGCGAGGCAATAGCTGGCCTGGCTCTACACTGGTGGCACAGGTTTTGCGAAATCAGCATTTTGATACATTTGTAGCAGACGACATTTGAAATCTGTGTTGGAATAGGAGAAATTGCTCATCATGAGCAATTTCACCTTTGGCCACAATGTTTTTAACTCTATTGAATACATATACTATCATTTATAGAGATATTCCATAATTTTTCCTAGAAATTTTCGAAGTCGTCGTCTGGTGCAGATTTGTTTTATTTGAGTTAATTAGTTATTCATCTACCTTGTTTTAAAATGTAATAGAAAATTGTAGCAATAAGATGTTGATTATTTCTTTGAACATCACAGAGCCAGATGGAGTTTTAATAATATGAATGGATTGAAAGCCAATTTGTCCTATGGTTTCTATATGGAAACAAAAGATGTATACACAACAGAACTAATCGAACAAAAAAGGATTGCTTTTAAGCATGGCCCATTTACGATGAAAGACGACAACAATGCTGACAAAGAAGTTTATGTCTTTACTATCACATTATCTGGTTTGTGTAATTTTATAAGTAATAAATTAAAAATTGAAAGTGAAAATGTTGGTGTTACATTACCAGCTTATAGAATCTGAGAGTTATTAAAATTTTCTGCAAATGCTTTGGGATATGCCTTCCATTAAGTTTGTTTTGTCTGTCATCTATATATATAGTACTGCACTTTAAGCAGATTTTTGAAACCTTGTTTTTATACTGTCATATATCTTGATTCTCTCCATGGTACACGGGATTGTGCAGTTAGCATTATGCCTGACTCGCTGGTTTCAGGATAAATTGACTAGTAGTACTATTAATTTATCCCAGAAACTCCCTCATTTAACTGAATTATTGTTGAAAGTAGACTAAATCAACTAAAACTTAGAAAAAGAATCCATTCAATGACTTGATGTTGACTCAATTCCTACGTGTTGTTAACAAGTCGTATGTCCACCATAGCCAGTGTTACTCTAATAAATGGCTACCGGGAGGGTTGATGTTGTCATCCTGTCATGGCTACAGCAGAGTTCCAGATAAGGGGCATTTTTCATGTTTGACATTCAAACCCTATGTTGTGGGTACTCAAAAGATCTGTCTCATTGAGACACTTCTTTTGAGTACCCACACCACAGGATTTGGTCGAGAAATAAGATAATTATTGTCGGGAAAAGACCTCTTCACTCCCTCTTATCTAGTCCTCTGTATCAGACAGGTCTGAGGGCCAAATAGAATGCTCTCTGTCAGCTCCTCTTCAACATTTTCTGTCCCTCGTAATTATTTTAAAGCTATATATATATTTCTTAATAAATATTTTTTGAATGGTTGAGCAATGCTGTCACATGGAAAGTTCTCAATTATCTAGAAGCAGGAAACGTTTTAATATAATCAAATCATGCAATGGTATAAGGTAGCCTGTTGCGGGGTGACCACAAGTAGATACTATATGTAATCGGTTAAAATACAGTAGAATTTAGCTACATGATAATGCACTATATAAGATTGCAATGATAATGCATCTGTATCATGTATTGCTTTCATAATATACACATAGGCAATTGGTTCATATTTCTTCTCTCTCCATCTCCTTCTCAATCTATTTCTCCATTCTTTAATGCTCAATCTATTACTCTGTTCCACTAGACTTATTGTAAGTTGATCAGACAATATTCACTTTGAATATTCTCCACTGTCTTACAAGATAACTTACAGGGTGCCATCAATTGGTGACGTACATCTGTATTTATTAAGTATGAGAGACTTGGGTTGATTCTAAGTTGTTGATGGGTCATAGCAAGTATGTCAGAATTGCATAATTGATGTTATAACCCTTTTCCACATACATCATAGACTGCAGAAGACTACTTTAAAAACATATAGGAAAAAGTGTGAAAAATCTCTGTAAATGATAGTGTTATCATTGAATTGAGTTGAAACAATTTTGGCAAAAAGAGAAATTGCTTATAATGAGCAAATACTCCTTGTTCCACAATGTTTTAAAATGTTGTCTATTTCCGAGGGTTTAGAAAGCGTCTCAATTCTAGAAAAGGGTTATGATTCTGTGATAGAATAGGGACTATTTTTCCAAAAAACTACTTGCTGTTGGCATCGTTAGTTTTCTCTCTAATTTCTTGGATTTGCTATCAGTGAGATGCCTTATTCAACTTACTTTCTTAAGCACTATTCTGATTCTAATCTCTAAGATCATCCTTTTGATTGGATAATGGAATAATGATAAAATAAGCCAATCAGACGGATAAGATTTGCAACAAAGAAAGAATAATTTACATATGCAGGATAACATTGGTGATAATGCATGTACTGATGTGATGGACTGTGGATTTATTTCTGTCATATTGTGTATGTGGGAACTGATGAAAAGATGGAAATGCAGGTTATTGTTATACACCCTTCGAAGAAGAGGCGATATATAGGAGTCACTGTGTCGGGCTGGCTGTCTGTCCGTTAGTATTTTGTCCGGCCTATTTCTTACAAACCACTGGGTGGAATTCAATAAAATTGTACATAAAGCTTCTTTACCAAGAGGAGATGTGCATATTCTTAAGGTCTTACAATTGTATGTTATTTTACAGAGTTATGGTCCGTTCACTTATTAAGTTAAGGTGTATGTCAAGGTGCTGTTTTGGTAGTATTTATCATCTTCAGTGATAGTTCTAGTTTTGATTGAAGTCAAAGGGAAGGGTTAAATAGTGGTAGTTTGGAAGTTGTTGTTTTTATATCAGTCTGTCAAATCTTTCTTGACCCAAGAATAGGCTTTGTTTTTCATTTGGTTTTTCCTCATCTTGTCAAATTTCATTTTGTATATCTTTTTGGATTCCTTGTTGAAGGTTAATGGTTTCTCGGTTCGTGATTGTTTTGTTTTTTTCATATCCTCTTTCTCCTAGAGTCTTAATAACTGGCTTTTCCTTGTTTTTGCTTAGATGTTTTCAAAGTCGTCTGCTGCTAAATTGTTGTATGTGGAAAGGGTTAATACATATCAATGATGTTATTGAATTTATGCATTATTTGCTTCTCACAGTTATGATTCCTAAAGAAGAACATAATATTTATTGGTAAATATTTGATAATGAAAATCCATAGCTTCAAACTAAATTGTTGCAATTAATTTCATACTATGTCAAGCTGTAGTATAGTTACAATCAATTGCAAGATGATTTTGAAATTTGTGTTTGTCATCATCAATTTAACTGTCCATTATTTGTCTAGAATCTACAAGTCATGTCTGTTTAATGATTGTTTGTAATTTTGTGCGTGATTTTTAATTGAAGCGACAATCTATCAGGTTAAGGCTTAAAAACCTAAAAACTCCGAAATTCAGCAAATCTGTAGCAGTCTAAATTGAAAACAAATTGAAGATCCATCGTTAACTTTTAGCTCAACGATATTTCCTCCTAAACCTCTATACAAATTTAAATCTTACTTTACAGGAATGTTCATTAGGTGGTCCTCTTTCAAAGTTGTTCAAAGATTTAAACTATATGTAGAACTTTGGTTGCTGCGGCATCAGAAAGTGGGGAAAAGGGCCAATCTTTAAAATTCTTCTTCTTTTAATTTGCTTGTCTGATTCCAATATTATTGGGTAACAATGATCCTTTGGTGACTTTCTGCAAAATTTGTACAATAAATTCTGATTGGTTGACTTCCATGGCAACCAGACGGAATCAGAAATTCTAAATTTAGAAATTCCATTACGATGGAAGTGCGTGTATGATTTAAGAAAGTTGCATAGAAATTTACTTCGGTGATCCTCTACAAATTTAAAATTCTTCTCCATTCGTCCAATTCAAAGATAATTTAATAGAAATGTTCCTTGAGTGACACTCTACAAAAACTCTTCAACCCATATTCATTCGTGTAAAAACAGGCTAGCAAGGCAGCATCAGAAAAGGGGCAAGGTGAAAAAAATATATAATTCCATTCTTAATAAAGTTCTTGTCAGATTTCAAGATAATTTACCAGTAATGTTCCTTTATTGACCCTTTACATAATTTATTTGGTCAAAATAGGCAGCTGTTATGTGGCATCAGAAAAGGGGTAAATCAACTTTTTGCTTCAAACAACATCTCCTAAGCCTTTAGACCAATTTCAGACAAATTTCACAGGAATGTTCATTTGGTGGTCCTCTTTTAAATTGTTCAATGCCTGATTACAAATGACCTTTATTGATGAGGTATTCAATTAATAGTGTCCTGATCATCATGCAGTTTCATTTGCACTGCTGATCAAATTTCCCCCAGATATTTGCAGTTAAATATTTGCTACTATATTGTCACTCAGGTGATCGATTAACGGCCATCTTGGCCCTCTTGTGTTTGATTAGTAACATGAGTTTCATTATTAACTTGATCATTATTATAGTAACAAATCATCATAATATCTCATATTTTTTTTGTAAATGTGTTGTTTAAATTTCTACTCTTTTTCAGCCACAGCATTTAGATATAATCTGACAATTTATGACATGTTTAGACAATTCACACTTGCCTTGTTTCATTTCAGCAATTTACAGACTTTTAAATAGATGTAGCCTTGTACTTTATCAAGTTTATTTTATTAATTTGAATTCAGATACCACAAACTTCTTTTTATTCTTATAATATATACATTTTAATACACATGAATGTTTAACAAGATTTGCATTGCTAATTGCTTCACCTTGGCTGTATTATGTCTTAAGACATTCGCCCAACACTCAGAGCCCTCGAAAATGGAGGTATTTCATGTTCAAACATCCTTTTCTCGACCTATATGTCATTATGTTATGATTGTCAAAGAAGTTGTCTATATGAGATGTTTCTGTTGAGTACATACAAAATAAGGTTTAACCCTTTCCCACATACTACATTATTGTCTGCTGCAGACGACTTTGAAAATGTTTAGGCAATAATATGGGAAATTGATTCGCATAAACGTATAGTTATATTACATGGAGCTGAAAACATTGTGGCAAAAGGGAGAAATTACTCAACTTCTCTCTTTGACAAAATGTTGTCAAAAGTCTGCTGGTAAGGCATCAAAATGCGTCTGCATGTGGGAAAGGGTTTACAAGAGTAAAATATTTATTACTGAGAACTGTTTTGAACTTACAGTATTTAAAATAGAAATGAAATTAGTGACCCAATATATTTTTACTCATATCATCTTTTAGTATTTAGTTCTTATTCAGTAGTGTCCATATAGGAAATCACAATTCCTACAGCTTTGTAGATGCAGATGTCTAGATACAACGGAGAACTAACAAAGTCTTGAGCCCATGTTATTGCCTACATTCATACTATTCCAATCACTTTGCATTGTCAAAAGAAAAACAATGGATGCCTTATCATACAGAGCCGTGGCACTCAGATAAAGAATACAAAGTCACCCGATGATTATTTTGTGGCCATATTCAGGATATTTGTATTGATACTGTGCAAACATAAAACAGCTTGGAAGTTTTATTCTTTAAGAAAAAAACATGTTGAGCATTCCAAAAACCAACCTTGGAAGCTCCGCCACTTCAACCAAAAAGATCAACATGGATAACTCTATTTAACCCTTTCCCATCCGCAGATGCATTTTAACGCAATAGCAGCAGACGACTTTTGAAAACATTGATGGGCAATTTATCCTTTGGCCACAATGTTTTCAACTTTATTTAACAATGGTACTATCTTTTTTGTTAGGTTTTTGTCACTCTGTTTTCCAAACCGTCTGCTGCAGATTTGTTGTATATGGGAAAGGATTAATACACAATTTAGCCCTTTCTTGTGATTACTCATGCGAAACAATTATTTTGAGTACTCACTATATAGAGTTTTAAGATCAAAACAAGGATTAAAGAACAGAAAGTAGGCTCTTTATCTTCAGGGATCTGTTGCATGGTTGATAGTGAGTGGTCTTTTGCAGCAGCTACAATTATTGTTAGATTAAATAATCACCTTAATTGTGGGTAATATACAAGATAATGTGGGTGAAAGCTGAAAGTTTTATCAATCAGTAATTTGTAATACTGTGTTAGGGCTTAAGTCTTGCTAAGTCTTGCTGAAATGCATGTTATCCAGTTAAAAAACTGTTGATGCAAAATATTGCAAGTTTGTAATTAGGCTTGGTTATTCCAAGCCTGTTCAAGTAACCCTTGTGTTGTTTTCAGCGTTGTGAAAACATGCTCTAATGAAGATCTGTGTCTACCCGTTCCCACATGCAGATGCTCATGGATGCATCTTGCAGTACACCATTTGCCACATTGTTGTCAGCTCTTTTGTTTAAAGATCTTGTGATACTTTTGCTTAGATGTCTTCCAAGAAGTCGGCTGCAGATTTGATATAAGTGGGAAAATATACAATCCTTTCCTAAATACAACAAATCTGCTGCAGACGACTTTGAAAATATCTAGTCAAAAACATGTGAACTTTCTTAAAATGAAAGAACATTGAATACAGTTGAAAACATTGTGTCAAAAGAAGAATGTGCTCACTATAATCAATTTCTCTTCGTGCCACTATGTTTTCGAAAGCCGTCTGCTTCAGAGGCATCATAACACATCTGCAGGTGGGGAAGGTTCAGTTAAAATGAGAGGTTACAGTGCCGAGTCAAACAAATCGTCTAGCATACTGATGAAAATATTGATGCCTGGGATTACACTACAAAGATAACCGTAGCTGTGACAGAAAACATCAATGGAAAACACAGCTTTTGGTATTAACCATTTCTCTCATACGACAATTATTCAACAGACGAATTTGAACATATTTTGTCAAAAATAGGAAATCTCTATAAGTGAATGGATAACCTATAACTAAAAGCGGAAAACATTGTGGCAAAAGGATAAATTGCTCGAGCAATTTCTTCTTTCGACACGGTTTTCAAAAAGCTGTCTGCTGCAGAGGCTCAGAAAGGGTCTACATGAGGATAAGGGTTAAGTGTAATGGCTAGACTGAAACATAATTGACGGTCGGGAAAGGGTTAGGTCAAATAAATTTCAAAATACCTGCATAAGCACATACGGGAAACAATATTATTATTTCAATTAGTTGTCTTGTTTTGACAAATCAAGTGTATCCTTCCCTAAAATCGGATGTTCATCAGTTTACTTTCATTTGGCTTAACCAATAAAGGGAAATTCATTTGATCTGCTTGTGCATGGCTTATGACCATCTTAGGGCTTTTCCAGGGCTAAGATGTAGCTGGTTGTGACACTACTT
Organism: Serripes groenlandicus; assembly: GCA_031761405.1. Taxonomy (NCBI): domain Eukaryota; kingdom Metazoa; phylum Mollusca; class Bivalvia; order Cardiida; family Cardiidae; genus Serripes; species Serripes groenlandicus. The sequence continues at coordinate 6,324,668 of JASEVX010000015.1, forward strand.
TTTCTCAGTATTCAGTTATCAGCTATGAAGCTTTCTTGACGAGTAATTTGAAGCAAAAAAAATGGGTCTTCTACTGTCAAGTAATATGTCAAACACATTATATGACAAAATATAATGCCTATAGCAAGTAATAGCATTGTATTGGCATAGCAGTCCATACGTGCCAGGCCCTTTGACTGAGCTCCTCATCCTAGAAGCCTTGTTGCTTGACTGAATGTGTAGATCGGTCTTATTTATTCTAGTAGATAGATTGTTAAACAACAAAATAGGTTATTCAAACTTTAGGTATGTGGATTGCCCTGACAGTTTTTTACTTTGATTTCCTCATAATTGACCAAGTCAATAAATAATAGGCCATTGGTCATTATTTCACCCCATGCCATTGATGCGATGACCTTGCTATTATCCTCAAGAGTTCTATAGGTTATCAGTTGAAAGTGCAGTCAAGGTCAGATGCTTTTAGTTCACCTATAGTTTAATGTTATTGTATATTTATTATAGAGTCGAGTGCACCACAAAACTCGTATTTCTGTTAAGTTTGAGCTGATTATAGAAGGGTAATCCACTGTGTTTTAGTTTGTCTGTGTGTGCCAACAGGTCAATTTGGGGTTTGTAGCTGGTGAGCTAATAGTGTCATTGACGCTTGCAAATAAACATTCATTTCGTATATTTTTTTCATTCTTCACTTGCGTGGCTACAATACCCTAATTCTGTCATTTAATTAGCTAGTACTTTCAAGAAACATCAATACATGCTGTTTTCTTTAAACATGTTTTGTGAACTTGGTCACTAATAAAGAATTGAAATAACATATAGGTGAATATAGTGGAAAGCATCTGATGAAATGTTTCTTGTATTTTTATTCCTCATCCTTAAATATTGTTCTTAATAGAAAACCAGTTTTGATTAAATCTACAGGAAAAAACATGTAGAATCATTGATGATGACATGGTGATCTTCAGATGTGTTGTGAAAGCTTATATGTATTTAAGAAAGTCTCACAGTTGAATATTTAATGGCTGTTCTAAAGATGTGTTTGTTTGTAAGAGGTACCAATTTCAGATTAAATATACGGTATTATTCTGTTTATTTCCCTTCAAAACACATTACTAACTGAATAATTTGCTGCCTGTATCTTTATTTAACAACTGGTCATATTTATTGCTTTCGATCCCCAGCCGGGTCATACCAAAGACTTTTCAAAAAAATGGTAGTAATGGATGCCCTCCTTGGCACTCAGGGTTGCGAGGTTAGCATTACGACCGAATGGCTGGTGTCGGAATAAATTGACCAGTAGTATTGGTAACTTACCCATGAATCTGTCAAAGTTTTGAAAGTGGCGTTAAACACCAAACAATCAATCAATCAATATGGTTTTGAACTAAACATGAAATTAGCTTCATAATCTTTAAGTAGGAGTTGTAAAATAAACATCTGAGAAATATTGAACTTTTCCATTTATAGTTACAAATTGATCATCTAGGACCATCTGAATTGTTTTGGTTGAAGTAGGCATATTACTAACTAGACATACACTGAATGTGTAAGTTTACAATTTATATAAACATGCACCTTCAATAATGGCCAAAATTAAAACACACTTGATAACAATTAATAAGAAAAGAATCAACAACTAAGTAGTAGCCTGTAATTAAAATATAAGCGAGAAACCCTGATAAGCACAACTTTTCCTTTCCGTATGGTTTTGCATTCTGTCAAAAATACTTTCATTTTGTGTAAAGAATTTCCTCTTTTCTTCAGATGGCTTTTCAGTTTTGATAAAATGAGACATTGTTTATGACATGACAAGTTTTTTGCCTTGTACCAGGGTGTCGTGGTCTTTTAGAAAAAAATAAACACTAACATGCTATCGGTCTCACAGATGGATTTTACCCATATTAAAATTTGGAAAGCCAGTTTGGGATGGACAAGAAATATTCAGTAGACTTTTCATTCAATAACAAAAGATAGGGGAGAAGAAATTGCCGAAGTTTTCAAAATTATTATACACTGCTGTTTGAAATATTCCAAATTTGACATCTCTTCCTAGAACTAGAAATGTCGGTCTTATTTTGTGCTTGATTGTTTTTAACTTTCCTTTATGAACCTTTATCTGATATGATATTATATCATATTATTATTACTTTCATTGGCCTTTTTATCGTAATCATTTGGTTATGTTTTGGCTAAACTAGATTTTTCTCTTCTCGATTTCTTGGGAAAAAACATTCAATAGCCCAGTATTGAAAATGAAACTGATGACGAGGAGATGGAAGACAGACAAAACGCTCTTGCAAAATAAAAGAATAAAATGTGAAGCTAAAAACGAATTATTTTCAGAGTTGAAATAATGTAAGACAATATTGATACTAACATAGTGAGTTCAACGTTACGTTTAACAGGAAACAATCAATAGTTCTATAAATACTTTTGCAAATGTTTTGACTACTTGGAAATATTCCTTCAAAATCTGCATTAAGTTGCTCGAATTGGATTGTTATGTACCAAACAAAACACAATATTTACTATAATTTCTGGATTTATATCTATCAAAAAAGAAGTTGAGAATGAAACAAGCATCAAATACACATGTAGATGGTTATCTTGTTAGCTCAACTGAGCATGTGTAATCTCACCTAAGCTTGCAGTGCGAGGTGAGCTTTTGTAATCACTCGGCGTCCGGCGTTGTCGTCGTCTGTACGTCCGTCTGTTAACAATGTTCTAGAAATGACTTATCTACTAAACCAATGGACTGATTTCAAATTAAGTTCACATGAATAAAACTTTTTGTCCATAAGTATTGTTACCATTTTACAATCATTTGGTACAAATGCACATAGGCACCATTGAGGTAGGGTTTGTTTCCCTAATATGTATACATTGAGAATATTGAAAACTATTTTAAGTTCTGTTAAAATCATGTGAGTGATATTTGACTATCATGGTCCTTTTGTTTTGTTATTGATTTGGATTGATCTATAAACTTGCTGTGGATGTTGATGACACCTTTTTTTTTAGCTCGACTATTCAGAGAATATGAGAGCTTATAATTGTACTCACCCACCCTGGCGACCGCATCACACATTGGTTAAGGTTTTACATGCAAGTATACCATAGCTCAGTAAGTAGTAGATATATTGCATTGAAACTTTCTACAATTCTTCCCAACTACCACACCTGTAAATAATCAAGTTAGATAACTCTATCCTGCATTTATGCAAGTTCGGACCCGTCTTTTATTTGGAAATTCATGTTAAAGTTTTGCGTGCAATTACAATTAAGAAACATATCTCAGTATTTAATTGATGCATTGCGTTGCAACTTTATACAGCTCTTCCCAATTATCACATTTATGTAGATTTTTATGTTAGATAACTCTATCCTGCATTTCATGCAAGTTATGGTCCTTTTTAGACTTAGAAATTATAGTTAATGTTTTGCGTGCAAATACAAGTATAGTCCATATCTCAATATTTACTTGATGCATTGCCTTGAAACTTAATATAACCATGTCCTTACCATCACAGCTATGTACACAGTCAAGTACAATAACTCGGTCCAGCATTTAAAACAAATTATGGCACTTTTCTTACTTGAAGTGATATTATACAACCCTTCCCAATTTCACAACTATATATACAACCAAGTATGTTAACTATATCCTTTGGCTAAAATGTTTTCAAAAGTTGTCTGCTGCTATTGCGTCAAAATGCGTCTGCAGTAGGGAAAGAGTTGAAAAGAGTTTTCGATTTTTGGTTGGTTTGTTGGTTTAATTACAAAGTCGTCAGCTCCAGGTTTGATGTATGTGGAACGGGTTAAAATTATGATCCTGCCACAGAAGCTTCTTTTCTTAAGCTTTAAGTTCACCATCTATAGAAGCAGTATGAGAAAAACAAGCCGACTTCAATTCAATTCAACTGTTTTAAACCAAGAAGAGTTTAAAAGAGAATATCTGGTAATGGGTTAAGACTAATTAAAAGGAAATGTAGTAAAAAAAAACGTGTTATATAAAAATAAAAGAAATTAATGGAATGAAATTGTCAAATTCTGGAATTCTTTGTAATGTACCATATAATTTCCCAAGCCCTATATAATTAACCCTTAACCTCATACAAACCTGTGAAAAAGGAGAAATTGCTTGAATATAGTAAAACTAGCAATTTCTCAATTTTCCACAGTGGTTTAACTTGAAAACAAAACTATATTGTATACTTTCTATAGATGCATCTTCAAATTGTTTCAAAGAAGAAGATTCTAAATATTTAATTTTTCTTTCAAAATTGTTCAAAGATTTAAATTCCATTGAGAATTTAGGTTGCCACGGCAACAAAAAAGGGGAAATTCACAAAAACTTAAAAAATCTTCTATTCTTAAGTAGAAGGCCCATGCCTTTGATATTTGGTATATAGCATCATCTAGTGTACCTCTAACAAGATTGTTCACATTATAGCTTTTGGATCAAAATAGCCCCTCCTCGTGGGTAACTTGTTTTACATAGACTCGTATAGGGAAAAACTTTAAAAAATCTTCTTGCCTAAAAGTAGAGGGTCAAGGCCTTTGATATTTAATGGTATGTAGCTTCATCGAATGAACTTCTACCAAGACTGTTCAAATCATAACCCTGGGGTCAAAAATGACTAATCCCTTGGGGTAACGTATATTACATAGACTCATATAGGGAAACAACTATAACAATATTCTTGTCTAAAAGGAGAAGGCACAGGTCTTTGATATTTGGTATCTATTGGACCTCTACCAATCTTGTTCAAATAAAAGCACTGGAGTCAAAAATGGCACCATCCCGGGGGTCACTTGTTTTACGAAGACTCGTATAGGGAAAAACTTTAAACATCTTCTTGTCTGAAGGTAGAATGTCCAGGCTTTTGATATTTAGTATGTAGCTTCATCTAGTTGACCTCTACCAAGAGTGTTCAAGACCCATCCCGGGTCACTTGTTTTACATAATATTATACTTGTAAAGGGAAAAACTTTAAAAAATCTTGTCTAAAAGTTTATATATGAAATCTAACTTCAACTAGTGGACCTCTACTAAGGTTGGTCAAAAAATATAGCACTGGTGTCACAAGTGGCCCCACCCTGGGAATCACTTGTTTTACATAGACTATTTTAGGTGAACACTTCAAAAATATTCAGGTGATCGATTAAGGGCCATCTTGGCCCTCTTGTTTATTGGAACAGCTCGAAATCTCACCTGGGGTTTCTACACCCATAAAGACCGCACCCATTATTTTTTGGGTAGTAATGCCACTTATGGATTTGATTATGGCAAAGGAGGATTAGGCGGGCAAGAATTTAATATTCACTATTGTGTCGCCATGTTTTTTTACAAAGCTGTCTGCCGAAGTTAGATGAGAATCTATGTTAGAATTGTGAAAGTCCAGGATTGAGCTCAGGGTAAATAGTAGCAAGTAACACTAATTATTGTATCCTGAATTCCTGTTTTGGGTATTCATTTACTTGTTTCCAACATACAGATGAAAAGTAACAAAGCTGCAGCAGACGAATTTATAACACTTTCCAAATTGCAAATGAAGAAATTGTTCTAAAAAAATAATTCTTCTTTTGCAACAATTTTTTCAACGTTTGATAATAATTATAACAATTATAGTGTTTTCCACGTTTTTGTCACAGTGTTTTCAAAGTAGTCTGCTGCAGATGCCTCTAAAATGTATCTCTATGAGGGAAAGGGTTTATATTGTTTCAAATGATATTGAATATTTGCCATCTCCTAATGGAAAACTATATTTCAACTATTAGATCCCTTTAATAGTGTAAATAATGTTTTAACCATTTCCCACATACAGATGCTTTCCGTCAATTCTGCAGCAGACGACTTTTGAAAACATTGTGGCAAAAGGAGAAATTACGCGCAATGAGCAATTTCTGCTTTAGCCACAATGTTTCCAATTATATTAAACCACTACACTTACATATTAAGATATTCTCTCTTTTTTCGTCTAGATGTTTCGAAGTTATCGGCTGCATATTTTGTTTTATGTGAGAAACGGTAACGATCCGAGTCGATAAGCCTAGAAAACCTTGATCAGACTGCACACTAGTGCAGGCTGATCTAAGTTTCTTCTGGTTGTAAAGTTTTGAGGGCATGTGTTTGTAAGCTTTGGCCCTATATGATTGAAACTGCAAGCTTTTCACAATTTGTTTACTTTAAGGCTTATTTGCTTTGCCTACCTTAGGCTTTCATTAGGTCAGGCTAGGTTTGTTAACAGTTTAAAAGTTAACCTTTTCCCACATACAACAAATCTATAGTAAAAGACTGATATTATCCGGGCAACAATAATATAATATATCCCTATAAATGAAAGTATTACGATTAGTTGAAAACATTTTGACAAAAGGAGAAATTGCTCATAAATGAGCAATTTCTCTCTCCTTTTATCACAAAGTTTTCAAAGGTTTTATGCTTCATAGATGCATTTAAGTGGGAAAAGGTTATTTGATCCGACGTCAATTCTCATGGTTATTGTACTAGTCTGAAGAGCCTGCATGATTGTTCATGTTATATCTAGTTATACTGAACTAACACTGTTTTATACTTGAGCAAAGTAGGGAGATTGCACCGGCTGCATGGTATCTCAATTAAACAAAGCATGAACATATCTTCAAATTGAATCAACATCTATATCTTCAACAATTTATTTCTCATGCGTGTGTGTGTGTGCGTGTGTCTGCATATGCGCCTGTGTGTGCGTGTGTATGGCCTACGTTGTGAGGACTGAACATTGGATACATATCAACGGTCAGAGGACTTTTTACATTCTGAGGACTTACACTCAGGTCCTCGGAAAGTTTTCTTGATATAAATCACCATTATGGGGACTACGTTCTAAACATTAAAAAACATGGTTGTCCTCGTAATGTGCGATGTGATTTGTGTATTTCTGTCATACACAATTTACTCCGTGTGTGTATGTTTGTTCAATCAAAATTCGTCATAAAGATTTCCATTGACCAATCAAATATATATATATACCGGTGTCAACATAAAGTACTTCAATTTCTCATAATATCGAATGAGTAAGAACAGCGTTTCCATGTCCTCCTAAAGATGCTATACATAGACAAAAAAGACACTGTCCTCGCACAGATGGTATACTCTGAAAGTCCTCAGACTGTAGGGCAGTATAGACCAAATGTCATAAAGGAGTTTTAAAGAAACGGTTGGGATGACATAGATTCTACCTGTGAGGCTCATAATAAGGCCTACAGAGGAGCAATCTGTGAAATTTCTGAAAGCCTTAATGCTTTCCTTCTTGTTGGTCCTCTAAGTGCAGAACTCTGTCAACGTCCTCAGAACTACATCAATACACGTGTGTGTGTGTGTGTGTGTGTGTGTGTGTGTGTGTGTGTGTGTGCGAGAAAGCCAGAACACACACTTTAGGTTAACTGGCAGCCATGATCTAACTGAAATGTGGGTGAAAAAAAAATCAATCACCATATTACCATTTCCGACCTACAGACGCATTCTGAGATACTACAGGAGACGACTTTTGAAAACATTTTGACAAAAGGAGAAATTGCTCAATTCGAGCAATGTCACCTTTTGCCACAATATTTTCAACTTTATTTAACAATTAAGCTATCTTTTATGGAGATCTTTCAGGCTTTTGTCACTTAGTAATGTTTTTTTAGTCCTCTGCTGCAGCATTGCTGTATGTGGGACAGGGATAAATGATAACCATATAGAATGGTTTAGAGCATTTTCAAATGTCTAATTTTGTTCTGATAAATATAGACCACCAGTTCTTCTCCTTGTTGTAGTAAAACAATGTCATCATTAATACATTCTCTAACACAAAGTTACATTTTGAACTACCTTGCAAATTACTTTTGTTAGCTTGAAACTAGGCTTATTTAAATTCATTGTTAACCATTTCCAACATACAGATTCTCACATACTAATGCTTTCTGATGCCACTGCTTTATTTGTATTTTAAAATCATTGTGGGAAAAGGCGAAATTGCTCGTAATGATCATTTTGTCACAATGTTTTCAATTTTATTCAATAGTTGCTCTATTTTTATATAGAATTTCCATATTTTTTTACTTTTTTAGACGTTTGATGCAGATTTGTTGCATATGTGAAAGGGTTAAGTAAGTTTTTACTTCTGTTATTCATCAGCCTTTACTTTGTTTTAGAACATCTGACGAAATATAATGTCTCTTCCTCTTATCTGAAAAAAAAATAACTATTTTAACTGCTGTAGAGAAATGGGTAAATTGCTAATTTTTCAACAATTTTTCTTTTTCTCTTATTGTTTCCAAGACTTGTTTGGTTCAAAAACGTAAAATGCCTCTATATCAGGGAAAGGGTTTGTGACAAACGAGCTTCACAGAGGCTGTTTGAAACACAGTGATTACCGATATGTTAATCATTTCCCAAATACAACAACATTGGAGCAGATGATTTTGAAATTATCTATACAAAATGTTAGCTTTTTCGGCGATAGCTGTTTAACCTCAGTTTTGACCTGGATGTTAACAAATTATCTAAATTGTATTAATGAATACTGTCGAAGAAAAAAAGGAAATGAAACGTTTACTACATTCATCATATATAACAAACAGGACTAATATGTATCTCTAGATAGAGATTTTATGGCTTATTTAAGAGAACAATTGTTTTCTCACACAAAATGGTACGAATCGGCGCGATGCCGAATCGGGTTGAATTGTGCAAAGGAACTTTACGCTAAGTTTTCATTGAAACAGCCGTGTAAAATAACAGAACATGAGTGCTATATACATTTAAACATACATTGCATCAACTTACCTAGTTGTATTATTTTAAATATGAACAGTAGAGCTGTAATTGAATCTTTCTCTCTCGCACACGGTTAGCAAAATGGCGGTCAAAATTGGTTCAAAAGCGGCGCGCGTCGATCTATTTTTATGAAAGTAAACATGATTTGGTTTCGGAATTATCGAAATTACATGATAAGAAACTATCTTTATAAATATTTCTGCAAATCTTTGTTGAACAAGATGAATTCAAACAAAACATTTTAAAAGAAAGGAAAAAGTCCAAAAATAAGCGACACCTCGTCGAAATCCAAATTTCAGAAACCAAGGGCACAAGCAAGGGAAGCAACTTGAATAAATAAAATGATCGAGTTTTAGTCAACATTTGCAGCAGTATCACGATTATTGAGCAACTTTTTGTCATATCATGTGTATAAGATGTATAAAATTGATAAAATACAACTTATTACAAACTATGACAAAAACACAACGTCGGACTTACATCGTGATTTCGACGTTGATACAACTATGTATTTAAGTCGCCGACGTCTCGACCTAAATCCAACGTATATGTTGGCTGGGATGTATGGTGGTAGTGGTTATCGTTGTTGTTGTTGTTTTTGATGTTGAGAAATAAATAGATGCATGTTGGATTCGTAACAGATTGTTGTCAATTGGTTGTTAGGGTTACCAGATGTTGTATTTCTTTATATCAACTCTTCAATTGCTTCTCTGACCTGAACTTTCTGTTCTATTCTAGGTCACTCTACTCTCTTTCTACCACTCTTTGTGCATCCTCGCTTCACCTGTATGTTATAGACTTACAACCTAGTATTGTGTATATATTGTCAGTGTAGGGGATATTAGGGTTTTTCTTTTAGATATCAAAACAATGTCGGGATGGGTTCTCCACATGACTCATAGTTCAGAAGTCATTTCCAGGCTTTCTCTTTTAGTGTTTATGTAACTCGCAGTTTTGGGCCACATTTCAATTTATCTATTTCTGTATTCTCAAAAAAAATCACTTTTGTTGTATATTTAGTAAAAGGAAATTTAGTTAAAACACTTAAATTTAAATGGATTAAAGACTTGTGGAAGATTTACACAAATTTGGGGGAAATGTTTTCCTTTAAAAACATGAGAATTCTTCATTGGTGACCTTGAACTTTTGTTTGATGCTTTCTTGTACAATGAAGCAAACAATAAACAAACCTGGGGAACAAACAATCTCAAACAAAATCACGGGAGAACGGGGGTTATGATACTCATTTCACCCGCTGACAATCAGGTTACCATTGCCATTGTATTTTTGTATTTATGTATTGTTTTCTTTGCCGCTGCAAACCTTTAACCTTATTGTTGCAACTTATTCCCAAAAGCATTATGTTGCATGACAATTTATAACAATTAGCTAGTACATTGTGACAATTTCATTTAGTAGACATTGATGGCTTTTAGGAATTAAATCCAATAATATAAGTTATTTTACATAACAATGTTTTCATTTTGATATTTGAAAAAAAAGAAGAAGAAGATCAAAACAATGATTTCAAGACATTCATAATAGCTTTTTCTCTTGCATTTTAAAAATGGTCATGTGTTATGATATAATTTCAATTTTAACACTTTCCCACATGTAGACACATTCTGACGCCTCTGCAGCAGACGACTTTTGAAATCATTGTGGCAAAAGGTTTTCAACTTTTTTCTGTAATTATACCTACACTTATAGACATTTTCCATACTTTTGAGTATACATTTTTAAGTCGTCTGCTGTAGATTTTTTTTGATGCGGGAAAGGGTTAAAATTATAGAGCAAGCTATACAAAATGCATATTATCTTTGTTATTAGATATTCAATATTCTGCTGATGGCGAATACACCTGTTCTTTATATGACGAAAATGACAAAGTGATTCATAACCAAACAACATCGATTACTGTTGTCAGTAAGTACTTGACCTCATTTGATTCATTTTAGGTAATGTTTGCTTTAAAACTATAAAGGATATGAAATACCTGAACATTTCCTGAATGCTTTTATGATACAAATTTGACAGCCTTATCGAGGGCTTGGCGTGAAATGGTTGTAACTAAAATTGGTATTTTTTAACCAAGGTCAATCAACTCGCCATAAAGTCTTATAAGCGTTAATTAAATCATTTTTCTTGGTAAACAATGGAAATTTAGGTGCCATTTAGGTAATTTGCATTGTTCACAAAGGGGTCAAAATTACCCCTAAACCAGGGTTTTCAAGATAGGTTTTAGTTACAACCGTTTCACGCCAAACCCTCGTCATATAAGTACTGGTTTATTTACAAAGGAATCATGACTAAGTACTCTGTTGCTGATACACGCTGGGATATAACTGACATAGTGTTGCAAGTGGAAAACAACTTCAATAATACAAACCAAGTTGGCAACATTATGGAAAAATGTGACTTTCCTCATTTTTAGCCAGTCTGTTTTCTGAATAAAAAAAAATCTGGTTATTGTGATAACCTTGGCGTCTGCATTCCACAACTCAAGAACTGTTAAACATTTTCAATTGAAACTTGGTACACGTGTCTATTATACTAAGTCACATAAATTTGGCTTTAATAATTATTCTGTAATGCCCCTTTTTCGACTTCAAGCAGCCGAGCGTTGGCGTTTTGCTCATGGCGCTCTTGTTAGTCATTTATGGAACACTTGAGTCAAAAGCTCAAGATGATCTATTATTATCACTCTCCGCAATAGTCTGTCTGTCTGTCTGTCTGTCTGTCTTTATATATTTTTTAGCTTGAAACAACATCGCCTTCTAAAATACCAGAACAATTTCAACCAAACTTCACAGGCATGTCCCTGTTGTAGTCTTCTTTCAAGATTGTTCAAAGATTTCAATTCTATTGGGAACTTTGGTTGCTTCAGCACCGCAGAACTGGAAAAATGCACGATCTCTAAAATTCTTTCCATGATACAACAAGTCTGCAGCAGATGACTTAAATAGAATGGAAAGCATTGTGGCAAATGGAGAAACTGCTCATAATGAATAATTTCTTCTTTTGCCAGTTTTTCCAAAAGTTATCTGCTACAGAATTCTCAGAAAGCATCTTCATGTTGGAAAAGATTAACTTTATCTTTCTTTTTTAACAGGCCCTGTCATAAAACTGAAACTGGAGCTACATGATAGTGAAAATATGGTTGCCTCCTCTGAAAGTTTCATCGAGGGGTCAAATGTGGCAGTCCCTCCCGCTGTGTCAGTCCCGCCCGGATCATACAAGGTGAGCTATACGATTGTTTTGGTCAGTTCATGTCTAAGGAAGACAAAGCGGGTTAAACATTGTATAGCAAAATGGTTCAACTTGTCATCACAAGCAATTGGTTTTATCTCTGAATGTGTACCTGCATTCCCAGCAAATTAACAAACAATACATACTAAGTTTGGTATGGTACTATTACTTATAAAATCAAAGGGCTGAAAGCGCTAATGGTATAGGGGCATATGTAAGTTGAAAATATATGGCATAGATAATATTGACAAACATTGTTGAAACAATAAACAATGACCTTTAAAACAAACCAAACCAAAAATGTGTGAAGCAACACATACTGCCTGCCATAACATATACCTTATTTATCAAAGTTTGACCCTTTTCTTGTATAAACAAAATAAATCAGGAATGACAAAAATATTGACAAAAAGAACAGAGCAGCGACCCTTAATTAAAATATTTCCAGTTTAGAAATAAATCACTAAAGATCCACAATGTATATTGTAATGAAAGTTAATCGAAAGAATGCTAGAGTTATGTTTCTTTTTGCACTGCACATCTGTAGCTCTGAGTTCCCTATACACCAAGTCTTAAATTGATACATTAGACATATATTGAGACAATAACCGAAGAAATGAAAAAATGAGTTTACACCTAAAAACCCAATATTGTACCGATCTCCTAATCCCAATGTATGCGTGTGACGACTTTGAAATGGATCCGCGAAACAGAAACAAAGTTTTGACCCATTAATGCAAACCGTAACGGACAGACGGACGGATGGATGAACACAAAGACGGACAGACAGTCAGTCGCTCCGGACAAAGTACACAGCTTTGGGAAGCACTCATTAACAAACAAGGGCATTTAACGGAACGCATGTGTTGCATGCGGAAGTCATATAATAAGTGAGAACATGGAAAGACAGAAATATACACACTCCACACGCAGCATGCTAAAGTTATGGTAATGGTGCATCGCAAATCTGTAGGTCATAAGTTACCTACAAACCAATTAAGTTTGAAATGGATACAATGGAAATTAATTGAGACAGTCGCTGAACTAAATAAAGAAAAATGGAGATAACTAAAATAAACAGACCAGAGTTATGAACCTAGTACTTTGCCGTTCTCCTGAGCACACGGTATAAGTGTGACCACTTTGAAATAAACCTGCCATACAGTAACAACGTGTTGACCAATACATGCAATCCATCACGGACGGACGAATGCACATTCAGGCAGACAGCCGGCCGGACGCCAGATTATACCTCCAAGCTTTACAGACAGAGACAACTCATAAAGTATTGATTACAGAAGACTGGTTCGATGCGTCTCCGAAACAGGACAGTGCAAGGTTTATTTACAAAAACCTATTTAGATTACATTTCTAGTTTATTTGTCAACAGATACATATATGACTAGATTACACGTTGACGGACGTTGAGTCTTCAATTAAGGCAAATGCATATACATTATAAATGTTGTCCCAAAATCGCTAGAAGCGCCTCAATTATAAAATAAATAATGACCTTGCTGTTATAACTCGTGTGTATGTTGACATTTTCGGCCAAATTTCTTTCCGACGTTTGACAAAAGTCAATGCGACATGCGTCATTTGTCTTTCACCAATGGGCTAAGTCTATGTGGAAAAGCAGCCAGTTACTTGGGAAGATTGTTGTGTAGAGTATTGGTTTGAGAAAACCAGGAAATACACTTGTAGGTGAACTGGCCGCCGTGGTATTACTGCGGAAATGTTAAAAACGGCGTTAACCCCAATCAATCAATGTTGAAATTAACTTATCTCTAATTTGTAGATTTAATTTCTATTTCCTATTTTGAATAGTGACAAAAACATTGTGGAAAAGGACAAACTTGCTGATTATCATTCATCTGTTCAGGTGAGTCAAATGTGCCTAAAAGGGGAAAATGTTAAAATAATAAATGTAGACAAATATTTTCGTTATCTAGGTTATAGAAAGAAAATTGATTCATGTTTCAAAGCATTGTTTGGAAAAGAGGAATTGCTCATTGTCAGCAATATCTCCGTTTGCAAATACACTTTCAACATTCGTATGTAACTAAGTAACTATAACGGAAACGGTTCAACCCTTTCCTTCTTACAGTCGCTTGTTGACGCATGTGCAGCACACGGCTGCAGATTTGTTTATCGTGACCCATTTCCTCTTTTTCCACAAAGGATTCAACTATATACTTGTCCCCTTGGAGTAAGGCAAGATTGCTCGTTATCATTCATCTCTAGCATGTTAATCAAATTGTGTCGAGTTAAAGAATGTCTATAGTAAAACGTTACAAATGAAAATAATTACTTTGAAACGTGTTTGAAAGCATTGTGTGAAAAGGAGGAATTGCTCATTGTCAGTAATAGCTCCATTTTCAACAATATTTCCAATATTCGAACTGTTATAATATCACGGAAAGGGTTCCGCTTTCATGGGGAGGATGTTACCATTTTCCGCTTACAGATGCTTACAGACGCATAGGTAGCAGACGACACTCGAAAACATTGTGACAAAAGGAGAAATTGCTTATCGTAGGCAATTTCTACTTTTGCCACAATGGTTTTAACTCCTTTCATTAATTGTATTTACAGTGAATTACACGTTTCTCTATATAAGTCGACTGTTGTAAACTAATGAGGTCACAGCACGATCGACGTTACCTAACACCACTGACATTGAGGTCAATCATAGTTCAGAGTGTGTTTCACGCGTTGGAACTATTTTGTCTCATTAATTAATGCAAGCGGAGGGTTTTTTGTGATTCGCTCGAACCAATGAAATCGTTGAAAAGGCAGATTATAATCAATCAAAACTCAATGTTAGCGTAGGAATTCAATTGTGGACTGTGGTTTCAGCCGTAATCCGACTTTTCGAAATCAATCTAGTAATGTGATATCCCAAAAAGTAGAACAAAAATAGATAACAAAGATTCAGTGAATAGCCATAATAAAAAATTAATATATCTATAGGTGCTACCTATTTACGAAAAAACGCAAGATAATTATAAACAAAAATTAAAGAGCATACTTTGGCCATAAAAAAGGATTTATAAGTAATTGACTAGACAATAATAATGTTAATGTCATGTTTCGTGCATTATCAAAAAATATTTGGAATTCGTATTGCTGTCGTCTATTATTACGAACAGAAAATAATAAAGTAAAGACTTTCAGAAAATCAAGGAATACATTTATAATGAACGAGCTTAAAACATGATGGCCAAGATGATCCTTAATAGATCACCTGCATTATGGTAAAGAGGCAAAAAGATCAGCCCTTTGCTGATGCCACCTGGCGACTGCCTTTTTCAACCAGTCAATATGACTGGAACAAATGATGTAAGAGGTCACATTTCTGCTAAACCCTTTCCCTATTAGAGATGGTTTCTGAGGCCTTTGCAACAGACTATTTAGGGAAAGATTGTCGCTAAAAGAACAATTGCTCCTTATAAGAAAGTTATCCTTTTGCCACAATGTTTGATAAATAGCTCACCTTTTTGCGGGAAACGACGTCGCTCCATTGACGTTACGGCAAGATGAAGTGTTACGGAAATGACGTCACGTCCTTCTTTGGCTACGATACAGTCAACATTTAGGTTCGGGCGTAGAAGTATAATGCTGTCGTTTTTTTGACGAACGGGAAAACATATTTCTTACAGTTCCATTTATTTTTAACTTTTCGTACAAATGTTAATTCCCAAAAAACACAGCACTTTAATGATCTTAAATATTGATTTAAAAAAAAAAAAAAAAAAAAAGACGACAATAATTTAAAAAATCCGTGTTTTTCGTACCCAAAATATCGATTTAAAAAAAAATATTAAAAAGACGACAATATTTTTTTTTCAATCCGTGTTTCTCGTCTCATTTTATACATACCCAAAATGGCGGCCCCCATGGATTTGGCCAGTTTCATTTCAACATGAGTCAATATTTATAGAGCAGTCAGCTTTAAGATCAGCCTTTAAATCAGCACAGTCGGATCAAGTTCTAAACTGTTGGGCGATTACTGATGCATGCTTGTTAGAAGCTTCTGTCAAAATATGCATGTTGGTCTATACCTACACTGTTCAGAAATGACAACTTTTTTTCACGGATTGACCCAATTCAAGACATTATGGGTGAAACCTTTTGCCCCAATTTTGTTAGGTTCGGTCAATTAGATTCGACTCTGCCAAACAAGATGGCTCCCATTCCACCTGCAGACGCTCTCTGATGCCATATTGCAGCAGACCCTTATTGAAAACATTGTGGCAAAAGGAGAAATTCTTTATTATTAGATCACTCTGTCTGTCGTTGGCGTCGTCTGTTGTTAACTTTTAATTTTAAACAACATCTCCTACACCACTAGAACAATTTAATTTGTGTTCAACTTCACAGGAATGATCATTAAATGATCCTCTTTCAAATTGCTGCGGCCTCAGAAAGGTGAAAGAAAATGCCAATCTGTAAAATTCTTCTTCTCTGGAGTCTGCTGGACTGATTCGAATATAATTTGGCAATAATTATCCTTCAATGACCCTCTACATAAATTGTTCAAGCCATACTGATAGGTTGAAAAATGGCAGCCAGGCAACATCAGAAATGGGGCAAAATTACAAAATTACATTATTATGAAAGTGCTTGTCTGATTTTAAGATAATTGTATAGAAATATTACTTCACTGATATTCTTCTTATTTTGTTTAAGCCATATTGGTTAGAAACAAAAGCATAGCATCCGGGGGTCATCTCCGGATGAAATTAACTTATTTAAATGAGAATTACTACAATAGCACTGGAAATATTTCGACTTAAGTGTACAGGATGTTGTTCCTCTTTTAAAATTGTTCAAAGACAAACATTCTGTGTAGAACATTTGTTATTGCAGCATCAGAAAGTGAGAAAAATAGCAAACTTTAACAGTTATTCTTTTGCACTAAACTACGCTGGTCCGATTCCAAGATAATTTAGTACAAAGGTTCCTTGAGTGACTTTCTACAAAAACTGTTCAAGCCATATTGGATGATTGAAAAACAGAGCTGCAAGGTGGCATCAGAAAAAGGGAAAATGACAAATGACAAATCTTTATAATTCCATTCTTATTAAAGTTCTAGTCAGATTTCGAGATTATTTAGCATATATGTTCCTTTAGTAACCCTTTACATAATTTGTCCTGTTAAAAAATATAGCTTTTAGGTGGCATCAGAAAAAGGTGAATGAACGTTTAGCATTAAACAACATCTCTTCCTAAACCATTGTATGGATATCAACTAAACTGCACAGGAATGTTCCTTTGGTGGTCTCTTTCAAATTGTTCAAGGAGTTAATGCTTTATTACAAATAGCCTATACTTTTAAGATATTTGATTAACAGTGTCCACTCCTTGCAGTTTCATTTGCATTCCTGATAAAAAGAAATCTCAGATATATGCAGTTAAATATTTGGTACCATCACTATCTATTCTTTTCTATTTAAGGCTTTCTAGGCCCTCTTGTGTTTAGCTTACCTGTCACGTAGTGACAAGGTGGGCCTTTGTGATTGCCCTTCGTTCGTCGTCCGTCGTCTGTCCCCAATTTCTTTTGAACACGATAAAGTCTTCATTTATTATTCAATGTTTACCAAACTTATTCAGTAACTAGATGTTCATGAGAGCTCAAATCTTTTTGAAAACCAGCCAGATCCATTCATGCATGACTGGAATATGGTCCTTATAAAGTCCCTTCGTCGTCTGTCCCGAATTTCTTGTGAACAAGTTTAAGTCATCATTTATTATCCGATGTTTACAAAACTTATACAGTAGCTAGATATACATTCGGTTCTTTTCTAAAACCAGCCAGATCCATTCATGCATGACTGGAATATGGTCCTTATAAATTACCTTCGTCCGGACTAAATGGTCACTTTTGTCCCCCTTGTTTGCGTGAGTTATGGCTGTTAGACAATGAATGGAACATCTTGTCTTCGTTTGACACAAGGAGTCTATAACATCACAACTCGTATTTTCTTATAAAACCAGCTGAAGTGTATATCTGACGGAAGCAACCCAAAACCCAAGATGCGCTTGTTTTACAAAAAAAAACAGGTGTATGTCGTACAAAAAGATAAGAAAGTCACAACAGGGCCAGGACCAACGTATACGTCTACCTTTGTAGTGGAAAGGGTAGAGCTGGGTTCCATGAATAGCGAGCAACTGCTGATGTGTGAATCCAACATTGCAGGGGACTACTTCCAACCGAAGATGGCTGGGATCAATCTGTTAGTGAAGATAGGTAAGATTGATTATGAATGGACCAAGCTCTAAGATCAGGGCCATTCTGCATGTCCATAGGTTGTGGGTACTCAAGAGAACGGTCTCTTCCTAGGAAGAGAATATGTTGCATGTCATAATTAGGCAGTCATCACATCTGTATGAGCCTATTATGCTACGGCAGGGAGTTTTACGTCTGGTTTTTATGACGACCCTCCCCCAGGTGGGACATTGGATTGTTTACAATTCTTTTTCTTGTTTGCCAAGGACAATTCGTGATGGGACTGAAATACTGTTGAAAATGGCGTAAAACACATACAAACAAATCATTACATTGTATAATGAAGATACTGATTGTTACCTAATTTCTGCATGAAAAAGCATGAATTTGGTTGGAGTTGGGCGTCTTCGTTATTTTGTTACCAAGCTTGACTTCAAATTTTGAAGACATTGAGGAATAAATAATTATGCATGTTTCTAGTCTTAGTTAAGCCCTCAATGGTAAAATCTTATCAGAGCTTTCTTATGGCTACATAAGCAACAAATGAACTTTTACTAGTATCTATATAGCCCTTTCACACATACAATAAATCTGCAGCAAACGACTTTGAAAACATCCATGCTAATATTTGAAAAATCTCTATAAATATAAGTTTTTAATTATCAAATAGAGTTAAAAACATTGTGGAATGATTTCAAAAAGTCGTCTGCTGTAGGGGGGCATCAGAATGCTTCTATATGAGGTAAAGGGTTAAGTCTGATCTGTTCTCAAACAGGTATGCCTTGGTGACAAGATGCAGTTAGATGGGTTTAACCCTATCCCAATTATAGACTCATCTTGACTCATCTGCAGCAGACGACTTTTAAAAACATTGTGGCAAAAGAAGAAATTGATCAATCCAAGCAATTTCTCCTTATGCCATAATGATTTCAACTCTATTTTTCAATAATCATACTATCATTTATACAGATTTTATATATTTTGCCCTTGATAATTTCGAAAACGTCCGCTGCAGATTATTTGTATGTGGGAAAGGGTTAAAACATGGCAGGCAAAGCTTGTGTTTCTTCAAATGCTTGTCATTAATTTCATTGTCATTTTGTTTTCCAACAGAAGCGCTGAAGGGTTAAAACATGGCAGGCAAAGCTTGTGTTTCTTCAAATGCTTGTCATTAATTTCATTGTCATTTTGTTTTCCAACAGAAGCGCTGTAAAAAAAATCATCAGTTAAACTGTTCAATTAACCATCTTGCAGACAAACCAGAATTCCGATGTCCCAACCTCTACACTGCTCCGGGAAAGAGATACAGAAAGCTCAGCTGTGATATTGTTGCCAAACAAGGAGGTGAAGCCCCAATGTGCGAAAATGTGATGTGGAGATTTGGGGATACCGGCAACTTTAAGGAGATTAAATCTAATATGAAGTACACCGACCCAAATAAAGAGTTCAAAATAATGGAGTCCAAATGTAGTGTGAGTTGATACGAGCTGTAATATGGCAAAGCCTATCACATCAGCTAAAAAAAGCTGTGTTGAAACTAGTTGTATAAGCTTACCCCTTTTCCAAATGCATACACATTTTGACGCAAATGCATCAGAAGACTTTCGGGGGAAAAAAAATACGACAAAAATAAGAAAATGCTAATATTAATAAATTTCTCCTTTTACAGTAATATTTTCTCTGTATGAAAAAAATATTGTATTTATAGGGATTTCCATATTTTTACCTTCATGTTTTGAAAGGCTTATTGAGAGAGTGATTAACGCCATCCATCGAACACTAATACTCATTTATGTTCCATTGTTTCCATATATTCTGACAAGTGGCAGGTAGCCGGACTTGTATGGGAAAATGATAACCCTTTCCCTAATATAGACGCTTTCTGACGCCTCTGCAGTAGACGGCTTTTTGAAAACATAGTAACAAAAGAAGAAATTGCTCAAAACGAGCAATTTCTCCTTTTGCCAGAATGTTTTCCACTTTTAGTCATAGGTTATCCATTCAATTATAGAGATTTTCTATTTTTCGACAAAATATTATCAAAGTCGTCTGCTGCAGAATTGTCGTATGAGGGAAAGGGTTAATTGAGGTTGAATAGGCCAGCGGACTTGGCGGCCGTTTCACTGTGGTGGTTGTTTCGCCCAGATATGGACTTCACTTAAATTTTCTTCAATCTTAAAAGGGTCAATTTGGCTGTAGCAAAAATAAAGAAAATGTTTACAAAAGATAAAAATATTGTCGAATAGATCAAAACTATACAATAGCTCTAGAAATAATTGTTTAGTTATCGAAAAAGAGTTTAAAACAGTTTGGCAAAACTAGAAATTGCTCATCACAGGCAATTTCTCCTTTTGCCACAATGTTTTTGAAAGTCGTATGATGTAGAGGTGTCAAAATGTGGGAATGGACTTGAGAAATGCAATATTATGTTAATCACAATTCCTAAATATAGCTGTCTATGGAAAACTGGTTTTAGATTGTTTTCAATCTCTGTGTTATAAATGCTTTATTTCTGCCATATATCTACCAATGAAAGCCTAAATGAGGAGACTGGTTTTCAAATGTTTCGATTATGACAAATTATGTCTATAAAATAGTTATTTGCCAAAGCAAAAAAAAAAATTGAAATAAATTCGTCTAGTTCATGTTAAGACAGCTTTAATTTCAAATAAGACAGGCTCTAGGGGTTAAATGAAAACGGACAACTGCAAATAATGCTCGAAGTCGTCTGCTGCAGAATTGTCGTATGAGGGAAAGGGTGAAGTTGACCCCCTGCAAAGATAGTTCAAATTATAATTTACAATTAAACGTTTTGACAACTATTATAAATACTCTTGTGGGACAGTCCCCTTAAAAGATTCCGACAAAGATTAAGATTATCCAATGTGGATATCATTATTTCAGCCGATTGAGGATGGCGTTAAAGTGACGTTGAACTTGTACACTGTGACGGCCAAACATATGGCGACGACATTCTATGTGGTTTATGGCGTTGGTTCTGATGCAGAGCAGTATCCAATACAGATTTATCTAAAAGGTAACATTCCCACGGCACAGCTGTATAAGGGGATTTTTGTCGTGTTCTAAAATCCGTATTTGACATTCAAACCCTATTTTGTGGGTATTTTTAAGAATCGTATCTCTCAGACTATCCTTTTAAGTACGCACAATGAAGGGTTTAGTTGAGTAAAAAAAGAGATTGCGGGGAAAAGGCCAGTTTACTCCCCCTTATCTTTAGTCCCCTACCACCGGTGTCACTGTTTTCCATTCAACTCACACAATGTAGACATATTTTGACACTTCTGTAGCAGATGAGTTTTTACACAATTGTGACTAAAGGGAAAACAATCATTATCATTATAAGTAACATTTTTTCCGTTTGCCACATTGTTTTACAATCGATTCAATAATGATACTTTTATTGGTTCTCTCTTCTAGAGACCCTTAAAGTCGGTCTTCGTTTCTGTCCGTTTGTTTGTTTGTTTGTTTGTTTGTTTGTGGCAAGCGTAGCGCCAAAACTATTCAACGGATTTCGACCAAACTTGGTAGGGATGAACGGTCTAGGCTCTAGTTGTTCAAGAGAGAACCATCGTCGCAGTATGCTTGTTTATCTATGTTTACATTGCTTTTTCCTCCCACCAGCCAGGGTGAGTGTACACTCACCCTGCACCAGCCAAAGGTGGATGTGATATTGGTTTGTTGATGCATGTCCAATCGGCATCATATCTATGGCTTTGATTGGAAAAAAAGCATTTGGAAAGGTTAATAACAATAGTGAAATGT
Source organism: Serripes groenlandicus (assembly GCA_031761405.1). NCBI lineage: Eukaryota > Metazoa > Mollusca > Bivalvia > Cardiida > Cardiidae > Serripes > Serripes groenlandicus. The sequence continues at coordinate 6,346,735 of JASEVX010000015.1, forward strand.
GACCCTGACCTCTTGCAAATCCAAGATTGTCAGAATATTTTATCTCCATCAAATCTATGTCAAAGTCTAAATCGGGTCAAAAACTAATTCACTGTCAAATTTCGGCAAAACACGTGTATACACATTAAAGGCCTCATTTTTAGGTCGACTATTCGGAGAATATGATAGCTATTCTACTCACCCGGGTATCGGTGTCCCTGTCTCACATTTGTTAAGGTTTGCATGCAAGTACACATATTATACCATAATCAATTAAGATAAGTCTGTCATGCATATAAAGCAAATTATGGCCCTTTTCTTACTTAGAAATTATGATCAAAATTGTGCTTGCAACTACATTAAGAGTCCATATCTCAGTCAATTATTAATGCATTGCATTGAAACTTTATACAACCCCTTTCAACCACCACACCTATGAAAATAATTAAGTGAGATAAATCTATCCCACATATTATGCAAATAATGACATTTCTTGTTTACTTAGAAATTCTAACTAAAGTTTTGTGTGTAACTACATTAAGTGTACATACCTCAGTAACTTCTTCATGTATTGCATTGAAACTTTATACAACCGTTTCCAGCCATCACACCTATGTCAGCAAGTAAGTTAGATAACCATATCCTGCATAGATTGCAAATTATGGCCCTTTCTTTACTTAGATATTCTTGTAAAAGTTTTGCGTGCAACAACATTATGAGTCTATATCTCAGTAACTAATTGATGTTTTACATTGAAACTTTATACAACCCTTTCCAACCATCACACCTATTGATTTATTCAAGTAAGATAACTATATAATGCAAAGTATCACCCTTTATTATTTGACTCAATCAATTAAGTTCGAACCCGGGTCACATTGTTTTCCCTATATGACATTTGTATAAATGGTGAAAACTTCCTGGACCGATTTGAAAATAATTTGGCACAGCTGTTCCTTGGGTGGAACTCTACCATGATTGTTTGGATTATTCCGATCCGTTGAAAAACACGGCGCTTGATTTCATTGTATGAATATACAGTGAAAACTTTAACAAAAATCTGGTCAAAAGTAAAGGCCTGATTTTGAAATAACTTGGCACAAGTGTTCCTTGGATGACCATTTACCAAGTTAAATTAAAGCAGGTCAGCGTGTCTATCAACATATTCTCTATAACCAGCTGGTCAATTGAGACGAAACTTCACAGAAAGCATCCTCTCAATGTCCTAAACAAAATTCTTTCATTTTTGTCGAACTCGCTCACAATGGCGGCTTGGTGTATATACGTCTGCGAGTCCGTGCGGCAGTCTGCAGCCCGCATCTTAACCATGCATCAAAGGATTTCCAAGAAACTTGGCACAAACATTCACTATGATAAGGCGGCACGTCGCACACAAAATCAGGCCTGTATCTCAAATGTCAAGGTCACATTTAGAGGTCAAAGATCAAAATGAGTACTGTTTGATAGGACCGTATTTTGTCCAACTCGCATCACAACCATGCATAATAGGATTCCCAAGTTGCTGTGCACACATGTTCACCATAAGTAGATGACGTATGGCACACAATTGCGTGGAAGAGCACTATGTCTATGACAAAACCTTTGGATCGGGCTTGGCATCTTGCCTGTGGGCATCTAGGTTTTGGATACATGCAGAATTCTGGTTTCCATTGCAACCAAAAGAATAACACTTTAAAAATTGTCTCCTCCTAAACCAGATGGCAGTTTGTCAAAAAATTGTGTAGACATGTTCCTTGGGTGGTCCTTTATCAGATCCTTTCAAGCCTTGTCGATTGGTCGAAAAAAATTGTAAAAAGGGGAACAAATTATTTTGAACAATTTTGTTTTTGCTATTGAGACATCCAATATGTCTGATCAGGTTAAGCTTTTACATTATATGCTTTATTTATACTTATCCAAATTTAAAATATTTAAGTAAAGTAGGAATTGATTGATTGCGGTTTAACGCCGTTTTTGACATTTTCTCAGTCATATCAAGGCGGCCAGTTCACCTACTCCTGGTTTTCTCACACCAGTATACCACACAACAATCTTTCCAAGCAACTGGCTGCTTTTCCACATAGACTTAGACCATTGGTGGAAGACGAATGACGCATGTCGCATTGACTTTTGTCAAACGCCGGAAAGAAAGTTGGCCGAGCCGGGATTCGAACTCACAACCCATGTATTTTAAAAGAGGAACATAATGACAATAATCAAAGTACATTAAAGAATGTAAAGACAGAATAGAAACAAACCCTGATCATTTAGGGCAATTTCCTTTTCCTACAGTATTATCAAAATGTTTATCTATCAAGGAAGGGTTTAACCCTTTCCAACTTATAACAAATATTCGACTTGAAAATTATATAGAAAAGGGAGAAATTGATAAAAAACGGAAATGCAATAATTATCCTTTTTTACAATATTTTCAACACAATATTGTGCATCCAACTTGATGTTTCAAATGTTTTCATAGATCTGATTGATTCTGAACATCTCTTCTCAAGTGAACTGTATACTAATTGGTTTGGCAGAATTCACTACAGTAGATTTTATAGTTTTCAAGTTTTATGATGATAATTTATTATTTAGTTCATTGATTCACAACCTAATCATAGGAAAATTGTTTTTACACTTTTTTATTACCATGCAGGTTTTATAATAAAGGGATATCACCACTGTTTGGACACAGATTTACTAAACATTTTAGTCCTTTCCCACATACACCAAATCTGCGGCAGTCAACAATAATAAGGAAAATCTCCCTCAAGTGAAGACATACTTATTGAATAGAGTTTGAAAACATTGTGTGAAAAGGAGAAATTGCTTGTTTTGAGCAATTTCTTCTTTTGTCTCGTTTTCAAAAGTCGTCGGCTGCAGTGGCTTCAGAAAGCGTCTACATGAGGGAAAAGGTTAAGTTCATGTATATGTTGACTTTTTGATTCCTAAGTTTAGAATGTTTTCTAGCTCACCTGAACACATGCAACAAATCTACAGCAAATTACTTTGAAAATATCTGGACAAACATGGGAATGATCTCTTTAATTGGAACTTTAGAAATATAACTATTGAATATGGTTGAGTACATTGTGACAAAAGAAGAAATTACTGTACGCATTTTGAGCAATTTCAACTTTTGCCTTTTGTTTAGCTAACGGTGAGCACAAAGTGCTCATGGTAAGCTATTGTGATGGCCTTATGTACGTCGTCAGCAATTTCTTTAAATGACATCTCCTAAACCACAGTATGGATTTTAATTAAACTTGCAATGAATGATCCTTATGTGATCTTCTTTCAAAATGGTTAAAAAGAAAGTAATTCCATGAAATCTTCTTGCCTGAAACTAAAACACCTAGAGCTTAGATATTTGGTGTGTAGCATTGTTTAGTGGTCCTCTTTCAAAGATTGTATATATATAGGGAAAAGCTTGTTGTCTGAAACAGTAAGGGCTAAAGCTTATATATTGTCTAGTTGTCCTCTACCAAGATTGTACAAATGATGACTCTTAGGTCAAATTTGGCTGCGCTCCGAGGTCACCTGTATAGTTGTAAATAAGGCTAAAATTTGAAAATCTTCCTAACTGAAAGATAAAAGCCTAGAGCTTAGATATTTGGTGTGTTGTATTGTCTAGTGTTCCTTTACAAAGATCTTTCAAATTATACCCCTTGGATCAAAATTTGCCCCGCCCCGGTGGTCACTTGTTTTACATAGAGATATACATGTAAAAACTTTAAAAATCTTCTTGTCTAATACCGAAGAGCCTAGAGCTTAGATACTTGAACTAGCATTGTCGAATGGTCCTCTTCAAAGTTTGTTCAAGTTATGCCCCTCGGGTATAAATTAACCCCACCTTGGGGTTCACCTGTTTTACCTAGAGCTAAATGGGGCAAAACTTAAAAAGTCTTCTTGTCTGATTCCAAAAGGCCTAAAGCTTAGATATTTGTTGTGTAGCATTTTCTAGTTGTCTTCTACATATATTGTTCAAATTGCTCGTTTTGAGCAATTTCACTTTTTATGGAAATGTTTTCAAAAGTCAAGTTCAATGGTAGGTGTCAAATGGCGTCTGTGTGAATTAATGGTCTAAGCTGATAAAAATGAATGCATCGATATCATTCCAAGTCTTTCCATCAGGGAAACGGCTTCTAAGTCTGCATACGTATTTCTTTTGGCCAACATATTCAATGAGCATGAAACATTCTGCAATATGTAAATCACTCTTTCTCCCTTTCCCACTTACAGTAACTCTTTGATGCCTCTGCAGCAGTTGTTTGAAAAGAAATTGTTCTTGATGAGCATTTTCTCTCTTTGCTTCTTATTCTTTGATAGTTATTCTATGATTTCTGAAAGAGTTTCCATATTTATGCCTAGATGTTTTCAAAATTGTCGGCCTTAGATTTGTTGCATGTGGGAAAAGGTTTACAACGTCACCCTTTTACTGATGAATTTTTGAAAAAGCCCTGAGATATATATATATATATATATATATATATATATATATAGACAGAGAGAGATCAACTTGATAAGAATATCCAATGAAAAATGATAAAAAAGTCAATTCTCTGTCATATTCATTATCTTCATGGGACTGACAGAACGCCTCTGTTGTGTAATGGTAGAGCAGCCACCTTGGATGGGGCAGATCATGGGTTTGATCCCCGGCCAGGTCATACCATAGACTTTAAAAATAGTAGTAGTGACTGCCCTCCTTGGCACTCATACTTGCCGGGTTAGCATTACGACTGACTGTCCTGTGTAAGAATAGATGGACCAGAAGTAATGGCTTGCAAAGGAAATTGCCGTGACATAACTGAAAAACTGTTGAAACTGGCGTAAAACATCAGACGATCAATAGTCAATCCTGGGACTGACAATAATTTAAAAAGAAATTACTGTGCATAGTACGTCTATTTCTTGATCAATTCTAGTTGCAAGTTTAAGTGTGTCCGTATCCGGTTGTATGCTATTTTTCACTTGTTATCATACTACAGGTATTTATGTCGCCTGCCTTAACAGGATAATACTTCAGATGATCCCTTCTGTTGTCTGTCCCTCATACTCGGACTTTGATTAGAAATATGAACTGTCAACATATATATATTCCTTCAAACAATCTTATGAATTACCTAGGATAATACTATTGAAAAATGCTAATGTAGCATTAACCCTATTATCACATACTTTGAAAACATATTTAGAAAACAAAAATCTCATTTAAAGAGAGCTGAAAACATTGTGACAAAAGGAGAATGTGATGCTGTTGAGAAATGTCTCCTTCTGTCACGACGTTTTCAAAGGTCGTCTGCTGCAGAGGCATCAACATGTGTATGTATGAGGGAAGGGGTTAAAACAAATGAGGAGTTCTACTTTTGCTGTCCACACAATTGGCAAACTGGATACCCTTGTTTAATTAACCCTTTCACACATGCAGATGCTTTCCGACGCTTTTGCATCAGACGACTTTCGAAAACATTGTGGCAAAAGGTGAAATTGCTCATGATGAGCGAATCATGAGCAATTTTTACCTTTTGCCTCAATGATTCCAACTCCATTTAATGATTAAACTCTCATTTATGGAGATATTTCACATATTTGCCAATATGTTTTCAAAGTCGTCTGCTGCCGAGTTGTCGTATGTGGGAAAGGTTAAATGATCTGACATCTGTTAAATTGGTTGCAATAAAAGAAGCGATATAAATTGTCATGTTTTACTACATGTATAAGTCAATAATCAGTTTAATTTATAAGGAACTTTATAAAAATAAAACATGTAAACTTGATGTAACATTGTTCTTGTTTGTACAATTTACTGCAGACTACACATACACACACAATTATGAACTTCTTGAGAAAATATTTGAGTAATTTTGTGAGAAAAAAAGAAGTAATAACAGTCATTTTTCTTCATGCAATTTTTTCTAAATTTAAATCTGTGAAAACTGTTGTTATAAGCAATGGTAATCATTGTGTCTATGATAAATATACAGTCAAATTTGTTCAAGCGGCCACTTGTGATCAGCAGTCAACGGCTTTAAACGGTCACTTTAAATACCCACCAATCAATTGTATACTATAAAGCAGCCAGTTTTATCATTTCCATTGGGTGGCTGCTGATCGCAAGTTTGACTGTGTGTATATATTATTTGTATGGAAGTCATAATGAAAACTCAAATTTGTACTTTCAGAAACGTCTGCAGGAAGTATGCCAACACCGGTGACAATACTCGCCAGTCTGTTGACGGCCTTTGTGAGTCGACACATAGCGAGGAGCGTGTAACATCAATATCATCTAGATGCTCATTTAACAATTAAGTACATCATTCTAAATGTTATATGTGGAAACGAGAGGTGATCTGTGTCACCTGGATGATTGTACAACATGTGTTTACTCTTAAATGACTTCACACATTCATAATGATTCCACATTACCTTTGGAGGGAAACAAAAACATGAAACATTGATAACATACTCGTTGAACATTTCAATTTTAAGCTCAATCTTTTATACTTTCGCAATTTGATGAAGGACTTTTCACTATATATAATTGTGAAAAGTCATTTATTTCAAATTCAGCGTCTCTTCCTCTATTAGAGAAAATGTTTATGGTTTGATAATAAAAGAAAAGTTTACATGCAGGTGTTGTATGTATATAATCATAGACCCTTAGATAGGTTGATTTATGTTGAAGTCATTTAAGAGTCAACACATGGTTCTTAAAGATACAGACTTCCTTGTACAATTGGAAATTTTACTCTGTACCTGATGCAGACGCCATTTAATGATTTTGTAGCATATGACTTTTGAGAACATCATACTCACAAGCTTTGAAAGTCTGTGTTGCCCTTTACTTACATTTGTTTGCTGAAGAAGTTTCAAAGCAGACAACTTTTTAAAAATATATCAGGTAAATAGTTAACCCTTTCCCTTATACGACAATTCTGCAGCAGACGACTTTGAACATATTTTGTCAAAAAGTAAAAAATCATTTTAATTGAATAGATAACCTATGACTAAAAGTGGAAAACATTGTGGCAAAAGGAGAAATTGCTTGTTTTGAATAAAGACGTCTGCTGAAGAGGCATCAGAAAGAGTCTGTATAAAGGAAAGGTTTAAGTCTAGCTATTTCTGAATTAAGGACAATTTTGTTAATGTCTTCCTGCTATCCCTAAACCAGTAAACCAGGAAACATGTGGTTAGATGAAGTGGCAGTAATATAACTGAAAAGTATTGTTATTCTATTAACAACTGTGTTGTATGAAGCCCTCTTTTATGTTGTTACTATATGTCTTTGTGAAAGCTATAATCAAGGATTTACATGATTGATATCCAAACAAACAAGTCGAGTTACATGGCCATTTGGTAAAGAACTAGAGGACAAAAAAAGAAGCTATTATTAACTACTATTTTGTAAAAGCTAACCTGACAAGACTTTATCGTCGATTCTGTGCCTGTGTGTTGTCTGTTCATGATCAGTTCAAAATCTAATAAATATTGTTCAAGCTTTGTGTTGGCCAAAAGAAGATTTAAAGATGCCATTCTGATCTGAATCGTGCATTATTTAAAATAAAATAAAAACACTATAATGAATGTAAACATTAAGTGGTGGCCCATATTCCTTCAACAATAATATACAACCTTTCCCACTGGCAGACGCGTTTCGACGCATCAGCAGCAGACTTTGAAAACAATGTGACAAATGGAAAAATTGCTCATAATTCTGGATATAACCTCTACACAGGTCTAAACGAAGGAGTTATACAAGTTACAACCTTCTTTCGCAGACCACTTTGAAACATCCAGGCAGAAATCGGGAAAATCTCTAAAAAAAGAAATATTGGAAAAATCTCTAAAAAAGATAGTGTAGGTATATGTCTGTCAACCTGTTTTCAGTTTGTAAACTTACTATAGATAACTTTTGTCCAATAAAACTTATCCATTTTTGTCTTCTTTTTTTCTTATCAAAATATAGATCTGTCACAAATAGTGTCTGATTTGTTTTGTTTTATATCCTTCCTTGTTTGTTATATGGAAAATTGTAAATTATAACTTTAACATTTCCCATATATATATTAAACAATTCTTCAGCAGACAACTTTGAAAACATAATGGCAAGCATGTGAAAAATCTCAATAAATGAGAGTTATAATATAAAATAGAGTTGAAAACATTGTGTCAACAGGAGACACAATTGATCATTATGAATAATTCTCCTTTTGGAACAGTGTTCTCAAAAATCATCCACTGCAGGGGCATCTGTATGTGGCAAATTTTTAATTGGAGAAAGTACTCCATTGTCTCCATTCCCTTAAACCAATGGACCAATATCAACCAAACATCAAAGAAATGTTCCTGTGGTGGTCCTCTTTGAAATGAAATTGTTCACAGATTTAATGCATTATTACAAATGTCCATTACTGATAAGCTGCTTCAATTGCATTTTATTCCCACTCTTGATAAAATCTTCACCTTTATTAGCAGTAGCATTTGCTTCTATACTTTAACTCAGGCGATCGATATAGGGCCATCTTGACCCTCTTGATTAAGAGTCCTGCTGCTAATTAAATTCGTCATTATGAGGGAAAAGGTTAATGTGCATTCACAGATAGTCTAAAACATCCTTCATGGATGTTTCTTTTGTCTCGTACGAGAGTGGGTCATGATTTTCTATACATTGATATGGCAACCTTACTACTGCAGCAGACAACTTAGAAAACATCTAGACGAAATCAGAAAAAAATCTATTTATATGAATGTTAACTATTGAACAGTTGCAAAATGAGGCAGCGACACGAGAATATATCGCATACATTAGAAGTAGTGCGGGAAAGATTGCTTAAAAAACCTTATCCTCGTACAACAAATCTGCAGAAGACAACTGAAACGTCCAGGCAAAAACAATTGATCTATGTGTCTCCGTTAAAAGAGGCAGTTGACACGATAATCTATTGCATACAGTAGAATTAGTGTGGGCAAGATCGCTTGTTAAACCATCCCCACATACAATAAATCTGCATTAGACGAATGAAGCGTCTAGACAAAAATATGGAAATTGTTTAAAACCAGATACGTCTTCCTGTTATAATGAGGAATTTTATAACATGAAAACGTAGTCCACCACATGTTATCGGAACTTTGAAAGTAGAATGGCAAGGCAAAACCATCATGTACCTGCTTCATGATCCACTGAAATGGCTTCAACAAGTACCCAAAGTGCACATCTTCACATGCTATTATACTTTCCTGTAAACAATTCATAACAATAAAGCGAATACTTTATTTTAATTCATGCGATATTTTCAAAAGTATTTGATTTAATGTCATGAATTTTGACAGGAAAGTTTGTCAGCAGGGAGGCACAAATTGTCAACACTTAAGTCCAGGGCCAGCACTCGGCTGTAAACTTAGTTTCGGCAAATACAAAACCCCAGGTGCACAACTTCACATTCCTGTCTCTCCTTCATTTAAGTGGGGAATGGACATGATAAAAAGAAAGTATTTAATAGATTTGAAAGAAAACCTTTTTGGCAAAATAATAAATTGCAGAAATGTTTTCAAAAGTTGTCTACTACAAATACCTGTAAATTGGTCTGCAAAAGGGATATACAGCTCTTATCCTCACAATATTATCCAATAAAACCCTATGAGACGATTCTTTAAGTACCCACAACATACGATTAGAGGCTCGAATAAAGATATTAAAACACGCAATCGCCTCTTATATAGAGCTCTTGAACTTGCCATTTTTAGAAAGAATCTTGACAGAAACCATCCTCTCAATGACCTCCCCAGAATTCTTTCAATTATTTGGGACCCATGCAGAATTCTGGTTGTCATGTCAACGAAACGAAACAAAACTTTATAATTCTTCCTCTCCCAATCTGGTTGGCCGATTTTCATATAATTTTGTAGCTATCAGATTCCTTCAAGCCATGTTGATTGATAAAAAAAAACATGGCCGCCATGGGGGCCAGTCTGTTTTGCCTTATATGGTTATAGTGGAAACTTTCAAAATCTTCCAAAAATGTAGGGCCATTACCAAATCATTTTATAGAAATGTACCTTGGCTGACCCTCTATCAGATTCCTTCAAGCCATTTTGATTGGTCATAAAACATGGCCACCAGGGGGCGGGGCTGTTTTGCCTTATATGCATATTGTCGAAAACTGAAAGAAAATCTTCTCCTCCGAAAGGGTCCGATTGGTTTTTAAAATGATTGTGTAAAAATGTTTCTTGTGTGACCCTCTTTTAGATTCCTTCAAGCCATGTTGATTCATCAAAAACATGATCTCTATGGGGCGGGCTGTTTTGCCTTATATTGCTATAGAGAAAGCTTGAAAAATCTTCTCCTCCCAAAGTGTCTGGCAGATTTTTGAATAACTTTTGTAGAAAGATGGCCCTCTTTGAGATTCCTTCCAGCCATGGTTATTGGTAAAAAAAAACACATGGCAGCCAGGATGCAAGGCTTTTTTGCCTGTTATGGCTAAAGTGAAAAATAAAGCAGGTGAGTGATCCAGGGCCATCTTGTTTCTTAAGAATCATGATAAAATCACAAAAAAAGTTTAATAATTCAACAATATCATTTCATATACATTATAAAAACTGTTTTCTTGAAAATGTGTGAACAAGAACTTCACAATTTACATAGTGCTCTTATAAACTTCTATCATTAGCTTAGGGGGGGTGTGTGTGTGGGGGGGGGGGGGGGGGGGGGGGGGGGGGAAACATGTCTATAAATATGTATTTGAGAATTATTAAATAAAGTTGAAAACGTTTTTGTAAAAGTGGGAATTGCTTATTTTGATCTTTTTCTCTTCTTATCATAATATTTTCTAAAGTCTTCTGTAGCAAATGTGGCTTAACCCATTACTTTTACTATAGAAAACTGAAAGATTTATATTAATAAAGAGTTAAAAAATATTGCAAAAAAGTGCAATCATCCGTTTAATTGAAATGTTTTCACAAGTCATGTATAAGGAATACTTTTCCACAAATGTTATGTTAAAGGCAAACTCAAACAAATGACTCAACAAATAATGTAATGATGTAGCATATAAATAAATGAGACCGTCCTTCTTCAGAAAAAAGTTGAAACCTTACGACAAAAGGAGAAATTGCTCGTTTTGAGCGATTTCTCCTTTTGTCAAAGTGTTTTCAAAAGTCGTCAGAAAGCGTCTATATATGGGAAAGGGTAAAGTTATGCCTGAAAAGTGTAGATAAGATCTGCATATCCAGATCAGACTCTGCAGTTACACAGGTTGATAAGCTTGATAAACAATGACTCACCCTTTCCCTTATAGAGAGGCTTTCTGATGCCTCTGCAGCAGACGGCTTTTTGAAAACATGGCGACAAAAGAAGAAATTCCTTAAAACAAACAATTTCTCCTTCTGTCACCATGTTTTCAACTCTATTCACTTATTGTACTTTTCGGGTATGTTTTCAAAGTCGTCTGCTAGATTTGTTGTATGTGGGAAAGGGTTAAAGTTGCCCGAATGTTGTTTTTCCTGTAGCCAAGCTCAAATTATTGTTATAAAAATATATTTCACACCACATCAATGAGGTCGTAAATTCTATAAACAATAAATATATCCACTTTATCTATCACCTTTACCTATAATATACACCTATACCAAACTACTCCCACAGGAATGTATGCGTCCAACATACAATTAATCTTCAGCAGACGACTGAAAACATTTTCATAAAAATATGGAAAAATTGCTCAAAGGTTGTTTGCTGCAGATTCGTCAAAATGCTCTTGCATGTTGGAAAGGGTTAAATAGAGGATCTTACATGAGTGCTTATTTGTTATTGTTTTTATGAAACGAGTCGACTGAAATAAGATGACGCGAGGCTCTGCCGAGCGTCATATTCGTGTCAGTCGACGAATTTCATAAAAACAATATCAAATAAGCACGAATGTAAGATTCTGTTTATCACATAACACCATAAAAAGATTGTTTTCAATCTTTAAACCGATCTTTCTTCGTCCTCATATAAACAGTGACCGAAGTTCAGCCCGAAGTTCTAATGCATACGTCCACTGTAAAATGTAGTCCCTATCAATAACCATACAAAATTAGCAACAAGGCACTTATAACATTTCATTTATCGAGATTTATTCTCTTTAAACAATATTTTTAATAAATGCCGAAATTCAGAACAATTTGTAAACAATATACTGTCATTTAAAGTGACGTCACACTGGAATGACGTCACGTACGTGCTGTGAGTCGGCTATTTATGTAACTAGTTACATATGATATTTATGTCACTGCTTTATGTCACTCCTGGAGTGCAAGTTATGTGATAATTAGTGATTTGCTTTTCTAGCCTATCACTGTGATGCTGCTCAGTTTCAAGATCCCCCTTGAACTTGTTTAAATAAATGATTGGCTATTCAGCAGCCTAAGACTATTCTATCATGATGTGCAAGGCTTTCCTTTCCCATAGTGTTTTTTGTATTTTTTATTCTGCAGACATAAATAAATAATACTAAGAGGTCTAGATAATGAGAAGTTTTCAAGTCTTTTCCCCACAATATCTCTCTTTTTATCACACCAAACTTTATGATGTGGGTACTCAACATAGGACTAGAGGGTCAAAGAAGAATATTAGAACACGCAAAACTCCCTTATCTAGAGCTCTGAATTATACTATAGCAGTAAAAAGGGTATATACAATGTATACAGAATATTACGTTGCGGGAGCGATAAAAGGGTTTGTATTGCACTACTAGTAGCGTGGAAAATTGGAAAATTGGAAAATTGGATATATTACGAGACCGAAGGTCGACTAAGATATGGATCTTTCCATGCTACGTGTGCAATACGAACACATTTATCGCTCCCGCAACGTACTATTCCTTTTATTATATACCTACGATCTATGAAGAGCGAAAGAACTAACAAATATACAGATTCAATATACTTTTATTGGGGATATAATTTTGTAACTTGAATGACGGATGTATGTTTACTACAATACTTAGGCCACGCCCCTAGAAAGTATGCTAATACGTAGGTCCCGCCCAATAACATTATCAAATTAAATTTCCATTGTTTTGTGGGAGAAAATAACAATATAATCTTTATTTGCGGATTTAATTAAATTTGCCGCTAGGTTTTCGATACATACAATATATTTTTTTTCCTAAATAGTACTGGTTGTCTGCATATTTTACTACGTAGCACAGATTCAAAACGGGAACCTCGCTGAAAGTGGTCCGCGCACTGTCTGATGTCACAATCTTGTATTTTCACCAGGTGGGATACGGAATTTTAATCTGTCGTGTCTGAACTGCGCATGTCAATCTGCATGTATTTCCACCGGAAAAATGTACAGGCATATAATAAAACAAAATATCCAATGGGAAGTTCCACAAGATGCCAGATAATGTCACTGTATAAATCATACGTCTGCAGGTGGAAAAAGAATTAACATGTGGAGTATACAATATAAAGTTTAAAGTTTAAACTAAATCCTAATTCGTGTTAGCATGAAAACCTATATTTTCTTATGGTATATGTAAGCCATTCCACGAGAAAATCAACATTATGTACTATGCGTAAAGTATCGACCCGGATCAACCAAAGCATGCCGCGCAGGCTAACCCAGACATATGCGTTTCGCCTCCTGTTGATTTGATTTTCTGGTTCAGGAATCATTATTCTATACCTCCATCCCCTATGAGACGAAAGTTTAGCTTGCGATAGCTGCGCATGCTTATCTGGGTCAATACATTACGCAGAGTCCATAATGTTGGTTTTCTCGTGGTACCAGTTTTACCAGAATGATTGATTTATAACTGCATTTTAAATAGGATTGTTTCCACAATGTAAAGAACGGAACTCGACCAGTGTCAGACTTTAAAATCGTTTACACACGTACATCTGTACATTCTCAATAAACGACATCCCCACCTTTCGGAACCATATAACATAATGGCACACACTTTAGCATCAAAAACTTGTCTTTACATGTATATGTGATAGTTTATTGAAAGAATTAAACAAATGACCAAAAAAACGCTGCGCCTTGATGGACATAGACTCTGCCATTTTATATAATTTATCAAAGTACTGAAAGTACTAAAATGCGAGGGATGTTGGCTCTAGAGTGTTAACAAGATTCTCATTCAATTTAACCTAGTGACCTACTTCTTGACACAACATGACCTATGTTATCATCAAGAAAAACATTTTGATAAAGTTTCAACATGCTCAAGCTAAAAATTAAGTATTCAGAGTGTTAACAAGATTTTCCTTCAATTTGGCCTAGTGACCTATTTTATCACCCAATGTGACCTATATTCAAACTTGACATGGATATCATAAATACAAACATTCTGACAAAATTACTGAAGCAGAAATTGAGGCCTCTAGAGTGTTAACAAGCTTTTCCTTCAATTTGACCTAGTGACCTACTTTCTGACCCATCACTCATGTTCGAACTTGAACTACATATCAGCAAGACAAACATTATGATAACGTTTCAACCTGCTCAAGTTGAAAATAAGGCCTCTAGAATGTTAACAAGTATTTGGCTTAGTGACCTAGTTTTCGACCCGGCTTGACCCATATTCAAACTTAGCCTAGATATCATATAGGTTAACATTTTGGCCAAATTTCAAATGTGGCTTCTACAGTATTAACAATATTTTCCTTCAATTTGGCCTAGTAACCTAGTTTCTGACCCAATATGACCCATATTCAAACTTGACCTATATATCATTATTACAAACATTCTGATAAAATTCTGATAAAGTTTCAACATGGTCAAGCTTAAAATGCAATATCCAGAGTGTTAACAAAATTTTCCTTCAATTTGGCCTAGTGATCTAGTTTTTAACCCGGCATGATCCATATTCAAACTTGACCTAGATATCATTTAGATAGAATTCTGACCAAATTTCAAGCTGCTGTAGCCAAAAAAGATGCTTCTACAGAGTTAACAAGATGTTCCTTCAATTTGGCCTAGTGACCTAGTTTCTGACCCAATGTGACCCATATTTGAACTTGACCTGGAAATCATAAATACAAACATTCTGACAAAATTCAAAAATTGCGGCCTCTAGAGTGTGAACAAGCTTTTCCTTCAATTTGACCTCGTGACCTATTGTTTGACCCATCATGACCCATGCTCAAACTTGATTTACATATCATCAAGACAAACATTCGGATGAAGTTTCAACATGCTCAAGTTGAAAATAAGGCCTCCAAAGTTTTAACAAGATTTCTATTCAATTCGGCCTAGTGACCTAATTTTTTATCCGGCTTGACTCATATTCGAACTAAGCCTAGATATTTAGATAAACATTCCGACTAAATTTCAAGCTGCCTTAGTAATAAATGCGGCTTCTACAGTGTTAACAAGATTTTCCTTCAATTTGGCCTAGTGACCTAGTTTCTGACCAAATATGATGCATATTTAAACTTGACCTAGAAATCATAAATACAAACATTCTGACACATTTAAGATCCTAATGTCTATATATATATAACTTAAATTTCTAAATTATGTATACAACTTCATGGATTAAAACTTTACATTGTGTACGAAAAGAGAATTTGTAAGAAAATAATGAAAAGAAATATATTAAGCTGTTTTTCAAGGTAGAAATGGTGTCACATTTAACCCCCGAAAAAGCTAAAATCATACAATTATTCAAGAAATGTTCCATTCTACAAAATAGAAATGTCTGTAATAAAACATAATTCACTTTAATAAAAAATGCAAAAATAAAGATGGATCACCGTACTCCTTTTCGGGTAAATCGACTTTTTCCTTGAAGCACGGTCTTTTTTTTAAGAAAAATTGCTGTATTTCTAAGAAAACGCAAGGAAAAGGTCCATTTACCCTAAAAAGAGTACGGTGACCTATCTTTTTTTATATTAAGGATACGTCGTTTTTGGGATGATGTTTCTAATACGTCATAGCGATTATTTTTTGAAAGATACTAGTATATGTGTGAATCGTTGACGTCACAGAGCCATCATTTGGCGCACCTTCGGTTTTTGCTATTGTTTTAAGCGGTTAGGGCTCAATTTTACGGTTTTCATTGCAATAAGCACGTCACAGTGATGATCAGCTGACTAATGATAATGAAGGGAAAATACGCATATGAACGTGTTTCAATTGAATTTATAGCATATACGAAACATTGCGTATAGCAGTGGATTTCGAACATTTCTGTCTAAACTTTTGATATTACCTAAAAGTCGTCAATAGCATGATAAGAGTTAAATCAATGTCTGCATACAACGCGTCAAATGGCTTGGTTTAAACAGTAAAAACTACAACAGTGTCTACAAACCAGGCGTCAAATGGCTTGGTTTAAACAGTAAAAACTACAACAGTGTCTACATACCACGCGTCAAATGGCTTGGTTTAAACAGTAAAAACTACAACAGTGTCTACATACCACGCGTCAAATGGCTTGGTTTAAACAGTAAAAACTACAACAGTATCTGCATACAACGCGTCAAATGGCTTGGTTTAAACAGTAAAAACTACAACAGTGTCTGCATACCGCGCGTCAAATGGCTTGGTTTAAACAGTAAAAACTACAACAGAAATAGTTGCTTCGATGAAATTGTATTATAATTTAATACCCGGTTAATAAAACAAACAGTGAAAGATCGTACATGAAATGTTTCGTGTTTCCTAAATCCGCATTTAGGCGAAAAGCAATTGATTCACAGGCAGATTTGTTGTACATAACAACTATATCAAGTCCATTATCTGATCATTTTGAAATATTTCAGTTGAAAATGTCCACAGATGTAGTAATGTTAAACAGTGCATGTTTTTTTAATTAGAGTACACACCTATGCTATGCATCCCGATATCCTCCTTGACACGTTCGACTTTATTTAATAGTCATACTGTTCTAAATTATAGAGTTCAATATGTTTTAAAGTCGTCTGCTACATGTCTTGTATATGGGAAAGTCTGCTGAACAATAAAAAAAATAGGATAATTGTCCGTTTAATTTGTTGTACAAGAAATATTTCCCAAAATAAGATATATTTCGGTCAACTATATCAATTCATTTTAATGTTATTTAAGCGCACGATCAACAATATTAGTTTTATAACAGTCAAATGGGCTATACCGGGTTTTGACCCAATGTATATTTAAATGTCATTAACTATCATATGCATAGACATTGCCAGGGTTACCTTAACTGTAACTTACGGATACACAGCGTTCCGAAGCAAGGTTCTCATATTCGTTTCATCACCGCTGTAAGACGCCTGACCGGCCACGTTGTAATTTTCCCTTGGGTCACTGGTGACGTCATACAATTCGACATCGTCAGTGCCAACGCTTCCCCAGTCTGGATATCCAGAGTTAAACAATGCCCATTCGGTATACCGATAGTTCTCAGTCCTGATCGTGTATCCCATATACGTGTCGCTACCACCATTCGTTTTGCGGGTGTTTTGTGAAATCGCGCCATCTTTGAGCATCGCAGTCGAGTTGGTTATAAGTGGCATCAGACTGACACCTTCCGTACAGGTACTGATGTTGCTTGAATTGTCGGGACATAACGAAATTGTGCCAAGACCACTCGCTTCAGCAAGGGTTGGGAAGATGTCCACAAATTCAACAATAGATGAGGAATTTATGCCGTCATCTGTAAGACCGGGAATGTGGAACATTAATGGCGTCCACGTGGACTCCTCGAAATTGGTATTTTTAGCCCAAAGGTTGTGTTCTCCAAGATGCCAGCCGTGATCACCCAGAAGCGCTAAGATTGTGTCGTTTTCAAGTCCGAGCTCTGTAACCTTCTGGACCACTTGTCTCACTAAAGTCTCGACCCACATGATAGCGCCAAAGTACGCTTTTCGAACTTCTTCGGAAGTATTAAAATCGCCCGTTGCACCATCCGTGTCTATGTCGTCATATCTACGTCATTCGAGATACACGCTCCAGGCTATATTCGACATATTATCTGGTACATAAGGATTATCGGCCAAACCTACTGTTCCACTTATCTCATAATCCTCCATGAAGTAAAACGGTAGATGGGGTTTGTGAAAACTAACAGCGATGAAAAAACTTTCGTTTTCGTGTATGCTACCAGCTGCAAAATCTTCAAGAGTCGCGATCGCATTTCCAGCCACTGAGGTATCAGTGAGAGGTCTGTTGTTCAGTTTAGTGTCATTATTAAGGACAACCTTCCAACTCTGACTTTTGCCTTCGCCGTATTTCAAACTTGGGTGATAGTACGAATATTCCGATGACCAAGACTGAGGATCGTTCGCCGGTCCAGACCCACTGTTATGAAAAATCTTACCCATTCCAGCAGATAGATATCCGTTGTCTTTAAAGTATTCGGGAATGGTGGTGAAATTTCCCCCGGCATCACGGTAGTTTGTATTGCCATCGTAAGTTTGCGTGGTGTCAGGTCGTCGCTCAGTTAATAGGGACGCTCTGCTAGGGCCGCAAACTGCTTGTTGTACATAAGCCCTCTTCAACACGAGACTCTTAGCCGCCAATGAATCCATATTTATTGTACTCAAATCAATTTCTCTTTTACAGTATTTTATATATGCACATTAGCATATTATTATCATAAATCATTTTTATTTATTTTTATATATATTTTTAATTAACATTTAAAAATGCTAATAGTTGAACCTACGGCATTCAGTTTTGATAAAATAAACGCGGTTCAGTCGGTGCATTATCATACTATTATATCGTGGTGTTCAAGACCTGTTAGCTCAGTCGGTAATCACGCGGGCTGTCAATTGGGGAGGGGGTCGTGAGTTCGACCCCAGCTCGGCTAACATTCATTCAAACTGTTGACGAAAGTTAATGCGACAAGAGTTATTCGTCTATCACCAATTGGCAAACAGTTTATGTTAAAAAACAAACATGGCAGGACTGGCATTTGGCGTACTGATGTAAGAAAGTCAGGAAACATGTGTATCTGAACTGGCCGCCGTAATATGACTGAAAGATTACTAAAAACGGCGTTAAACTATAATCAATCAAACCAATTGGCAAACAGTCTATGTTGAAAAACAAACATTGAAGGACTGGCGTTTGGAGTACTGATGTGAGACAGTCAGGAAACACATGTGTATGTGAACTAATATGATTAAAGGATTGCTAAAAAAAACGGCGGTTAAAGGGCCTGTCACACCGAGCCGATTTGGCTCCCCGGAGCTATACCGGAGCACAAATTTGGCGATTTTCGTGGATCGGTACTAGTACGGCAGCGCAACGGTATCACATCGCTAAGAACGGTAGTACATCGTCAGGACACCGTCAGAACATCGGCGAGAAAATTAGCAACGGCATGCGACGGTCTAAACTTTTGAGCATGTTCAAACATTTCTGCCGTTGCGCTGCCGGAGCGAGCAACGGTAGTACAGCGGCAGTACTCTTGTATGGCTTCGATTAATATGAAACGTATTGGTACGGATGTGAAACCGTAGTCCTTCCGATGTACTAACGATGTAATACCGTTCTTAGCGATGTGATACCGTACTACTACCGACACTTCATACATCGGCAGTACAACGGCAGCTCGGTATCACTCCGCTATAGCTCCGGTCAACGGTGGCACGTCGGTATAACATCGCCAGCGCATCGGTAACACTACGGTGACAGAAAAGTGGTATTCGGTAGCACATCGGCTCTTACATCGATAGGACAACGGTAGAACAAAGGTATCACAGCGGGAACGCCGGTACTACATCGGTATTGCTACGGCCAATTGTGATATTTCAAGTGCTTTCTCGACGGAGCTCCGCCGATGTTCTCGCCGTTGTGAATTGAGTGCTCCGGTTTAGTCCCGGCGAGATACATCGGTAGTGTGTGACAGAACCTTAACCCAAATCAATCAATGAATCTATCATCTTTAATCATTAAAGAATATAAGAATGTGTTGAAAAAAGAAGATAAAGGGCGGGTAAAGAATGGTGTCTTCCCACGAGAAAACCAACATTGTGGTGTCTGCGTAATATATTGACCCAGATCAGCCTGTCCAGTCCACACAGACTAATCCAGGCCGACTCTTTCCGTATCAGGGGGGATAGGTGTATAGAGTAATGATTCCTGAAACATAAAATCCACAGGAGGCGAAAAGTGTCTGTCCGGGTTAGCCTGCACTGAATGCTTAGGCTAATCCGGGTCGATACTTTACGCAGGGTCCGCAATGTTGGTTTTCGTGGGACGGCTCAAATGTTTATTAACGTTTTACGATCTCTTCGGTTTTATTGACACTCGATCACGACTATACAGCCATTTGGTGTGCAAGACAAGAGTTGGTCTTATTGACAGAATAAACACATTAAATATTGTATAAATTTACAAAACATATTGTATATAACACTGACAGGTATAGTGTGCCAATGTTGAGCGTTGACTTGCGAAGGACATATACCAATATTGGGAAACACACGTGTACATTCTCATCATGATCTTTAAGTTGTTTAGAAATTATCGTTTGACCACTGTCCAGCATACAAGAGGTTTTCAGCAGATGATTTTGAAAATTTCCTTGCAAAACATATGGAAAAATATCTTAAAATGAAATTATAATTTATATTGATCAAATGGGAAATTGCTCATAATTAAAACAATTTCTCCGTTTGGCACAAAATGAACAGACATATAAGTCGTCTTCTGCAGATGCGTAATCATGAAGGCGTGTACAAGTGTGAAAGAGTGTGTAAGGTAGTTCATCACTAACAGATAGTATTCGAAACTCACAGAGATACGTCGTATTTGGTATGCTGATGCCTATGACTTCATGACGCTTATATGTGGAAGGATACAATATATGTGTGAAACGTTGACGTCAAAAAGACATCATTTGGCGTACCCTCGCTTTTTGTTATTTGTTTAAGCGGTTAGGGTTCTTTGATTAGTTTACAGAACCAATTTTCACGGTTTTCATTGCAATTAGTACGTTACATGATCAGCTGACTAATGATCACGCATATGAACGTTTTTACATTGAATTTATAGTATATAAGAAACATTGCCTATAGCAGTGGATTTCGAACATTTCTTTAAAAACGATTATATTAACTTAAAGTCGCCAATGACAGGGTAAGAATTAAATCAGTATCTGCATACCACGCGTCAACTGGCTTGGTTTAAACAGTAAAAACTACAACAGTGTCTACATACCACGCGTCGAATGGCTTGGTTTAAACAGTCAAAACTACAACAGTGTCTGCATACCACGCGTCATCTGGCTTGGTTTAAACAGTAAAAACTACAACAGTAACTGCATACCACGCGTCAAATGGGTTGGTTTAAACAGTAAAAACTACAACAGAAAAGGTTGCTTCGATGAAATTTAATTATAATTTAATACCCGCTTTTTATAACAAACAGTGAAATCGAACATGAAATGTTTGGAGTTTCCTAAATCCAGGTAGATCTTTTGTACGTAGCAACTATATCCAGTCCATTATCTGATCATTTTGAAATATTTCAGTTGAAAATGTCCACAGGTGTAGTAACGTGAAACAGTGCATTTTTTAGTACAATAATAGTACACATCTGTGCGTGTATTGTTGGTTCGTAATGTGCTATGCATCCCGATATCCGCCGTGATACATTCGACTTTATTTAATAGTCATACTGTTCTGAATTATAGAGTTCGCCATGTTTTAAAGTCGGCTGTTACATATCTTTCATATGGAAAGTCTGCTGAACGATAATGAAAAGGGTTGTTGTCCGTTTAATTTGTTGTACAAACAAGTCGTTTTCTGACATGAAATGTTAACATCAAGTCTAAAGTATATACACATCCTATTAAATGTGTTAAAACAAATGTTTCAAACACTATTTTGTCCATCATATTAGTACCCAAATATATAAGATTTATTTCGTTTAACTAAATCAATTCATTTAAATGTTATTAAGCACACGATTAACAATATTAGTTTTATAACAGTCAAATGGGCAATACCGGGTTTTGACCTAATGTATATTTAAATTATTTCAATAACTATCATATGCATAGAGCCTTCTGCATTGCCAGGGTTACCTTAACTGTAACTTACGGATAAACAGCGTTCCGAAGTAAGGTTCTCAGATTCGCTTCATCACCGCTGTAAGACGCCTGGCCGGCCACGTTGTAATTTTCCCTTGGGTCACTGGTGACGTCATACAATTCGACATCGTCAGTGCCAACGCTTCCCCAGTCTGGATATCCAGAGTTAAACAATGCCCATTCGGTATACCGATAGCTCTCGGTCCTGATCGTGTATCCCATATACGTGTCGCTACCACCATTTCTTTGGCGGGTGTTTTGTGAAATCGCGCCATCTTTGAGCATCGCAGTGGAGTTAGTTATAAGTGGCACCAGACTGACACCCTCCGTACAGGTCCTGATGTTGCTTGAATCGTCGGGACATGAGGAAATTGTGCCAAGACCACTCGCTTCAGCAAGGGTTGGGAAGATGTCTACAAATTCAACAATAGATGAGGAATTGATGCCACCGTCTGTAAGACCGGGAATGTGGAACATTAATGGGGTCCACGTGGACTCTTCAAAATTGGTTTGTTTACACCAAAGGTTGTGTTCTCCAAGATGCCAGCCGTGATCACCGAGTAGCGCTATGATTGTATCATTTTCAAGTCCGAGCTCTGTAACCTTCTGAACCACTTGTCCCACTAAAGTGTCCACCCACATGATAGCACCAAAGTACGCTTTTCGAAGTTTTTCGGCTTTTGCATCCGACACGGAAGTATTGAAATCTCCCGTTGCACCATCCGTTTTTATGTCGTCATATTTACGTAATTCGGCATATCCGTTCCAGGCTATAGTCGGCATATCATCTGGTACATAATGATTATCGGCCAAACCTACTGTTCCATTGATCTCATAATCCTCCAAGTAGTAAAACGGTAGATGGGGTTTGTGAAAACCAACAGCGATGAAAAAAGGTTCGTTCTCGTGTATACCACCAGCTGCAAAATCTTCAAGAGTCGCGTTCGCATTTTCAGCAACTGATGTATCAGTAAGAGGTCTGTTGGTCAGTTTAGGGTCACTATTAAGGACAACCTTCCAACTGGTACTCGTGTCTTCGCGGTATTTCAAACTTGGGTGATAATACGAATATTCCGATGACCAAGACTGAGGATCGTCCGCCGTACCAGACCCACCGTTATGAAAAATCTTCCCCATACCAGCAGATATATATCCGTTGTCTTTAAAGTATTCGGGAATGGTTGTGAAATTTCCTCCGGCATCACGGAAGTTTGTATCGCTATCGTAGGTTCGCGTGGTGTCAGGTCGTCGCCCAGTTAATAGGGACGCTCTGCTAGGGCCGCAAATTGCTTGTTGTACATAGGCCCTCTTCAATACAAGACTCTTAGCCGCCAATGAATCCATATTTGGTGTACTCATGCCCGAATACATGTTGCTTCTTTCCCCAGCGAGGAAGGATAGTTCCGGCCTCATGTCGTCGACCATGATAAACAACACGTTCTTATTCGCCGAACAAACTTCAGTTGACACCAAAACCAGAGCTGTGGTGATAAGATGAATAATAATCCGCATCTTGTTCCGGTTTATCTATTTCGGATTTCTAGTGAAAACGATGGATTTCAAAAAGTCAATGCAAGTAAATCAGAAATGTATCTAAACTATACAAATATATTTAGCTAGAACATTGAAAAGACAATGTTCTCTCCAAACGTGTCTATTCGCAATGATGCGTTCATTCCAGACTAGTTATATACACTATGAGTGACGTCATTGATAACAACCCGGTTTTTAATAACAATCCGTAAACAATCATAAATACCTTAGTGAAACTGAAACTTAGTCAAAGTGTTAAATATGAGCCGTTCCACGAGAAAATCAACAGTATTGGATTTGCTTAATGTATCGACCTAGATCAGCCTGCGCAGTTCGGGCAGGCTAATCCGGGCCGACACATTCCGTCTCAGGGGGAAAGAGGTATAAAGTTATGATTTCTGAAACAGAAAATCCACAGGAGGCGAAACGTGTCTGTCCGGGTTAGCATGCGCGGCATGCTTAGGCTGATCCGGGTCGATATTTTACGCATTTAACACAATGTTGGTTTTCTCGTGGAACGGCTCATATGTATATTAAGCCTTGCCCTGTTGAAACCGAATTTTGAAGCCAGTTTAGAGTCAGGTCAGACAGTGTTACCGCAACATCGCAGGGTCTGACCAGGCTTTCAGCGCCTCAGTGGTGTAGTGGTAGAGAGTCCGCCTCGGTGAGGGAGGTCGCTTGTTCGAATCCTGACCGGGTCATACCAACGATGTTAATGATGGTAGTATTTATTATTCCTAATCAAAAAGTGAAAGCCAATAATTAGTCGTGACAATTCATATCTGAGATTATTTCATTGTAAAGCATGGGTCACACAATGGTAGCATCGATCTATGAAGTTCAACATGGTGAAAATCCATAAACAATGTCATTTTATTTGAGACGAGTAGTATTTTATATATATATTTAGATGACAACCTCAAGCTTAACCTTTTCCCACATACAAAAATTCTGCAGCATACAAACTCGAAAGCACTAAGACAAACATATTGCAAATCTTTATAAATAAATGTAGTACTATTGAAGTACTATAGTTGAAAACATAGTGGCAAAATGAGAAATTGCTCATAAATTTGTCATTAATGTATGTTTTCAAAAGTCGTCTACTGCAGAGACGTCAGAACGCGTATGTATGTGGGAAAGAGTTAAGTTAATTTCAATTGACTTGGATTAGTAGTATCTGAAATATTGACTTAAACACAATACTTAACCCTTTCCCACTTACGACAAACTGCAATAGACAACTTGGAAAAGAAACCATGCAAAAACATGGCAAATCTCTATAAATGAAAGTATAATTACTGACAAAAGTTGAAAACATAGTGGCATAAGGTGAAATTGCTCGGTTTGAGCAATTTCTCCTTTTGTCACAATGTTTTCAAAAGTCGTCTGCTGCATAGGCGGATATATATGGGAAAGGGTTAACCAAAGTCAAACACTAACTTAACTTAAGTCATTTCCATATTATTCTTTGGTAAAGGCATCCAGTTATGGTAGTTATCAATCATACTATATATGTAAGGTCAAAGCGCAAGTTAAATGGCCTTCACTTATGACAAGAAGTATCTGATGTACGCCCCTAAACGCAAAACTTAATCTAATTAAATGGTTTGCAAAAGGAACCGAGCTCTCATTGATATCTAACTACTGTAAAAGTTTGATTGAGATACAAAAACTGAAGACTGTATCGCGTTCACAAGCAATTGTTTAAGGTTAAAAGGTTATTAGGAGTATGTATATATATATACGATCTACGCGCTAACTTCACACACCTCCATTCCACTTATCCATCCATGCATACATTCACTTGTCATTCAACCATGTATGTCACAATGTGTAATAATAAATACTATACATGTCTACATTTCGTTTCGGTAGATAAAATCTTCATTTAACGATTTATGTGTGTGTATTATTTGTAGACCATTATACTGGTAAGGGATTGGAGAAATGTGTATTTATGGAGCACATGGTTATGTACCAAATTGTGTGAAAAACGCTCCATCGTCAACTAGTCCCCATGAACCATTATAATGCTTTGACAAATGACCTAGTTTGAGAATATTGGACAGTTTTGAACAAGGCCCAAAGTACATGAGAAACAAATAGTATGACAAAGTTTCATGCTTATTAAATAGAAAAATAAAAATTCTGCACCAATGCAATAAAATTAACTGGTAATGATGTTTGAAAATAAAGTTTGAAAGAAAATGGTTCTCTAAACCATGGACTAGACTGGGAGAAAGTGTTTAATCATGGCTAAACCGAACATAAAAAAAGAAGAAAATAATTGATAACAGTTAACAGCACATAGTGAACGAATTAATACAAGAGAAGCACATGAGAGCACATAATCATACACTTGCAAAGACACATAACAAATCATTTAAATAAGCCAAACTGCTAGAACATACCCGACTGAGGGTCAACCAAAGGAACATTTGTGCCAAATTATTTTGAAAGCAGTTTTCAGACAAGGATTTTTCTATAGCACTGGAAGACAAAGCAGCCCCATCTCCACAGTTTTGTTTTTGGAGGATTTGCACCAGCTTGAGTAAAGTTGTTAGATGAACAAAGGAGGGGCAAATTCGGCGAAATTTAAAATCCACCAGTAGTTTCCGAAAAGACACTTTGTATTTCTTTTTTGCGATATTTGCCATAGCAACACAGTTATGAATTGAATACAATCCAACTCTTAGAATACATTTAAAAGGGGACCTTCCAGGGAACATTATCGATATATGGAAACAGCCCTGACAGCAATGTTTTAATGAATCCCAACATATTAAGCAAACTGTGAAAATGTTTCATAACTGTGCCAGTAGTTTCTGACAAGAACAGTTTTCAATGGTTTTTCCTGTGTGTTGCCATGGCAGATATGTAGTGAATGGACATATTTTATGAAAATCTATATGGGGAACATGCAAGGAAGATCATTGTTGTTTGAAGCCAAAAGTAAACATTGAACAATTCATTGTATTCAAGGTACATTCATTGGTGTAAAACTAGGAGAGCTATACTCCGGTATGGTATCGTATTAAGGTACATTAAAGGTACATGCATTGCTGTAAAACTTGGAAAGGTACACTCCGGTATGGTTTCGTGTTTATGTACATTCATTGGTGTAAAGCTAGGGGAGCTACACTCCGGTATGGTATCATATTTAGGTACATTCATTGGAGTAAAACTAAGGGAGCTAAACTCCGGTATGGTATCATATTCAGGTACATTCATTGCTGTAAAACTAGGGGAGCTATACACACCAGTATGGTATCATATTCTGGTACATTTACTGCTTTAAAACTAGGGAAGCTATACACTCCGGTATGGTATCATATTAAGGTACATTCATTGGTGTAAAGCTAGCGAAGCTAAACGCCTGTATTGTACCATATTTAGGTACATTCATTGCTGTAAAACTAGGGAAGCTACACTACCTTTTTCAATTTGGAGATAATTGGATGAAAATCTATACATATCTACAGCTCATAATAAACGAAACGAACTAATGAATACACATTATAAAATATGTGCAACGTAAGACTTATGTATTCGTTTTGTTTCATTATTTTTTCCACTTTCTTAATAGTATTGATTTCTTCAAACCGAAATTCAGTATCAACTTAAATGTGTGTTCATTCTCCTCTGAACTTGTCAAGAGATATTAAAAAGTGTCTGTATCTATTGTTTATCACATGATGGTAAATACTATGTTAATATGTTTTATTGTAAACAAGATATATTTGAGCCAGTCCACGACAAAACCTGTATTAGTGACAAAAACATATTTTTCAGTTTTTTGTATTTCCTAAAATATCAACCTTTTACCTTCATAATGATACCAGAATTAGCCTAATGGTCCTATATATAGTTTCTTAACTACGATATAAACATACCAACTGTCATAAGAAAACGAAAAAAAAAAAAAAAAAGACGTCATGATGTTCACTGTTTAAGTGGAATGATACCTTTGAAATAACGTCGTTTACGACGTTAAAACGTATATTTTTGTGAAATAACAGCCCCCTCTACTGTCTTGTTTGAATTTGTATTGAAACACCAATAGCAGCGAATTATAGAAAATACAGTTACCTGTGTCATGATATAAATTTAATGTATCTGCCATGACGATTCAGATACAAATAACCGATTTTTAATGAAAATTTCGCTCGAATATTTTTAAAGCAATTGCATAATTTTTAATTTACTAAGCATTTACCCGAGAGATGTTTTAAAGAAATACATATCATTACAATCACCCTTTCTACTACAAATTGCCAGAATTTCAAAAAATCTGTTGAGTCGATTTTTAGTAAATCAGAATGCCGTTTTACCGATGTCCCGCGTCGGAACGCACATTACGATATTAAGCTGAAGCGCAGTCAGCGGAATTAAAATTGACAACTTTTGTATAAATATGTATATTTGTTTTTGCTGTGCCTTATGGCGAATTTATATTTCTAATATTGTCATAAGTTTAGTCATAAATTGTTGTCATAGAAACGAGTTGATGGATAGGCAAGCAGTCACTAGGGATGTATACATACACTTTTGTTTATGGTTAGATGGGAGTAATCAGTGGTACATATGATACAGTATAAAAATAGACGTAAAACATTAAGTAATACATATTTCGGAAATTCATACCATATGTATATTTGTTTTTGCTGTGCCTTATGGCGAATTAATATTTCTAATATTTTCATAAGTTTAGTCATAAATCGTTGTCATAGAAACGAGGTGATGGATAGACACGCAGTCACTAGCGATGTATACATACACTTTTGTTTATGGTTAGAGGGGAGTAATCAGTGGAAAACTAATGTCACTTGCAAAGGAGCCAGTTCTGACGTTGAAAGGAACAGTTTGAGTGTCGTTTTTTCCCCATAATAATTGTCATGTGTTACACATAACATGTTAGGCATCTCGGTGAACATATGCTACGGAATGTCTTTAAGAATGTCTGGGGAAGATGATGCAACAATTGAGTTGATATAACATTTGTTAAATATATTCACGTTTTCAAACCTACTCATTTCCCTCCAAACGGTGACGTCAGATTGACTTTACTACCGTGGCCCATTGTACTCACAATTTTCATAATCTCCTAGAAATGTTGTTTGGAATTCGGAACGCCTCGGTACAGTTAAATATATGAATACATATATATTGGTTTAAACTCAAAAGTATGATAATAGCATCTTAGCTTTGATCTATTTGTATGTATGCATATATTTATTCAAGTTTTTATTATTTTTTTATGTTTAATTGTTTTATTTTTAGATGTCATTGTTTTCTTCATTTTAATATTCATTATAACTATATTACATAAAGATCATCAAAAGCCTTGACGGAAATAGTGATAATAATATATCATCATCATCATCATCATCGCTATAATACGACTTCTACTGCATGGCTGTGTATGCTATAATACGTCGTTCTACGTTTGTATGCCACATTTATACCTTTGCAACTAAATATAATATCACGAAAGTTAAGGACATTGAGCGATTAACAATTACGTAGAAACAACATCAAAAATATAAAATAAAAAGATGTACATGTAATCCATTACGACTCGAACTCAGGACCTTATCATTACGAGTTCAAGGTTCTTGTTAAACCGCTAACTTTGCCTTCGAACTGGTGGTGTGTCAGGATTTTACTTATAATCAAAACGGGCGCCTATTGTTATGCTTAACCCTATATTGGATAATAGAACAATCCATGACCTTTTGTCATGGCTCACTGCTCGAATTGTATCTATACCTGAAATGTAATTATCTTTCAACCCGTCACTACTCATTGATTCACGAAATGTGTATATATGTTGCGTTATTGACACTTTGTCATGGCTCACTGCTCGAATTGGATCTATACCTGAAATGTAATTGTCCTCGCATGAATAAGTATCAACCCGTCACTACTCATTGACTCACGAAATTTGTATATGTTGCGTTACTGACCAATTATCACGATAGCAAATGGTAGACGAACATGTGTCCTTAATTATATATCTTTTAAATAAAAATCTCATAATCGTATTTTTAATAACTCATAAATAATCTTATAACTGTTAAAATGTTTTGGCAAAACTTTCCTTTTAATTCGCATTTTTTTATCGTATTTAACATGACAGATGTATGAAATTGATATCAGCACGCAGGAAATTATATTCCCTACTGTCTGCCGTCTATTTTATCCGAATACCACTTCAAAGGAGAAAGTGATGGCGGTTTCATTAACCACACTATCATTGTCGCAACAACATACGTTTTGGCGTCACACACGTTATTTACTTAATACACACTGCGGTGTCGATAGATGAAACTCAACGATTGAATTAAATGTTTAGTGTTTATTAAACAATGCATATTTATATGTACAATATGTTTTACTTCGAGGAATTAAGGTATATTATATACACAGAATAACAAAAAATGCTGTCAATATTGTAATGTGTTCAGTCAGACATTCGGTGCTGGACAAGTCACCTCTTGGTACATATGTCGCACATATTGCCGTACTGTTCTATGCAAGTATAGTGCGCGTTATCTAGACAACCCTTTCGGCTCTATAGCAACAGGGGCATATCTCTTGATATGTTGGCGTTCCCACGTTTCTTGATATTAAAGGTTTATTCAGCTTGATCGGCGGATCTGCGCACTTTCACGGCCCCAATGCTGTCGAACTGAAGGTGAAGTGCTGGTATTTCCTGTAAATGAATATCATAACATGATCCCTTAAAGCATCCGCACTTTGAAGTTTTTCTTCTTCTGATATTGAGTCCATAACTCGTTTTCTCAGCTTTTCGCATGAATCACAAACATCGTCTCTAGGTGTGGCAATTTTTACATGAGGAAGACACTTTTTCCACATGGCGAGGAACGTACTTTTACCGGCATTTCTTACAGCAGCTTCTTCACAGCTTTCTATGTATAGTTTGTGAATATGTAGTTGTGTTATGCTACTGTGTATAGAGAGGTGGGTGCAGTATCATCTCGACCACGCGGCGCAAATGGAATTCCATACTCTTCCGCGTAATTACTGATGAAAAGCACAACACGTTTAACATCTTCAAAAGTAACGGCATGTTTTGACTTTTCGCCATTGTTTCCATGTTGTCTTAAGGCAGGACCATGTGTGTTCATAGATTTTCTAAGAGATTCCAATGACCACCTTCCAATGTCATAACTATTTTTATTTATTGGGGTTTTACGCCGCTTTCAACAATATTTCACTTCAGTTCACTTATTCATGATCCCTGTAAACAAACAAGTACTAGGCTAGAAAATGTGCCTTGCCCAAGGGCACTCCACCATGACCGTAGTGCCGCGACTGGGGATCGAACCCGGGACACCCGGTTTCAAAATCCCCGACGCTAACCACTCGACCACAGTGGATTCCAAAATGTTTCTTTGCAAACTAGTTTTCCTTTGAACATATACTACCCACGAGACCGCGAACGTTTCTTTCCTCTTTTTGTGAGATCTGATTTGGGACCTGTGAGTAAACTACCCTTTATATACATCTCCTTCTCCTCATTTCTCATTTCTCTTATATCTAAGATATGAGTCTGTATTTCAATACATGTAAATTGAGGTTCACATCTCCTGTGGCAACCACAACCTTTTTCAAAAAATGGTTTCATAGAAACAGCATCCTCACCCTCCAAGATCCATTCGCGGTCCTCATTTTTACTGTCTGATGTTTCAATGTGGCTTTCATTACTCGTGCTTGGCTGTTCACTGAGAAAGTTATTTACTCGATCCTCAACACCACAAAAAAAAAATGTCTCTCTCTGATACCTTCATCCTCTGAATCTGTAATCTCAAATTGAGAATTGTTTGGTGTTCGACCAAAATGATCAGAGAAGATGCTCTCAAGCTCCTGAAATACAAATTTTAATTTGTTTGTTTTAAAAGTTATAGTTTACATACCAACTTACAATTTAAACACGTATTTACATTGAATAGGAATCAATTAAAGTGTTATTCATTATACAGTTGTGAAAGAAAATAGCGTGAAAAACAACTATGAATAAGTGAATCTCCTCTTCCCTGGATGTTTTATAATATGTCTAAAATATACTTTTAATTTTTGTGTCTGGCTATAATTTGTATTTCGTTATTACAAAATCAATCTGAAGGGACAAACAATATAATTATAGAAATAATAAATATTTCTTTATTAACTGGTCCAGAAAATTACTCAATAAAAAAATAAAAAAAAAGTTTGTGCAGAGCCGGGATAGAACTCGGTTGAACTTGTCCATATACTTTCACTCTAACAACTGGGCTATTCCGCCTTCGTTGATGAATGGAGTAATTGTTTTCATTATTACAATAATCATTGAATAGTGTAGCATAAACAATCCTAGATAAGATACAGATTTTTATCTTTTTTCCCGACACGTTTACATGAAACATTTTTAAAGAGACATTTATGTACCATTCAATCTATATTTTGAAAGTAAGATGTATTTTTTTTTACTATATCTATACATACTTTAAACGATTTGATCTGCTCGGACATTAAAATCCTTCATTTTCTTTGCAAGCGGCATTATATCGTTAGGAGATTTACGCTAGACCTATCTAGTACTTAAATGTGTATAATAAAGTGCGTCGTGTACGTCTGTCCTAAAAATTATAAATTTTATGTGGATTCGTGTTCAAAGTCATTTTTGTTTTAAACAGCCCGCTATTGTTTTCCCCTTGAAGATCGCCAAGGGCAATCCTCGTGTTTTCAATGTTTTCTTCAAAATAAATCATATTCATTTGTTATGTGTGTTAATAAAATATACATAAGTGATCTTACCTCCATTTCAGAATCCATTAGGAATGAAATCCAGTATTTGCATCTATTAAACACTGTCGAAACTTTGGAAATTA
Organism: Serripes groenlandicus; assembly: GCA_031761405.1. Taxonomy (NCBI): domain Eukaryota; kingdom Metazoa; phylum Mollusca; class Bivalvia; order Cardiida; family Cardiidae; genus Serripes; species Serripes groenlandicus. The sequence continues at coordinate 6,379,172 of JASEVX010000015.1, forward strand.
AATTCAAGATAATACTGTTTACGGTAAACCGACGTTGAAGAAAAATGTGACGTCATAAAATTGGAAATTCCCAACGTCATACGTAATGTCACTAATACAGGTTTTGTCGTGGACTGGCTCATGTATATGTGTAAGTTAATGAAATGATGTTCTTTTCTTTAACCTTTAACCTTTATCCTTGTCTGAACTAAGAAACTTCTTGGAAAAAGGAGAAATTGCTCATATTGCCTAAAGACAAGTAAAAGTTGCACGATGCGATTTCTACGAAAGCCTATTAGGACCATCTGAGAAAAAGAAATATTGTAAAGTCGTAATAACGCGAAAAAAAGGCGTTATAATGCGGAAAAAAGACGAAGTAACGCAAAAAAAGACAGAATAACGCAAAGTAAATGCGTAATATTGAAAAGAAATGCGTATTAAGGCGGAATAAGCGTTACTACGCTTTTCCTTTGCGTAATAACGCCTTTTTTAGCGTTAATACGCCTTTGTTTAGCGTTATTACGCCTTGATTTCGCGTTATTACGACTTTATTTTCGCGTTAATACGCCTTCTTTTGCGTTATAACGCCTTTAATTAGCGTTAATACGCCTTTGTTTACAATTAGTACGCCTTTATTTCGCGTTATTACACCTTTATTGTCGCGTTATAATGCCTTTATGTCGCGTTATAACGATTTGTTATTAGCGTAATACGCCTTTATTTTCGCGTTATAATGCCTTATTCCGCGTTACTACGCCTTTCTTCGCATTATTACGCCTTTACTTTGAGTTATTATGCCTTGCTTCGCGTTACTTCGACTTGTTTCGCGTTACTTCGCCTTTTTTCGCATTATAACACCTTTTTCGCGTTATTACGACTTTACAATGTATTTTTTTCTCAGATTGTTCTTATTATAGGCTTTCATAGATTTCCACACTTCTTATGTAGTTATAAAGTATTGCTTTATGGATTGTATTCAGTTATCAAATAAAAGATGATGATATGTAGTTTTTCGACTTTCGAGTAACCTATACTTTGAGTTATCCATACTCAGAAGCTATGTATCAGACTCCCGTCTTAACGGAATATAGGTAATTTCCAATCCTTCCTAAGTGAAAAGGTTTGAAAACAATGTGGGAAAATTGTTCATTCTATTCTACTTCTAAAACATAGTTTTCTTACATGTTTTAAAGCAACAATTTAAATTATCTACATGTGAGGGAGCTATCTGTTTCACTTCGAGTTAAATTTGTGTTTGTTTTCTTTGGGTTTTACGCCGTTTTCAACATTATATCACGGCAACAGTGCACTTATTCATGATCCCTGGGTAAACGAACCAGTACGAGCCTAGGAAATGTGCCTTGTCCATTCGAGTTAAATAGTACTTACAAATTAGACATATTCGAGTTAACGAGCGTCACCTGTGGTTACAACTAATTCGCATTAATGAGTGAGCTTAATAATGCGTGAACAAACAACGTTTCCAACACGCAATCAACGAATATTCCGATACACGTTGTGTAATTTGTTTTTAAATATTGTCCGACAGAAATCTTTAAAAAGAACTAAAAGGTTGAAAGGGTCAATAAATATGATTTTACTTTTATATTATCAATGTCGGGTAAACAGTAACACAACTATTTTTGTGTAAAACACAACATTAGATCAAACTTCCTTCTTGGTAAATAAATAACAGATGATTTTTCGTCATCTTCTGCATGTCTTTTTTGTGCCGAAGAGAAAAATTCCGATATCTTCGTCTGTCCTCTCATTCTACCCAGTGCTGTGATCAAAATGGGCTGAGTAGAGCTCTGAAACAAGCAGATTTGTTTACAAAATATAGCGGGGAAATTTGATTCATGGTTTATTTATGGTCTGAGGGAATAACTCGAATTAATTTTACATTTAGTATTCAAAAGTCACCTTCATTAGACTATAACATGTATTTAATAGATTGAAAGCAAACGATGAAATATGGTCATTTTGCCAAGATGAATGTACAAATAATAATTTAAATGTATGGAGCAAAGCCCTAAATTATCATTGACTGCCCAGTTCAGTGACCTTTTGAATTGTATCTATATATTGCAGTAAATGTAACAAACACACAAAATTACAGTCTAATCAACCTAAATTTAAATTTGTATTTGCCTTCAATTCAAATATTATTTGTTTATATTGTAGGATTTGACAGGGAAAGCAGCCATTTCTATTAAATACTTTTTGTCAATATATATAAGTATAAGCAAAATCAGTGCACCCTGGTTTTTAGTTATTTATAGTGAATACACAAACATTATGAGCAATGTTTTACATTGGAAAATATCAGTAAGTCATATAACAACAAGACGAATTTTTATGCAAAGCATCAAAGACGCCGTGCATGATTTTGAAGCATGACTTAAAGTACATTTTAATAACGTGTAAACAGACAGGATGTAAATATTTCGAACAAGAAGGCCCAATGTCACTTTATTTTAAACAAGAATACATTACTCACCTTGCTATCATAGCCTTAGGCGGCTTATAATAAAAGGTTACCAAGAGCAGAAAGGGTCAATTTTGACGTAAGGATAGACGTTTTATATGCTGCGATCTATGTGATATTCAGCATTTGAAGTTCAGTCGTGAAATGTCAAGTTTATTCCTGAAACCATTTGGTTTACAGGTTTTTTTTTACCAATAAACGGTTTTAAATCTGCTCTAACTAGATCAATTAGATAAAAAATCAAAGTACTGAAAGTACTAGTAACGAATTATTTTGAACATGTATTGTAAAATCTAATTTATGAATGCAATTGATCATGCTATTGCACAATTTAGTCTATTTTATTATATTAATATTTTTGTCCAGAGATTTTTTTTATCATTTGACAGTAACAAATCGCATAAAATAAGAATTAAAAAAAAAAAAAAAAATAGAAGAGTTTTTATTGGGACTCGAACTCGCGTCCATGAGTAGTCCATGATTAGTTGTCATACACGCTCTCCATTGCACCACGGTACTTTGATACAACCTTTGAGCGTTACTTTCGTATATATATTAAGCTAACTGAATGCGCGCGTATGTAAACCATGATCTATAATTAGAAAGCCCCTTTGATCATCGCTGGAAAAAGGAGAAACAACGGCGATGCGAGCGTTTAAAATGCACACTGACTATTTCACTCAGCTCTGCGTAGTGGCATATTTGTGACATTAACATTGTTCTATACAGCGTGGGGTCGACTTCTGTTAACTTCGTCACTCACAACAAGTGAATCTAGTGAATGGGCATACGACTAAAATTCATACTCGTTCTTATACGTACCTGCCGACAAATGAAATAAATATGCGCGTACTGTTAATTTGATATTTTCTAGAAAATTGATTATCTATGATGATTCGATAGTATAATTATGACTTCACTGTATTGAAATAACACGTAGAAGTCATTTTAATATCGAAAAAATACTAGGCCTATTTAGGTGAAGCTAAGGCGTAGCCGCGTAGTCGCGTAGTCGTCTAAGCGGAAGTGTAGTTTAACCGTGACTTCCGGGAGCGATTCGAAATCTTAAACTAGAATTATTTTTTGAGAAAAAATAATTCGTTAAAAACCACATAGGTTTCTTAAATATTAACATATATTAAGGTTTAATGCAATGAGTATACGTTAAGTATGACACAAGCTTTGGAAGGAGGGCGGGAGGTTTATTCTCCTTCAAGTTTAGCAGAAATAAGATAACAAAGACGGGAGTATATAAACAAAAAATACGATTGAAATTTAAAAAGTTTAAATGTAATTTATATACATGTATTAAAATGTTTTTTGTGAGCTTTTAACCACTATCCGTTTAAGATTTAGCAGAGGTAGCGAATTGGGAAGTTATTAGAGTTCCGTGTTCGAACATGCCAATGGGATTAACTACCCGAGTTCAATGGTCGAAATGTTCTATAGCCTTTGTGCTCGAGAGTTATCTTCCTTCTAAAATTCCATTCTTAACATAGTCGATTGTGTAAGCGAATTAAAGAAAGTATCAAAATTGAGAATTTATGAAATTAAAAGAAAAAGTTCACATGTATAGTCAATATATAGCAAGAATACAATGGTGTGAATGAACAACTGTATGGGAAGGAACGTTTTAAGTTTAAAATACAACAGAAATAGATAGAAAAAAACATCCCCCGAAACTTTTTTCTGAGCTTTGATGAATCGAGTTGTCAGAGCAGTCAACCAAACAATTAAAAAAGCGTAGCCTTGGAAGTTTGGTGAAAAGTGCACTCCGTAAACCAACCTATAAACAAAAGCGTAACCTAGGAAGTTGGGGGAACAGTTATTAAATAAAAATTAAATGTGTCTAAAGTTTTGTAAGAACGGTAAAAGACATACGTACGTATTATGTACTTTGTTGTTTCTTAAGTCAGTTAATACAATTTATTCATTCATAAACGTTGTTTTTTCTAACATATTACAGAAAAATCTAATCATGCAAGTGTTTACCAAAATATAGAATATATTTATAATGGATAAGACCCTTGTGTTTGGTCTCTTTGTTTTATGCAGAGACAAATATATTATATGTTGTTATATATATCTATTTATGTAAAGCGCTGATATGCTCCGATTTCAGAAATGTTATTTTCAAGGGTAAATAACTCTTGCTTCGGATATATTAAATTTGTTAACGTTGTTCCCTTTTTACAAAAATTGTTTCCCTTAGACCATTGCAGGATAGCTAAGCTAAGACGCTTGTGTTTGGTCTTTGTATTTTATGTAAAGCGCTTATATGGTTCGACTTCAGAAATGTGATGGTCCAGGGGAAATAACTCGTGATTCTGATGAATTTCATTTTCTAAAGTTGTTTCCATTAGACCATAAAATTAATTACACTTTTCAAAAGTTGTCTCCTTTAGAACATTGCAGGATAGCTTAGCTTAAGACGCTTGTTTTTGCACTTTGTATTTTATGTAAGGCTCTTATATGATATGGACTAGGGGAAATAACTCCTGTGTTTTATATATATTTCATTTTCTTAAGGTGTTTCCCCTAAACCATAAAACAAATAACATTTGTCAAAAGATGTCTCCCTTAGACCATTGCAGGCAGCTAAACTAAGACGGCACTTACCTTGATCCTATTTCGGAAATTCAGTGGTATAGGGAAAATAACTCGTGTTTCATATATCTAATTTTTTTAAGTTCTTTCCCCTAGACCATAAAACAAATAACATTTCTCAAAAGTTGTCTTACTTAGACCTTTGCAGGGCAGCTGAGCTAAGACGGCGCTTAAATGATCCGATTTCAGAAATTGAATGGTCTATGGGGAATAACTCGTGCTTCAAATATATTTCATTTTCTATAGTTGTTTCCCTTAGACCATCAAATTGATAATATATATATACCATAAATTTGATATCAATTTTAAAAAAATGTCTCCCTTAGACCTTTGCAGAATAGCCTTCCCATGACGGTCGATCTTGTTATTTTAATGATGTTATGGTCTAGGGGAAATAACGTGATATATTTCATTTTCTACAGTTGTTGCAGAATACAGCTTAGCTAACACGCTTGTTTTTGGTCTTTGTAATTTATGTAACTCTCTTATATGTTATGGTCTAGGGGAAATAACTCCTAGTTCTTATATATATTTCATTTTATTAAGTTGTTTCCCCTAGACCATAAAATTAATTACATTGTCTCCCTTAGACCATTGCAGACTAAAACGGTCGTTTTTATATTTTAATGTTTTCATGGTGTAGGGGAAATAACTCGTTTTCTATAGTTGTAACCCTTAGACCATAACATTGATATCATTTTTTTCAAAACATGTCTCACTTAGACCATTGCAGAATAGTCTTCCTAAGACGGTCGTACTTGTATTTTAATGATTGTATGGTGTAGGGGAAATAACTCGTGTTTCTAATATATTTAATTTTCTAGAGTTGTTTACCCTAGACAATAAAATTAGTTACATTTTTCAAAAGTTGTCTCCCTAATACCATTGCAGGATAGGTTAGCTAAGACGCTTGTTTTGGGTATTTGTATTTTATGTAAAGCGCTGAAATGATGTAATAGTCTAGGGGAAATAAATATTTCATTTTCTAAAGTTGCCTCCCCTAGACCATAAAATAAAATACATTTCAAAAAGTTGATATAGTGCCAACAAGGTTTTCAAATTGGCAGTTTCATAATATTTACTATTTTTGATATGATCTTTCAATTTCTTAACAATAAATATATAAACATAAGCTGCCATTGTTAATTCCTTTCATATGTACCCAACTTCTTCAACCTTCCTGCAGCCCCAAGGCCGTCAGCACTTCACAGTATTGATAAGATTTTCTTCAATTTGACCTAGTGAATTACCTTTTAACCCTGCATGACCCATATTCAAACTTGAGCTACATATCATGAAGACAAACATTCTGATAAAGTTTCAGCATGCTCAAGTTAAAAATGCAGCCTTCAGAGTGTTAACAAGATTTTCCTTCAAGTTCATCTAGTGATTTACTTTTTAAACCTACATGATCCATATTCAAGCTTGAGCTACATATCATGACGACACATATTCTGATCAAGTTTCAACATGCTTAAGTTAAAAATGCAGCATCCAGATTGTTAATAGGATTGCCCTTCAATTTGGCGTAGTGACCTAGTTTCTGACCCAATATGACCACTATTCTAACTTGACCTTAATATCATTCAGACAAAATTTCAAGCTGCTGAAGCAAAAAATGCTAGTGTGTTAACAAGATTTTCCTTCAATTTGGCCTAGTGACATAGTTTTTGATCCGGAATGGCCCATATTCGACCTTGTCCTAGATATCATTAAGATCTACATTCTGACCTAGTTTTAAACTGATGAAGCAAAACATGCGGCGTGTACAGTGTTAACGAGATTTTCTTTCAATTTGGTCTAGTGACCTAGATTTTGAACAGACATGACCAATATTCGAACGTTGCCTACATATCATCAAGACAAACATTCTGATACAGCTTAAACATGCTCAAGTTAAATGCTCAAGTTAAATGCAGCCTCAAGAGTGTTAACAAGATTTCCATTCAATTTGGCCTAGTGACCTAGTTTCTGACCCAGTATGACCCATATTCGAACTTGACTTAGATATCTTTCAGACAAACATTCTTACGAGAATGTCGTTAATACCTCTACAGCCCTGCGGGCACATGCACAGCGCGTTGGGTCGCCCGGTTGAGAAAGAGGTTGGCGTTTGCACGCTACCGCTACAACTTAGATCTGGATGCATTAGTGGCTGAAGATGAGAGGTATGGTCTCATTCACTTCACTGCCACTCTCCCTCCCTTGTGGGTACTGCCCTCTCCTTCTCCTTCAGTCCTCCCTTCTTTTCAAGATCATCTTGTAGTACTGTTACTCTGACACTTTCGTATGGAACGCCTTTATTGTCTTAGTATGTTGTATCGTATTATACGCAGTACATTTTCACGTATACGAGGTACATAATTCATTTGACGTGGTACATTATTCATGATATGCAGTTCCTTTTCTATTATGTGTGGTGATTATTGAATAACATGCAGTGCAAAATAGTGTTTAAACAGTAGAATAACCATTATACGTTGTACAAACAACGCCATGTGCAAAACAAACTATATACTATTCAGTACAAATGACATTATATGTGGTGTATATGTTTGAGTATGCAGTAGTTTTACATTTATACGTTGTATGTTGGTCAATAGATGCGATGTATGTTTTAATATATGAAGTGCTTGCACGTAACTCTATACCTGGTGAATTATTATGTATGTGTTCATGAAAAATTATAGTACGCAATGCATTTGGCAATATGTTCGGTCCATACTAATTTATACATGGTGTAAACAGCTTTATATGCGGTGCATTTTTCATTAGGATGATCATACTTTCCGGCATTCTCCGTAATTATTTATCCGGAAAATACCGAGTCAGACAGATAGATATTAACATTTACACCGTTTACTCAATTTCAAAAAAAGCGCTTGAATAATTTATAAATAGATGTGTACACATGTTCTGAATACACGAGGGGCAGACTGTTGTAGTCTGCACTGAAATCCGCTCTAGACGAGATTGGTCTGTTCATTCGGCATGATTTGCAGTCTGATCAAAATCTAAAATCTAAAGTCTGAATAATATATGACCTCTCACAAGCTCGAGTGCTTGTCAACGGAGTCTTATGTTATAGGAGTAGAATATTACATGTACTTGCACATGCTTATTAGAAGCTTCAGTCAACTTGTGAGGATAATGATAAGATTAAGATAAATGTGCAGGCTGATTTGACTGTTCAGAAAAAAACGAAGTTATGCATTTTTCCAAAGACAAAATCAAATATATCATGTAAATCACTTTTCAAGTTATTTCTCTTATTTCCAGAAGCTGCTGAGGAATTTAAAGTTGTTTTAATGAGGCAACATTACCATAAAGTGGTAACTTAAACACATTTTTAAATATTTTCTGTAATACAACAAGTATGCATCAGATGACGTTAAGGCAACACTATAGAAAATCTTAATAAATGAAAGTATAATTATTGAAAAGGGGTTGCTTGAACGCATTGTGACAAATGGAAACATTTCTCAAGATGGGCAATTTATCCTTTTGCCATAATGATTTCAAGAGTTGTCTGCTTCAGGAATCAGAGATCGTCTGCATAGACGACATTCTGCATCTCGTCTATTTAGAAAATGTGTACACAAAGATTGTTCCACAAGGCCTTTTTAAAATGGATTAGACGGTGTTAATGTCATGCTCGGTAATTTCCGGAAATAATTCCGTAGAATGCCGGAAAGTATGATCATCCCCACCGCATATTAAGTTTAAACCACCGCATATAATCAAAGTACTACCAGACGTATTGAAGAATAGACTGCATATAATGTTGTTTGTATCGCATATGACGTTGTTTGCACACTATATAATAGTTATTCTACTGTATCTACATACTTGTGCACTTCATATTATTAAATAACCACGATATATTATACGAAATGCACTGCAAATCATGCAAAATGTACCACGTCAAATGAAATATGTACCACGTCAAATGAAATATGTACCTCGTATACATGAATGTACTGCGTATAATACAATAAAACATAGTAAGACAGTAAAGGCGTTCCATACTTTCGTGTTAAACTGTGTGTTAACTTGTTACCTTCTGTGAAGAGCGCGACTGGATAATCTGATGAATGATGCGATGAGCCAGCTTTTATAACCTGCGAGCCCAAGTGGGTGGTCGGCAGAAGCCGGCCTGTCCCCGGTCAATGTCTGCTCGATTTCCGCCCGGGCTCTGAGCGGAGTTTAACAGTTGGCACGGCGCTCGCCCGATATGTGTGATGCTTGGCCGGACATCTAATCGGCCAGGCATCGGTTTCCAATCTTATCCGGCTGTACTTCCCGTGTGTAAGAAACTTCTTCTTGGTGAATTTGCGAAAAGTGTATATCATGGCTAGATTGTGCGAATGAATCTGGTATTTGTAATGCGGTTGGTGTAGGAATGGGTTCCATTAACCCTTTGCCACATACAGAAAGTCTGCAGCAGACGAATTTAAAAACATCTTGGCAAAAACATGAAAATGAAAGTTTATTTATTAAAAAGAGTTGAAAAGTCGTCTGCAGCAGAGGCGTCAACAAGCGTCTGTATGTGGGAAAGGTAAAGGTATTTGCCCTAGCCGTTGGCGCTCTATTATAGTGTTGTGATAAGCGTGCAATACGTTTGTTGATTGATTTCGGGTTTAACGCCGGTTTTAACAATTTCACAGTTATATCACGGCGGCCAGTTCACCTACTCATGCATGTCCTGGTTTTCTCACACCAGTACTCCACAAGACAATCTTCCCAAGCAACTGGCTGCTTTTCCACATATACTTATCCCAATGGTGGAAGACGAATGACGCATGTCGCATTGACTTTTGTCAATCTGTACCACCGTCTAAACCTTTCATTTGTAGCAGGGGACTTTTAAAAAAAACATTGTAGCAAAAGGAAAAATTGCTCATTATCAGCAATTTCTTTCCACTCTAATCAATAATAATGTAGGTCTATACTTACCTTAATAGACATTTATATATATATATATATATATTTACCTAAGTTATTAAAAGTTTCCCGCTGCACCGTTCATGGGGCGTTCTCGCCGCCGATCTATGTACCTCGATCTCCCCGACCGGCCAAATAAATTCCGCGACCAAGCTCGACCAGGTTTTTGGTCGGGGGTCTATATACAACCGAAGGGAACCTCTGCCAGACCTTTAGTGGACCATACTAGCTCAACTCAAGACCCTTCCAGACTGCTTCAAGACAACTTGCTGACACACATCCCGACTTATAATCGACCTATACTCGACCTTCCCGGCCTCTTCCCGATGTCTACCCGATCAACACGACCATCCCGACTTATACTCGACCATGCACGATCGCTGCACGATAGCAGCAGGCTAGGTATGAAACTGTAATATTTTTTTCGGTTTTCAGTTGACCAAAGACTATCGAAGAAGCAACATCATGGAAGTTATTAATCAGTGAAATATGTGACTAGATGTCTTCCCGAACAACTAGACCTTATACACGAGTATACACGAGTTTACAATCAGCAAAATATGTGACTAGATGTCTTCCCGATGAACTAGACCTTGTAAACGAGTATACACGAGTTTACCAGAGCGCTACAAGATGTAAATCAGACCGCTTCCAGACCGCCTGGCTTTTCGAGCGCTACACGGATATTTGTGACATGTCAAACATATCCGTGTAGAAACCCCGACGTAGACAGCTGCAGGAACCCCATTGCATACCGAGGAAGATCATTTCATGACTGCATGATCGAGTTTGATCGAGGTATTCAGATCGGCGGTGAGAACGCCCCATTGCTAGATTTATAAGAAAAGGGAGAGAATCATGAAATATCATTTTCCTGTATGATATAGTAGTTATTTCCCTTGTTTTATTAGCAATTAATGTTGCTCTTTAAACAATACAACACATTGAACTATCTTATCAAATACTCATAATAGAGATCGCTTTCGGTTCAAACAACTTTTACATTTCTGTGTGTATATAATTAATGTTGAAGATTTGTTTACGGGTTTTTCCTGCATTGTTTTTAAAACTTGAGTCAAATTCACTTGAACAACTAAAATGTTGGACAACTATTAGAGTTAAGGGTTGTTGTGAGAGTATATATATAACATTAGTCATGTTATTTGTTTCTATCAGTTAAGTGGCAGTTCACTCGCAGTGCTTTGTTCATTCTCTGATAACTCAATGCATAGTTGTATATATGTACTTGCCATGCGTTAACAGTTGAAGAAACATTTTTTTCTATTTAAAGTATCAGGTGTGGTTCACAGGTACGTCATTTCGAGTCGCCGCCGCCTTCCGGGGGCCATCTCATCGTCACACTTGATTAGTGATATGACACAGTAGTAATATGGCGGGTAGTGTTCACGAAGGGCCCGAGTTCGGGGTGGGAGATTTCGTTCTCCTGCGAGATCTATCCCTGGATGGATTTATGGAAAACTTGAAACTGAGGTAATGTGCATATTTAAAAAATTTAAACGCTCGATACTTGGTAAACAAATAAAGGAAACACCCTAATTAAATCCGTTTACCGGTTCCGTGTATGAATTTTGCTATGTAGGGGCTGTCTCAAGATAGTTGAGAATCTGTCAACAGGTGTTCCTTCACCCCCCGGGGTCTTATCTCAACCTCGTAAGCAACACATTCCTTAAATATGGTGGGGAAAGAAGTTACTGTCGTATCGACAAAGAGACTTTAACCCCCCCCCCCCCCTTTTCCAATTTAATTACTAAAGTAATGAAGCTGAATGTGTTGCAATTGAATAAGTGTTTCAGTGTTCAAAATTTTCAGAGGTCCTTACCTGCAATATCTCTCTTATTATCCAACCAAACCCTATGAAGTGGGTACTCAAAAGAATTGTCTCAACGAGACCGTTCTTTTGAGTTCCCACAACATAGGGTTATAAGGTCTAATAAGGATTTTAGAACATGCAAAACGACCCTTACCTCAATAGCTCTGTCAAATATTGAGCCTATTTCTATGAACGAAATGGGTATAAATTGGGCATATTAAATAAATAAAAAAGTGAAGTAAAATTTCACTACTGTTTCTTTGATTGATATGCTTGTAAACTGTGACAGTTTAACTCTATCCTTCATACAGATGCTTTAATTATGACGGCTTTGGTGCAGACAACTTTTGAAAACATTGTGGCAAAAGGAGCAATTTCTCATTTCGCCAATCTGTTTTCAACTACTTTTGACAGTAATAACACTTTCCTTTTTAGAGATATTTCATACTTTTGTGTACAAATTTATAGTTTCAGCAGATCTGCATGAGAGACTTGCCATTTCTGTAAATTTGCATAATGTAATTTAACGTGGGTGCAATATCAATATCGATCATATTAATTTGCTATCAGAAGTAACTGCGTAAATTAAGTGACTATTATTCTTCTATCTCAGTAATTTAAAAACTTTTCCCTCATATAGACGCTTTCTGACACCTTTGCAGCAGACTGCTTTTAGAAAACATACTAGTGATAAAAGAAGAAATTGCTCAAAACAAGCAATTTCTCCTTTTGCCACAATGTTTTCCACTTTTAGTTAGGTTATCCATTCAATTATAGAGATTTTCTATTTTTTGACAAAATATGTTCAAAGTCGTCTGCTGCAGAATTGTTGTATGAGGGAAAGGGTTAAAAACAAAATCTGAACCCCTTCCCATATATAGACGGTTTCCGATGCCTCTGCCGAAGACGACTTTTTGGAAAACATTTTGACAAAAGAAGAAATTGCTCTAAACAAGCAATTTCTCCTTTTCGACACAATATTTAAACACTTTGACGTTGATGTTCAGTTCTTTAACTTTCATTTATATAAATAGAGATTTTCCTTATTTTTGTGTAGATGATTTTAAACTCGTTTGCTGCAGATTTATTGTATGTTGGAAAGTGTTAACCCTTTCCCACATACAAGAAATCTGCAGCAAACGACTTTGAACACATTTTTTCAATACATTGAAAATCTCTTTTTATATATATAATGGAATGGATTACCAATGACTAAAAGTGGAAAACATTTTGGCAAAAGGAGAAATTGCTTATCATGAGCAATTTCTTCTTTTACCAGAATGTTTACAAAAGTCGTCTGCTGCAGACGCGTCAAAATGCATCTGTAGGTGGGGAAGGGTTAAACAAGGAAGCTTGTACTTGTCATGTGTCAAGTAGGATAAGTGTATAATATTCAACCTATACTGGTCACGTCATACGAAAACCAACGTTCGGAACTTCACAACTTGTAAGTGAAGATCCAGATCAGCCTATATTATATCTTCACAATCTGATCAGAATTTGCCATCTAATTAATAAACCCTACAAGATTCCAAAATTACTCTGAAATAATGTTATGATTGAAACTCAACTATACAATTTGATCTTGATTGTCAGAAGCCCAGAGAAGGAGGGGTATTATAAGTAAATATACAGCTCTTTTCCCTACAATATCTCTTTTATTATCCAACCATTTACCCTATTATGATGCATCAGGTGCTCAATTTAAGAATTCTCCCACTGGGACGATTTTGTTGAGTACTCACAATATAGGGTTATAGGTCCAATATCGATTTCAGGGTGTTTTTTGGTCATTTTTATAGCCGGTAATCAATCATGTTCGCAATGGCAAAAAGTATGTTTTTTCCCTAATTTGTCAATAAAAATTCCCAATCAGATGTAAAAAAAAAAATCGAGAGAAAAAAAGGAAAAAGAGAAGAAATTATAAACAAAACTGTTATTTCCCTTACATGCATTTAGTGACTATAATTCACAGAGATATACACTCCATATTTAATATACCAGTTACCATAGAAGCATTATAAATCATTCATGAAAAGTTTCCAATTTTGCCATAAAAAGCTGTAAAAACATTTTCCCAAAATTGCCCAAAAAGCCCCTGGATTTTAGAACATCATGCAAAATGCCCCTTATCTACAGTTCTGATTGTTATAACAATGTATTCTAAAAATAATTATGAAGGTAAAAGGTTAGTTTTTGCGTGGATGCCTCATATATTTATGTTGTATCCTGGTAAATCAGTTTGACTCAGCTGCATGAACAATGATGATTAAATTTAACCCTTTCCCACATACAGCAAATCTGCAGCAGATGACTTTGAATATATTTTGTCAAAAAATAGAGAATCTCTTTAATTGAATGGAAATTTAACCTATGAATAAAAGTGGAAAACATTGTGGCAAAAGGAGAAATTGCTCGTTTTGAGCAATTTCTTCTTTTGTCACCATGTTTTCAAAAAGCCTTCTGCTGCAGAGGGGTCAGAAAGTGTCTATATGAGGGAAAGCGTTAACCCTTTCCCACATACAGCAAATCTCAGAAGGAGCAGACTACTTTGAAAACTGTGACGGTAGTCAAAAATATAGAAAATCTCTAGAATTAATGAAGGTTAAAATCATCACTGAAACAAATTGAAAATATTGTGACAAAAGGAGAAACTGCTCGTTTTGAGCAATTTCTCTTTTTGACATGATGTTTTCAAAAAGTCGTCTGCTGTAGCAGAAAGTTTCTATGTATGTGGGAAAAGGTTAATTGTTACATTTATATGATCCAGTCACATAAACTAAAATGACCCAATGTGATTAACCCTTTCCCACTAATTAACTTACAACAAATCTGCAGCAGATGAGTTTGAAAACATAATTGTTGCAATAAGAAGAAATTGCTCATGAGCAATTATTATACCTCCATTTGCTACAATGTTTTCAAAAGTTGTCTGCTGCATGGGCATCATATAATGTCTATATGAGGGAAAGGGTTAACAGTGTAACATAATTAATGACAAAATACTAGAAATAATTTGTTAGAAAAAACGAATGGCCACCTACCTATAAGGTAAAAAAAAGAATTATTGTTTCCATTTTTTGGGCTGATATGATTTTTATGAATCATCTCATCTCATTTGTCTTATACAGAGGTCCAGATAAGGAGGCGTAAACAGCTGTTTTCCCCCCACAATATCTCTCTAATAAGCCATTTAGTAAATCATATGTTGTGGGTATAATCAACCGAATCGTCTCATTGCAGGTTTTTTTTACCTTATATAAAAGGGGCCGCTTAACGGCCCCTTCCCCTCGGAAAGTAAGCATAGTTTTTCCCCTAAAAATATAAATTCCCCTCCGATCAAAAAAAAAAAAAATTATTTTTTTTCATATTTAACTACTTTTGAACATTAGCTCATCTCATTTATCTTTCCACAATGAACAGAATAAAATTTGACTTGAGGTGTAGGCTTGGTGCTGAAATACTTGATATTTTGATGAGAATTAAAGTTGCTGATGTTACCCTTAGAGAATATGACCCAAAAACTGCTGTGACAAGATGGATGTTGTCTTGACTAAGTCAGAAAAGACCCCATACTTTGCCATATGGAGCAAGAAATGGAAACACAGTTTTTAGACTATGTTGTATATCTGACAGTCTCAGCAGCTTCTTTTCACAGCATGTTTTAACCGGACCATGTTTACATTACATTCATGATTGACCATAACAGTGTATTGCACTATTGTAGTTCACATTGTGTTGCTTAAAATTAAAGTTCTAATAAGTTGTTTTCTCATTTAGCAAGTAACAAAAAATAGCACTTGCGAAAAAATGCAAGTAGAAAATCTTGCTAATTTCGACCCTTGACAGTGGTATAGTTTGAGTGAACTGGATTATGACAATCTAGTGGAGGAGTTCAAGAACATGAAAAATAGACAGATGGCCTTGTAATGATAAAAGTTAAACATGCACATTATAGTTTTATACTAGTTTACAATTTTTCCCCTTTATTCTAAAATGCCGCGAAATTTTCCCCTTCTCAAAGGCCCCAGGCCCCTTCCCCTTTTTCAGAAAAAAACCCCTGCAATCATTGGGATGATTCTTTTGAGTACCCACAACATAGGGTTAGAGGGTCAAATAAGGATTTTAGAACATGTGAAATGCCCCTTATCTATAGCTCTAGCTGGTTATATATAATATATATATAAGGGATAGGGGGCCGGGTTTTATTCATACTTATATATTGGTATTTATTGATGTGCCGATCAATCATATTAATGATTCCTCATTGACAGTCTACTTTGTGAGTGCTAAACCAAGTAGCTTATGTATAGGCTGATGATTCACCCTTTCCCAAATATTACAAATCTGCAGTAGACCACTTTTGAAAACATCGTGACAAAAGGAGAAATTGCTCAAAACTATTGATTTCTTCTTTTGACACAATGTTTTCAACTTTTTATCAGTAATTATACCTACATATAAAAAGATCTCATGGCGAATTGTCCGTTGTGCGTGCGTGCATGTGTTAACTTTTTCCTTTAAACAACTTCTTCTCCCTAACCACTTGGCCAATTTGGTTGAAACTTGATACTGGAAGCAATCCTCTCAATATTGATTGGTCGAAAAACATGGCCGCTTAGAGGGGGAGGCTATTTTGCCTTATATGACCATAGTGAAAACTTAAAAAATCTTCTTCTCCGAAAGTGTTGAGCAGATTTTCAAATGATTTTGTAGAAATGTTCCTAAATGGGTGACCCTCTATCAGATTCCTTCAAGCCATGTTGATTGGTAAAAAAATGGCCGCCAGAAAACTTAAAAAATCTTCTCCTGAAAGTGTCTGGTTGCATGATATTCAAATTATTTTGTAAAAATGTTCCTAGGCTGACCCTCTATCAGATTCCTTCAAGCCATGTTGATTGGTTGAAAAGTAAGTCCTGCAGGGGGTGGGGCTATGAT
Organism: Serripes groenlandicus; assembly: GCA_031761405.1. NCBI lineage: Eukaryota > Metazoa > Mollusca > Bivalvia > Cardiida > Cardiidae > Serripes > Serripes groenlandicus. The sequence goes on from JASEVX010000015.1 coordinate 6,395,959, forward strand.
GATTTTGCCTTATATTGCTATAGTGAAAACTTAAAATATCCTCTCCTCCGAAAGTGTCAGGCCAATTTTCAAATAATTTTGCAGAAACATTCCTTGGGTGACACTCTACAAGATTCCTTTAAGCCATGGTGGTTGGTAAAAAACATGGCCACCAGGGGGCAGGGCTGTTTGGAGATTTGATTTTTGCCTTATGGCCGTGGAGCGATACTGGCCATCTTGGGCCTCTTGTTTTTAGTAGACATTTTGAAAGTCATCTGCTGCAGATTTGTTGTATGTTGGAAAGGGTTAAGAAAATGGTAAACTTCTATTATAATTACAAATGAAACCACCTGGATGGTGTAGTGGCAGAGCATCCCACTTGGGTGTGGGATTCGATCCTCGGCCAACATTTTGAAAAATGGTAGTATTACCCCTGTGAAATGAACGCGGTCAAAACATGGTCGACCATGTTTTAAACAAGGTCGACCATGTTTTAAAAACATGGTTGACCACGAAATGACCATGTATAATCCATGGTCGACCATGTTTCATGCCGTGGTATATGGCCACCCTGGGGACCATGGTCAACCATGTTCTTTTAAAGACCATGGTTAACCTTGGTCCATGGTCATAAAAAAATACCATGGTAAAACATGATTCATAGGCCACGTGGTATATGGCCGCCCTAGTACCATGGTCAACCATGGTTTGACCATGATCTTAAGACCAGGATAAATCAGGTTTCGTGGTCCTTTATATTACCATGGTCAAACATGTTTCATAGTCCACTTCAATGCAGCCTTGTGGCAAGTTCAACCATGGTTTGACCATGTTCTTTAAAAGATCATGATAAATCATGTTTCATTGCATTTCAAAATAACATTGCCTAAGACTGACATGTTTTATAGAATTAGTCATCTGTTGCTGCCCTGATTACCACGATTCATGTTTCATAATACCAAATTAATTCAGTAGCCCTTTTACAGGTCTTTATTGAACAAAACATGGTATTTTGTTTCATTAAATAACATGTACACAAAATTAAAACCTTGTTCATGGCAATTAAATCTTTTTTTTTTAAGTCGTAAAAAGGGTTATCCGAGACTTTGTAGTAAATTACAAAATTATTTGAAAATGCCAGGGCCTGGAACTGCCTAGGTCTAAAAGTGTTCTAGAAAATAATCATATTACAAGAGTAAAATATCACTAAAGATGATAACACTGAATAAACATTCATTAATATAAGTTTTACCTGTCAAGTGTTTCCAAATCAAATTGAATACATTGCCATTTCTGAATCCATTCTGTGCTTGTAAATCTTCATTTTATGTTTTTTCTATCTGCTTCTATCATTAGAATGAGAACAAAAGTTATTTACAAATCACTATGTACATAATATTTGATGAAAATCCATTATAACAGAGTGTTTTGTGAAAACATTGCCAGAATTTTAACATGTCACATTGTCATCCATTTTGAAAATTTAAAATCTCAACTTCCTGTTGTTGTTGTTGCAATTATTAAAAAAAATGGTTCTAGAAGTGTTCTATAAGTGTCCTTAATAAATGTTGTAGTGATATATTTGTTTAACTTGGCAATTTATCAAAACTTTGTTTAGTCCAAATAAAACCATTAATATTTAAAACAAATTGTTATAAAGTTCTTGCAGTGTAACAGCAGATACAGAACACATTAAGAACATTAAATGTCGTTCTGACATCTCTTTATTCTTTGCAATGCACATTAAGTATGTGAAATATTTATGCTTGACTGTGATTCAGGGTCTAGTAATTACTGTTGACCATGAATCATATTCAAACAAAGACTCTTGATCATGAATCATAGTCAGTCATGGACAATACATAAGGTGTACACCGTACTCACGGTGTTGCATGCTAAACTGCTTAGAGTTTCAAATTGTTGTATTTTAAGTAAGAAACAGACACTATTTGTGCAATGCAACATTTATTACCAAATGTGTTTTTACTGTTTAAGATTGACCTTGTTTCATGGTCTGGAAAACATGGTCATTTACCACAGTCAGACCATAGTCAAATCATGGTCAATCATGGTTATAATCGACCAGAGTCAAAGTCTGAACGAACAACATAGACAACCATGTTTTGACCATGTTTAACCATGGTCAAACTTGATTCAAGGTTCACATTTCACAGGGGTATATATGGTTTTGAGTTTCCCTCCTAAGTGTTCTGATAATGATTGACTTACAGCTGGTGTCATTGTAGAGGACTAGAGGGAGTGAACAGGTCTTAATTTTCCACACAATATTTCTATTATAATATTACTCATCAAAATCCTATGTTGTGGGTACTCAAAAGAATCGTCTGAGACGATTCTTTTGAGTACCCACAACATAGGGTTTGAATGTCAAATAAGGATTTTAGAATGTGACAAATGCTTCTTATCTAGAGCTCTGTGTCAGAATATTATTGACCAGAAAGTAACTCGTGCAGGAAAATTATGCAGGAGACGTTTTTATATTTATAACTGGTTTTTTTTAAGTGGCATAAACATAAATAAAAATATCTATAAATGAAAGTTTATAATAAATGAATAGAGCAATTTCTCCTTTTGCCACAATATTTTCAAAATTCGTCTGCTGCAGAGGCATCAGAAAGTGTTTGTATACATGTGGGAAAAGGCTATACTAAACAAACCCGGGCCTACCTGACATGCTATTTTTGGAAAATCTACTTAGACAATTCCACAAGAAAAAATAGACCACATCACAAGACAACAGACCCATGAGTCTGTGCATCATGGTGGAAAAACTTAGATCAGTCAGTGCCTCCTTGCAATCTGATCATGATTTTCCCAGTTTCCTGGTCGGGGAATTAAAAGTCTCTGGCGAGAGGTAAACCCTTTCCCACATACAAATCTGTAGCAGACTTTGAAATCACCTCAGCAAGAATAGGGAATATCTCTATAACTATAATAGTTAAATGATTGAATAAAGTTGAAAACATTATGAGCAATTTCTTCTTTTGTCACAATGTTTTCAAAGGTTTGCTACTGCAGAGCAGAGAATTCAAAAATCGTCCGCATGTGGGAAAGGTTTAACGCGAATGCGTCTCATTTATGCCTTTTCCCATATTAATTAACTCAGGCCTTGGCATTTAGGATTATGTTGACATTTAAACCCTTTCCCTCATACAACAATTCTGCAGCAGATGACTTTGAACTTATTTTGTCAAAACATAGAAAATCTCCATATTTGAACGGATAACCTATGACAAAAAGTGGAAAACATTGTGGCAAAAGGAGACATTGCACGTTTTGTGCAATTTCTTCTTTTGTCACTATGTTTTCAAAAAGCCGTCGGCTGCAGAGGCATCAGAAAGCGTCTATATGAGGGAAAGGTTTATTTGAGTTATGCATTGGTGTCCAGATAAATAAATTACTAAATATACAGAACATTTACCAAGGAAAAACACGACCGGTAAAAATATAACTGAAATACTGAAGAAAGAGGCATAAAACCCCATTCAAAAAAAGAAATGAGCTGTCTAGATTGAAAGCCTATCAAAAGTGCTGTATTCATACATACAACTGTACTGGGGTTATACATAGGAACCTAACACATTCCCACATACAAACGAATTCTGACGCCTCTGCAGCAGACGACCTTTGAAAACATTATGACCAAAGGAGAAATTGTTCATAACGAGCTAGTTCTCCTTTTTGCCCCAATATTTTCAGGATTATCCAATTGTTCCAAAAATTTATTTATTATACTTTCATTTTTAAGAGAGTTTAATTTCATATTATTTGTGCCTGCATGTTTTCAAAGTCGTCTGCTGCAGATTTGTTGTAATATTATGTGGGAAGCGGTTTTAAAAGCATGTAAAACATAAACCAGGCTCACTGATAAGCAATTTCCCCACCAAATAAACAAAGACAAATATCGGGAAAGTACACCTTAGGTAAATATTTTTAGGCTCTGACTAAGTTGTTTTATATTTAAACCCTTATCCCCGAGTTTGATGTGTTTCTGTTGGCTACATGTTGATTTTCAAAACCATCGCTGGAAAAGGAGCTATTGGGAATCCAGATTAAATTCTCTTTCTCTCACAAAATCTTTGTTCTGTCATATCAGGTAAAAGATAAACCCTTTTCCTTGTACCATTGCTTAAACCTAAAATTCCCTCATACGACAATTCTGCAACGGACGACTTTGAACATATTTTGTCAAAACATAGAAAATCTCCATAATTGAATGGATAACCTATGACTAAAAGTGGAAAACATTGTGGCAAAAGAAGAAATTTCTCGTTTTGAGCAATTTCTTCTTTTGTCACTATGTTTTCAAAAAGCCATCTGCTGCAGAGGCCTCTGAAAGTGTTTACATGAGGGAAAGGGTTAATGCAGTAAATCAATTAGTTTTCTTGCATATTGTTTTCAATGCTATATCTATATATATGGAAGATTATGAAGCAAAAACAAATTGGTTGCAAGAAGATCAGCCAGAACATGATTTATTTAGTGAAAGTGAACAATCATAGACAGTTAGCCCATTGCAAGTGAAAGATAAAGAATCGCTAAATGTCACAGTGACTTTTGTCAAACGTCAAAAAGAATTTTGGCCAAGCTAGAGTTCGAACTCACAACCCCTGGATTGACAGCCTGCATCACTACCGACTGAACTACCAACTGCATGTCATGAGCTTTAATATGATGGGTTTATACAGAGCTGTCACTCATATATATATATTAATATGATTATAACAGTGAAATTTGGTCAGTGAAGATCTTTTGTAAGATGCTTATCAATATACAACAAACCTGCAGCAGAAAACTTGAAAACTTGAAAACATTAATTGATGGCTATTTAATTATGGAAAATGTCTATTAACCCTTTCCCTCATACAACATTTCTGCAGCAGATGACTTTGCACATATTTTCTCGAAAAATAAAAAATCTCTATAATTTAATGGATCGCGATCATTCCTATGACTAAAAGTGAAAAAAAAATTGTGGCAAAAGGAGAAATTGCTCGTTTTTTTAGCAATTTTTTTGTCAATATGTTTTCAAAAAGCTGTCTGCTGCAGAGGTGTCAGAAAGCGTCTATTTGAGGGGAAGGGATAATGATAGTAATAGAGTAGAAGTCATTTAATTTATGAACAAAATTGTCTTCTTTAATTTGCACAAAGTTTTCAAATGTCCTTGGCTGCAGATGTGTAAAAGCCTTGCTGCATGTAGGAAAAGGGTTAAATTAATTTACAATTAGCTAATAATGTCTCAATATCGTTATAATAATGACCTGATAAAATCTATTTTCCCCAGAATGCTTTTGTAAAAGCTTTCCCCCCTTGTTGTTGACAGGATTGTGGGGTTGGCATTTAAAGGCAGCTTAGCTGTCTGTGACTCCAGATGAGGATCAAAATATTGAAATGTCAAAACCTCCACAAATAATGCTAATTCAATAAGTATAAGTAATATGTAATAAATGATTCAAATCTATTTTGGCAGTAAATGTTGAAAAGAATAAGATATAAGATAAATGATTCAAAACTATTTTGGCAGTAAATGTTGAAAAAAATAAGATATAAGATAAATGATTCAAAACTATTTTGGCAGTAAATGTTGAAAAAAAGGCTTAAGTTAATATGGTGTAGGTCAAGGTGCTGTTTTGGGGGTATTTATCATCTTCAGTGATAGTTCTAGTTAGACCTAGCTACCCATGAAATGCTCAGTGATATAACCATTTCCCTCATATGAAAATTCTGCAGCAGACGTCACTTTGAACATATTTTGTCAAAAAGTAGAAAATCTCTATAATTAAATGGGTAACCTATGACTATAAGTGGAAAACATTGTGACAAAAGGAGAAATTGCTTGTTTTGAGCAATTTCTTCTTTTGTCACTATGTTTTCAAAAAGCCGTCTGCTGCATAGGCATCAGAAAGCGTCTAAATGAGGAAAGGGCTAAGGACTGACTCACTGGTTGACCACGCATGCAGATAAGCACGAACGGCGAGACCTACCTTATAGCATTATGCGGCCCGGCTCACATTTCCTCTACCAGCAGCGGAGTGCTAGATAGAAACAAGGCCAGCACTTCGCCGTAAGTGCAGGTAGTCGGCGGGACATGCCTTATAGCAAATGCGGCCCACGCTCACATTTCCCTAACAGCAGCGGAGTGCTCGCTTGAAACAATTAAGGCCAGCACTTTACCAAAGCGCGGGTAGACGGCGGGTCACCTGCCTTATAGCATAATGTGCCCTAGCTCACATTTCCCCTATTAGCAAGCGATTGATCGCTTGAAACAAGGCAAGCACTTTACCGTAAGCGCGGGTAGACGGCGGGACCTGCATGCCTTATAGCAAATTGGGGCCCGGCTCACATTTCCCCTACTAGCTGGCAGCTGAATGCTCGCTGGAAACTGGGCCAGAACTTCGTTGTAAGTGCGGGTAAACGCTCCACTTCGGTGACAAAACAATATTATTAATATAATCGGGGCTTGTATTTGTTTGCTACTTTAGCTCTATTTTAGAGAAAAAAATCTGCCGAGTAAACTTTGAAAACATGTAAGCAAAATTATGGAAAAGCTATTTCAGGAAATGATAAATTAATTTTAAAAAGAGTTGAACACAATGTCATATGGTAGCAAAAGAAAAAACTTCATGCTTCTCATTTTGCCACAATGTTTTTGTCTGCAGAGGCATCAGAAAGTGTCTACATATGGGAAAAGGTTAAAAGCCATCAGAAACCTTTTGTTTAACTTATATTGCTGCTATCAGAAAGTAAACAGACAGTTTTATGACCAAGATCTGACTTTCAAAGGATTTAGGGTTGTGTGTAATTCATATTTCACTCTTTCCCACATAAAACAAATTTGCAGGAGATGACTTTGAAAAAAAAAATAATATATGAACAAGTCTGTTAGACTCTATAATAAAGTTGAAAATATTGTGGCAAAAGGAATAATTGATCATGATGAGGAATTTCTCTTTTTATCCACAATGTTTTCATTGTCTTAGCTGTCTCTGTTGCTGGGTGAGAGGGCATCAGAACGTTTGTATGTGGTTAACTGTGTACCTGATATGCTATTTTTATCTGTATGTGGGCAAGTAATCTGCTAGAGTTTAACCCTTTCCCACATACGACAATTCCGCAGCAGACGACTAAAATATATTTGGCAAATATGGCATATCTCTATAATTGAATGGCGCGCATAACCTACGACTAAAAGTGGAAAACATTGTGACAAAAGGAGAAATTGCTCTTTTTGAGCATTTTCTTCTTTTGTCACTATTTTTCAAAAAGCCGTCTGCTGCAGAGGCGTCAGAAAAAAACAATAATTCTAGCATGCAAATTTTTTATGTCATCCCCCTTTGTCCTTTTTTTGTTTGGCCAATAACATTTTATCACTTATTATCAAATAATTGCTGTCAAAGCAGTCTCAGTCCACCTCTGAGATGTCATTTTCATATTTTAGCCAAGATTTTTTTTCAAAGTTGTCTGCTGCAGATTTGTTATATGTGTGGAAAGGGTAAACAAACAGTCACATGTACAAATTTTGTAATTATTTTTACAGGCAAAGGCGGGTCTTGCCACAAGTTCTTCAACTTAAATATGGCCACTCCCAAATTCTTTTCTTCATTTTAACACTTTCCCACCTATAGACGCATTTTGACGCACCTGCAGCAGATGACTTTTGAAAATATTGTGACAAAAGAAGAAATTGCTCAAGACGAGCAATTTCTCCTTTTGCCATAATGATTTATTTTTGTTTTCAACTTTTTTTCAGTAAATATACCTTGATTTCTAGGCAGGAAGACGTTTAATATATATGGATCTCAGTCACATCTTTGTTGACTGTCTGTCTGTTAGTCAGTCATTTTTTCACTTACTCACGTATTGGCAGGCGGCACAACACATTGGCAATTGTGTTCCTTTGAGAAATCTTGATTGACACTGAACAAAGGCATTTTTTTTATTAACAAAATAAAGTTAACTTATTGAATGAAAGTATGATTTAAAAACAACTTTTAACCCTTTTGCACATGACAAAACATATCAAAACTTACATGAAGCTTTTGACAAAAAACAGAAGTTTGATATGATGCAGCCCCCATGTTTATCTACCTTGAAACATGCAACCCCCATGTTTATCTTCCTTGAAACATGCAGCCCCCATGTTTATCTTCCTTGAAACATGCAGCCCCTATGTTTATCTTCCTTGATAAGATGCAGCCCCCATGTTTATCTCTTTTGATATGAATTGCAGCCCTCATGTTTATCTCTCTTGATATGATGCAGGCCCCTTGTTTATCTTCCTTGATATGATGCAGCCCCCATGTTTATCTCTCTTGATATGAATTACAGCCCCCATGTTTATCTCTATTGATATGATGCAGGCCCCTTGTTTATCTTCCTTGATATGATGCATCCCCTATGTTTATCTTCCTTGATATGAATATGATGCAGCCTCATGTTTATCTTCCTTGATACAATGAAGCCCTGTGTGTATCAATTCCTTGATATGATGTAGCCCCCTTGTTATCTTCATTGATATGATGCATCCCCCTTGTTTATCTTCATTGATATGATGCAGGCTCCATGTTTATCTTCAATGATATGATGCAGCCCCCATGTTTATCTTCCTTGATATGATGCAACCCCTGTGTTTAACTTCCTTGATATGATGCAGGCTCCATGTTTATCTTCAATGATATGATGCAGCCCCCTTATATCTTCCTTGATATGATGCAACCCCTGTGTTTAACTTCCTTGATATGATGCAGCCCCCACCCCATGTTTATAGTCCTTGATATGTTGCAGCCTCATGTTTATTTTTCTTGATATGATGCAACCCAGTGTGTTATTAGTTCGACTTTTGAAAAAACGAGAGCTATTGTCATGACCCTTGCGTCGTCGTCGTCCGGTGGCGGCGGCGGCGGTGGCGTGGTCATCCGGTTAAGGTTTTTTGTTCAGCTCAGCTTTTTTCTGTTTTCTATCAGTCGAGCATCTGTGCCGTATGCGGTGCTCTTGTTTTTATTGATATGATGCAAAACATTAATGCAACAAGCTATTTTTTCACCCTGCCTTTATATTTTTGGTTTGGTTAGATATGAATTACATTTACAAAAACACCAAGATTTTCTGCAAAATTTGGCTCATAGAACTTTTTTGTTGTCTTATTTTCAGGTATGACAAGGGGAAAATCTACACATATATTGGTGAAGTTATTGTATCAATAAACCCGTACAGAAGTTTAGACATTTATAACCAGAGCTATGTGGATGAATACAAGGGCCGGGAGATCTATGAACGACCGCCACACATATTCGCGCTCGCTGACAGTGCGTACAAGACGATGAAGCGAAAGAGTCGAGACACTTGCATTGTTATATCAGGTGCGATAAAGTATTTTATTGACAGAAATCAGAGGACTAGATAAGGAGGAGTAAACAGGCCTTTCTTCCATGATATCTCTCTAAGCACTCATTAAAACCTATGTTGTGGGTACTCAAAAGAATCGTCTCACTGAGACGATTCTTTTGAGTACCCACAACATAGGTTTTGGAAGTCAAATAAGGATTTTAGAGCATGAAATACGCTTCTTATCTAGAGCTCTGGAAATATTGCTTGCGTTGTGGGTATAAGTAGAGAAGACCTGTGTTAGTGCAGCGCAGAGGTTCTAGTCTTGACAAGGAGCAGTAAACTGGACATTCTCATCCATTATATCATTTGTTTGCCCTTTCCCACATGCGACAATTTTACAGCAGACGACTTTGAATACATATTGGCAAAAATGTGAAATATCTCCACAAAAATAAGGGTTTAATCATTATATAGATTTGAAAACATTGTGGCAAAAGGGGAAATTGCTCATCATGAGCAGTTTCTCCTTTTGCCACACTGTTTTCAAAGGTCATCTGCTGCAAATACGCTTGCAAGTGAGAAAGGGTTAATTAAACAATAAACCCTTTCCCATATATATACAATATATAAATAGAGTTGAGCACTTTCCCCTTTTGGCCAAAATGTTTTCAAATGAACTGAGCCCTAGTTGATATGCAGGTTGTAAAGTCCAGGGGTTGTTAGCTTGGAACCCCAGCTTTGACGTTAGACAAAATTCACTGTTACTAACCCCATTCATCTTCCATCAATGGGCTAACTGTTTATGTGGAAAAGCAGCCTGTTGTATTGTCAGTACTGGTGTGAGAATGCCAGGAAACACATAAGTAGGTGAGCTGGCAGCCCAGATATGACTGAAAAATTGTTGAAAACGGCTTTAAGCCCTAATCAATTAAGTGTCGACTGCTGCAGGCGCGTCAGAAAGAATCTGTATGTAGGAAAGGGCTATAACCCTATAGTGTGATCTTGGTGGCCAAACAATGATCTTATGACATGAAATATAACCATATTTGCATTTCTGCTTGTCCTTCTCTTGACTCTCTAAAATCTTTCAAAAGTTATGAGCAAATTCTCCTATTTCTGCAATATTTTTCATATTCCTCTTTCGCATAAGAAATGGTTAACCCTTTCTCACAAACAACAAATCTGCAGCAGATGACTACCATAGAAAATATCTGTATGGAAGTATAATTATTGAATCGAGTTCAAATCATTGGCAAATAGTGAGATTTCTCACAATGCGCAATAATGCTTTCAAAGATATCTGCTGCAGTCTCGCCATCAGAAACAGTCTGTTTGTTGGAGAGGGCTTAAAGGCATAAGCTTTCGATATGTATATGACAGATGTTATTCTGTTTTGATATACCAGCTGTCACTCATGTATTGATCAAGAACGAATTTGACCCTGTGTGATGGATTGTCCTTCTTGTACGTGATACCTGGTTTTTTCTCTGCTCAAATTCACTCCAACCCCAGCATATCTGATAATTATATGAATGTCAAGGTTTACTGACAACTAATCAACCCTTCCTAATATATACATGAAATCTGCAGCAGATGACTGAAAACAAAACAAAAAAAACAGAAAATTTCTATTTCTATGAAGGTATCTATATATGAAGGTATCATTACTCAACAGTGTTGCAAACATTGTGGCAAAAGGAGAAATTGCTCGTTATGAGCAATTTTACCTTTTGAAACAGTATTTTTAACCCTTTCCTTCAATTATGACAATTCTGCAGCAGACGACTTTGAACATATTTTGTCAAAAAATAGAAAATCTCTATAATTCAATGGATAACCTATGACAAAAAGTGGAAAACATTGAGGCAAAAGGAGAAATTGCTTGTTTTGAGCAATTTCTTCCTTGGTCACTATGTTTTCAAAAAGCCTTCGCATGCTGCAGAGGCGTCAGAAAGCCTCTATATGAGGGAAAGGGTTAATTTCAAAATGTTGTAGATACCTGTTGTCATTTGACAAAGCTTTTTTTTTATATGGACTGGTTAAATGTGTAAATCCTTTTTCCTGGATAAAAATTCTCCTCACATGCTATTCAGTCTTGCCGGACGGTTGTAACTAAAAAAATTCAAAGAAATGTGAAGAACTGAATCAAACAAGTGTCTCTGTCAAGGTCTTCATTCTATTGCTATGCGTTACGCTTATGATGATTGGTGCTGCAGATTCGCTAAAAGTGAGCCCGTGATAAGGGCCGGGGGCGTCTTGCATGTTGTGTTATCTTAACCCTTTCCCTCATATAGACGCTTTCTGACGCCTCTGCAGCAGACAGCTTTTTGAAAACATAGTGACAAAAGAAGAAATTGCACAAAACGTGCAATACAAAACGTGCAATTTCTCCTTTTGACACAATGTTTTCCACTTTTTGTCATAGGTTATCCATTCAATTATGGAGATTTTCTATGTTTTGACAAAATACGTTCAAAGTCGTCTGCTGCAGAATTGTCGTATGAGGGAAAGGGTATGACGAAAAGTGGAAAACATTGTGGCAAAAGGAGAAATTGCACGTTTTGTGCAATTTCTTCTTTTGTCACTATGTTTTCAAAAAGCTGTCTGCTGCAGAGGCGTCCAAAAGCGTTTATATGAGGGAAAGGGTTAATCTGGACCTCTGTATAATCATCCATATAATGTTACCTATTATAGGAGAGAGTGGTTCAGGAAAGACAGAGGCCTCCAAGATCGTGATGAGGTATATAGCTGCTGTGACAAATGTTGGCGGACGAAAAGAAGTGGAACGGTAAGTCACCGATGTCCTTAATGTTACGAACACAAGACCTTTATGCAAATGCTGAGATTCGGCAAATCTGCAGCAGTCAACATCTAGAAATGTAAACATCTAGGCAAAAAGATGAAAAATTTCTGTAATTAATAGTATGAATATTATTATGATCAAAACTCATCTTTTGGGGAAGCAGATAAAGTGTGCTTGCACATCACTTAACCCTTTCGGCGCCGAAGGCGCATATATGCGACAGCTTGGCTCAGTGCCGAAGTCGCATTTATGCGACTTTTGTAACGCCCCTCGTATAGATGCTGCTGAGCCAAGCTGTCGCATATATACAACTTCGGCGCCGAAAGGGTTAACAAAAATAAATGAAAAAGGTATAATAAAAATAAAATGTTCATAGACTGTTAATAAAACTGATTTCAAAAAACATTTGAAATCAGTTTCTATTATTTCTAAGAAACGCCTGATTTTATTTGGCGCTGAGAACAACTTTCTGCTATTTTTTTGGCGCCGAAAGGGTTAAGAACATGATGCCCATAATAATTATAAGACAAGTTAAACATGCAGTTTGCCCAAACCTGCTGTGGGTTGCAGTGATGTTATTATTTAACTGATGTCATGGGTCACGACGGTCCTGGCAAGGTCATACCAACTTTAAACATGGTTGTAATGGCTTTCCCAGCAGCAGTGCTTTGCACACAATGTTGTGGTGTTAGCATTTATTAAGGACTGACTCTCTGGTGTCAGAATAAATAGATGAGAAGTACTAATGTAACATAGTGATGAAATGCCATAATATAACTGAAAAATAGTTGAAAATTACTTTAAACACCATACAAATAAACTTACCAATTTAACGGAGGTACTGCTGTCAGGATATTTACTTACAATTACTGGTGTATTAAAGCAAGCACAAAACTCGGCCAATATGCTGAAACATTGCAAAACTACATTCAAACTACATTCAAAATACAAATATAGTAAAAAATGTATTGTTATAGGACAGGTACTATTCCACTTTTTATACGCGGCCGGAGGTGGTTGTATATTGGCGTCATCTTCTCAAAACTTGGTCAATGTCATAACTATAATGTGTAGATGTGCATGAAGGGGCGATTTTCCGGTTCATTGATATTTGCAAGATTTATGTCCCTTGTAACTTAGTCTCTGTAGCTGATTGATATTGCAGCCTTGTGAACGCAATTCCTCCTATGTTTCTGACCGAATCTTTTCAAAACTTGGTCAATGTCATGACTATAATGGGTAGATGTGCATGAAGCGGCGATTTTTCGGTTCATTGATTTTTGCAAGATTTATGTCCCTTGTAACTTAGTCTATGTAGCTGATTGATATTGCGGCTTGTGAACGCAACTCTTCCTACGTTTCTGACTGAATCTTTTCAAAACTTGTTAGTTAATACCAAAGTCAGCTAGGCTGGTAAGCAGAGTAAGACTTTCAACTCTGAACAAGTGTGGATAAACTGTTTTACTCAAGGAAACACCCGGCTGCCCCTGCAGGGATCGAACCTACTACCCAGGCAACCATGATCTCAGGTCCCTGTCTCTTCCAGCTAAACTAACTGGTCTCACAGACTTCATTTTGAGCTTATGTATACAGACATGTTAAAAGCAATAATTAAAAGGACCAATCTTGATCTTTATATTTTGTGGCAGCGTATATTGTGGCGTATATTGTGGCGGCACTGGCACTCTTGATGTAAGTGGCATACAATAAATTGATAAAGTTGGATATCAGTTGTGTTAAATGCAGTATTGGTAAATTACATGTTACTTTTGAAAACATTATGAGAAAAGTAGAAATTGCTTAAAATGAGCAATTTGTCCTTTTGCCACAATGTTTAACATTCATTTATAGGGATTTTCTGTGTTTTGCTTGATGTTTTCAAAGTCTACTGGTGCAAATTTATTGTAAATTGGAAAGGGGGGTTAAAACATGAAAAAAACACAAGATAAGGTAGACAAATCTCATATCAATAGGACTGAGACCATCTAGTTATATATATGTAAATGCACATGACATACAGTATATTGATAAAATTGTTTATCTGTTGTTTGATCAGGGAACGTTGATAAGACACTTGAGAAATGACAGTTATTTACCGATCCGTATACACATATATTACAAATTTGCAGTAGCCGACTTTAATGCAGACGATAAGATATTAGAAGGAGTGAACAGGTCTTTTCAACACAATATTTCTCTTATTACTCAACAAAATCCTATTTTGTGGGTAACTCAAAATAATCGTCTCAATGAGACGATTCTTTTGAGTACCCACAACATAGGGTTTGATTGTCAAATAATGATTTTAGAACATTAAAAATGCCTCATATCTAGAGCTCTTGACTTTGAGAATATCTAGGTTTAAATATGGAAGTTTTTGTTTTATTGAGATTTAACGCCGCTTTCAACATTATTTAAGTTATATCACGGCGACAGTTCACTCATTCATGATCCCTAGGTAAACAAACCAGTGTTATCTAGCTAGACTAGAAAATGTGCCTTGCTCAAGGGCACTCCACCATGGCCATCATGCCGCGACTGGGGATCGAACCCGGGACGCCCGGTTTCAAATATCCCCGGCGCTAACCACTCCATCATGGAGGATTCTACTTAAATATGGCAGAACTCTTTTAATGAAATTATAGTTGTTGAATAGCAATGTGAAACTTTGTGTCAAAATTGCCCCTTAACCAGGGTTTTCAAAATAGGTTTTTAGCTACAACCATTTCACGCCAAGCCCTCGAATTATATACATTTGAAATCATTGCATCAAAGTAATAGTTAAACCTCCAAGAAAATTTTACATGCTTTCATTATGCTCTGCTCAGAAGTTTAAAGGTCAGTGAAGTTTTTATCTCTGACCTTATCCTGTCAATTTGAAAGTCTGAAAGTCTTTAACCCTTTTCCTCATACAGCAATTATGCAGCAGACAACTTTGAACGTATTTAAGCAATTCTGCAGCAGACAACTTTGAACGTATTTTGTCAAAAATTGGAAAATCTCCATAATTGAATGGATAACCTATGACAAAAAGGGGAAAACATTGTGGCAAAAGGAGAAATTGCACGTTTTGTGCAATTTCTTTTTTTGTCACTATGTTTTCAAAAAGCTGTCCGCTGCAGAGGCGTCAGAAAGCGTCTATATGAGGTAGAGGGTTAAGTGAAAGCTCAGCAGCTGTCCTCATGTGTGCTGCTGCTGGAAGAAATATTTGATTGATGTTCCATGTCAGGATCAATTTCCTGTTACTAGCTTTCCTTGTTAATTCATACACGAAATTCTGTGCTTTCCTTGTTAATTCATACACGAAATTCTGTGATACAGTCTAGCTATTAGCAGTTCCGTAATACAGTCTAGCTATAATTAGCAGTTCTGTAATACAGTCTAGCTATTAGACGTTTTGTAATACATTCTAGCTATTAGCAGTTCTGTAATACAGTCTAGCTATTAACAGTTCTGTAATACAGGGTAGCTATTAGCAGTTCTGTAATACAGTCTAGCTATTAGCAATTCTGTAATACAGTCTAGCTATTAGCCGTTTTGTAATACCCCCTGTGAAATGAATAATTACTGTTCATGAACAGTTCTTGTATAATTCATGCAAAGTTCAGGTACCTGGTTCATGAACAGTTCATGGGATGTATATGAAGATAAAATGGCACAAATTCTTAAAAAGTTCTTAAATATGTAGTTCTTGAACAGGTCATGAACAGTTCATGACACATTCAGGAAACATTGTCATTAAAAAGTTCATGAATTGTTCAAGAACTGAAAATTCATGAAATATTCTTGATTTTCTTTTTAAACATGAACTGTTCAAGAACTTTTTCCAGTGCAAATTCATTGTGCCATTTTCTCTTCATGGATTGTTCATGAACGGTTCAAGAACTATCGCTCATGAACAGTTCTAGAACTATAGTTCATGAACAGTTCAAGAACTACTGTTCATGAACAGTTCATGAAAAGTGCATGTTCAATTGGTTGGTAACCAGTGTATGAAATAGTCTGGGTGGACCTAAGAACCAGATTTTGTACAGAAGAAATTACAGAAAGCCTGTGCAGATTATGTACAGAAAATATTCTGGTTCATTGAAACATAGTTGAACCAGAATTCAATAAAAATATTTTTTATATGAAGACAATTGGCTTCTTTCACATGTGGCAATGTGATACTTAAATAAATCACCAATATAAACTTATTGTTTATGACATAGCATAATACAATTTGCTAATTTAATAAACAATGTAACATTTAAGACATTTACCAAATGTGCCCATCAAGTTGTTCATAAGAAATTACAAAAAACTTCTCTGTGCCTTTGAAACACAACATATTTCTCCCACCAAAAAACGTAAAGGAAGTAGTAAACATTACTAACTTCTTTTTGAAGAGTTCCTGTGTTTTATGCTTGAGTTAACTCCCTTGGTATATTTCAAATTCAAGTTCAGTTCCAGTGGTATTTTTGGTTATTCTACTGGAGTACTGGTATTCCAGTAACATAGCAGGTAACAATGAAATTTCACTAGAATTGCATTAATGTTTTTCACTCGGGCCTTTACTTTTGACAAGAAGATTTCAAAAGTGTTCACTATAATACATTTATAAGAACTTCTTTGGTTCTAGAAGTATTCTAGAAGTGTTCTAGAAGTGTTCTAGAAGTGATCTATAAATGTTCTTATTTCTCTATTCAGAATGGTAGTTTAAGAGATTCACACTGAGTTAAAAAGTCATTGTAATTTAATTAAATATCATTTTAAAATCAGTGATATATTTATATTAAACTTACTATTCAAGAACAGAATAAGAACTTATAGGGTTCATTAAAAGTACTTGAATTACACTTGACAGATGTTTATGAACTTGTTAAGAATTTGCCATGTTCTTCTTCAGTTCTTGAACAGTTCACGAACAAGTTTGTCTTACTGTTCATGAACTAAAGTTCTTGAACTGTGATTAAGAACTATTTAATGGCAGTTCATGAACAGTTCATAAGTGGCATGAAAAGTTCATAATTTCAAGAACAACATTTCACAGGGGCCAGTCTAGCTATTAGCCATTATGTAATACAGTCTAGCTATAAGCCATTATGTAATACAGTCTTAGTCTATTAGCAGTTCTGTAAAACACTCAAGCTATTAGCCATTCTGTAATGCAGTCTAGCTATTAGCAATAATGTAATACATTCTTAGGCTATTAGCAGTTCTGTAATGCAGTCTAGCTATTAGCAATTCTGTTATTCAGTCTTAGGCTATTAGCAGTTCTGTAATACAGTCTAGCTTTTAGCAATTCTGTAATACAGTCTAGCTATTAGCAATTTTGTTATACAGTCTAGCTATTAGCAGTTCTGTAATACAGTCTAGCTATTAGCAGTTATGTAATACAGTCTAGCTATTAGCAGTTCTGTAATACAGTCTTATGTCTAAGCTATAATAGCAGTTCTGTAATACAGTCTAGCTATTAGCAGTTCTGTAATAAAGTCTAGCTATTAGCAGTTCTGTAATACAGTCTTATGTCTAAGCTATAATAGCAGTTCTGGAATACAGTCTAGCTATTAGCAGTTCTAGCTATTAGCAGTTCTGTAATACAGTCTAGCTATTAGCACTCTTTAGCAGTTCTGTAATACAGTAGCTATTAGCAGTTCTGTAATACAGTCTAGCTATTAGCAGTTCTGTAATACAGTCTAGCTATTATCAGTTCTGTAATACAAGTCTAGCTATTAGCAGTTTTGTAATACAGTAGCTATTAGCAGTTCTGTAATACAGTCTAGCTATTAGCAGTTTTGTGATACAGTTTAGCTATTAGCAGTTCTGTAATACAGTCTAGCTATTAGCAGTTCTGTAATACAGTCTAGCTATTAGCATTCCTGTAATACAGTCTAGCTATTAGCAGTTCTGTAATACAGTCTAGCTATTAGCAGTTCTGTAATAAAGTCTAGCTATTAGCAGTTCTGTAATACAGTCTAGCTATTAGCAATTCTGTAATTCAGTCTAGCTATTATAGCAGTTCTGTAGTACAGTCTAGCTATTATAGCAGTTTGTAAATGCAGACAACTTTTGGGAACAGCCTATGCATCATGAAACTTTTTGAAGGCATTGTGGAAAATATAGGAATTGCACAATACAGGACAACTGCTCCTTTTCCAAAAATGTTTTCCAAAGGTGTTACATGTTTATTGTCAGATGTTTAGTAAGTCTGAAACATATTGGGTAAAGGATGACCGAAATGAGACTGAAAAGAAACCCAAAACACAATTCATATTCTCGTCCTTAATTAACCCTTTCATTATAACATGCAAAATTATGCCTTTTGAAGCAGATTAATTGATTGGGGTTTTAACGCCGTTTTAAAAAAAAAATCATGGCGATCATTCAGTTCACCTACTCATATGTTTCCTAAAAGGTTGCTCACACCATTACTCCTAGACTGCACGCAACAGTCCTTATGGTTATTTTTCAATATTACAATTGGGGAGAACTCTTAGACAAAATATGCATGCCTCTGATTATCGTCCTTAGGGCCTGACCATAAGGACTGGTGAAATGTGGATAAAATGTTCCCAAGATTCTGGGAAGAAATCTCGTTAATATCTGTCAGTGGCATCTGGTAATGATACCGATCTAATTTTGTTTCGGACCAGTTGAAATGCAGCCATATAATAATAAACATTAAGAGCCTTGTGCCAGGCTACATTACTCCACACAACATAATTTCCAAGCAACTGGCTACTTTTCTATAATATAGACTGTTAATTAGCCCATTGGTGAAAGACAAATGACACTAATTGTCACAGTGACTTTTGTCAAATGTCAGAAATAATGTTGGCCGAGCTGGGGTTCAAACTTGCAACCCCTGGATTGACAGTCCGTGTCCCTTTTGAAGTAGACTGTAACAGCAGACAATTTTTGAAGACATGGCAAAATGAAAAATAGCTGACAATGATTAATATCTCCATTTGCCATTATGTTTTCAAGTTTAAAAACTTTCTGTATCTGAGAAAGAGATATAAATGAGATCCGTTTAAATTACTTAATTAGTCTTCTTGTGCATCATAATTTCTATAAACGATCCTTTTTCCATATTTTTCCCTAGATCATTTCAAATTTAATTCATCTGCTGCAGATTTGTTGTAAGTGGAAAAGAGTTATATATATACCATGACATGACGGTGCAGTATTGATTTAACAAAGCAGTCTTATCAGGGGTTCCATTTTTAACCCTTTCCCACAAAGTACTACAGCAAATCTGCATCAGACAACTATAAAAATATTTAACCCTTTGCCTCATATAGACGCTTTTTGATGCCTCTGCAGCAGACAGCTTTTTAAAAACATAGTGACAAATGAGCAATTTCTCCTTTTGCCACAATGTTTTCCACTTTTTGTCATAGGTTATCCATTCAATTAAAGAGATTTTCTATTTTTCGACAAATTATGTTTAAAGTCGTCTGCCGCAGAATTGTTGTATGTGGGAAAGGGTTAAGCAAAAATATAGAAATATCTGTAAACGAAAGTATAATAATTGAATATAGTTGGTAACATAGTACCAAAAGGAGAAATTACTCATTATGAGCAATTTCTCCTTTTGCCACAATGTTTTCCAAAATGTGTCTGCTGCAGAAGCCTCAGAAAGCATCTGTATGTGGGAAAGGGTTAAGGCAGGAACATCATGACTTCACTGTATTTTACAAACAGGAAGTCAGCCAGGTCTTTTTGTATACAAGCTGAGAGAAACCCCCCATGTTTTAAAAAGTCCACCTAAATTAATTTATCCAGTGAAAAATAGCTTTACATTTGTTACATCTGCATTTTGTTTCATTGTTGATTGAAGCCTGACATTATCAGAGGAAATCTAAATTTACACACCATTAAATATCCTAGCAACACAGCTATCCTGTCTCTTTTAATCATACTGTACTTTACAGACTGTTTAGTACTCTTCAGTATATATTGAGGGCTTGGCGTTAAACGGTTGTAACTAAAAACCTATTTTGAAAACCCTGGTTTAGGGGCAATTTTGACCCCTTTGTAAGCAATGCAAATTTAGGTGCCATTGCTCAGAACGAGCAATGGCACCTAAATTACCATTGTTTACCAAGAAAAATTATTTAACACTTATAAAGACTTTATGGCGAGGTGATTAACCTTGTTAAAAAAATACCAATTTGAGTTACAACCGTTTCACGCCAAGCCCTCAATATGCAGCACTCTAAAGGTTTGAGTAATAATCGGTTAACTGTTCTATGAAAATTTATAGCTTCAAAACATTTCAGAGAAAAGTCACTGCAATATCTATATATATATATATGTATATCCTGTTTCTGGTCTGTTTCTCAGCAGCTGCATGATGACTCGATCTCCCCCCTATTTTTGGTATTTGTCCATCAAAAATTGTGTGTTCCCCATAATTTTTTGAATTGCTTGTTGTATTTTGAAATTTAAACTCGCCACACACAAATGTTCACCATATTGAGATTATGTGCATTATCAGTGCATGTTTTGCCAGCTCAGTTGAAGGTCAAAGTCATACTCAAAGGTCATTATGACTGTATTTTGTGTCTCCTCAATATCTCTTGAACTACTTGAACGATGATTTAAAAAAAACATTGCCACAAATGTTTATCATATTGAGAGGATGTGCATAGAGCATGTTTCTGCAAGTACAGTTGAAGGTCAAAGTCATACTTAAATGTCAAAGGTCAATATGACAGTATTTTGTGTCTGCTCCAATTTTATCTCTTGAACAGCTTGAAGGATTTTGAAAAAATAAAACAATCTTTTAGAACATGAAGCATACATCTCAACCTTTCCCTCATACGACAATTCTGCAGCAGACGACTTTTGAACATATTTCGTCAAAAAATAGAAAATCTCTGTAATTGACTTATAGTGGAAAACATTGTGGCAAAAGGAGAAATTGCTCGTTTTGAGTAATTTCTTCTTCTGTCACTATGTTTACAAAAAGCTGTCTGATGCAGAGGCGTCAGAAAGCGTCTATATGAGGGAAAGGGTTAATATAAGCATTAACTTCAGTTCCCACATAAACACAATCTAAATTTATTCCCTTAGGGAATACTTTTTATTTTGTCCGGTGTCTGTCTGTCTGTCCGTCACACTTTTTCGTCACACTTTCAATGAGCAGGTGCAGGTGACGCACGTGCTCCGCGGAGCACTCCATTCAAGTTTACTTAGAAATTATGGTTAATTTTGTTTTGTGTGCAACTTACATTAAGAGTCTGATATCCTTAGAGTAACTACTTGATGCATTGCATAGAAACTTTATACAACCCTTCCCAACCATCCCACTTTAATGTAAACAATCAAGTATGATAACTCTATCCAGCATATGATGCAAATTATGGCCTTTTTTTTAATGCCCCAGTCATATTGTCACATTTTGGCCTCCACGTTTAGCTACATTGTGAAATGTGGCTACAATGTGAGCAAACATAGAACAAAGTGGGTAAAATGTGATCAAACGTGACAAATCGTGATCAAACGTGAAGTGGAAATTTTAATTTTGGAAATGTTCAAAATTTACTCGCGTTTCCCCACAACGGACTTTAACGTGGTGAGAACGTGGTACAGCGTAGTATAATGAAGCAATAACTTAATAGAACGTGAACATAGCGCGTTCCGCCGGTTGATAAGTTCTGTTGCGTTTGCTGACACGTTGTGCTGCGCTATGCTACGTTGTGGCCTCGTTGCTACCATGTTCCTAGTGCCACGTAATGCCACGCTGTGTCACGCTATGATATGCTGTAAGAGGCATAACAAAGCACAGCGTGGAACAACGTAGCGACAACGAGGTGACAGCTTGGCGGCAGCAAGACATAACCCGACTTCAATATTCGTTGTCACCTTTAAATTATGTCACAACGGGAATACAACGAAGCGACAGCGTGGCTAGCATTTGGCTTATGAGGTGGCAACAACATGGCACATCCTGACATCCCGCTGAAATTTGCTAAATCATGGTGTCAGAAACTGGACGTGCACAACGGCGAGGCCAAACTGGGGCATTACTTAGAAATTCTGGTTAAAGTTTTGCGTGCAACTACAATAAGAGTCCATATCTCAGTATTTGCTTGATGCATTGCATTGAAACTTTATACAATCCTTTCCAACTATCACACAATCATGTATAGATTATTAAGTTTGATAACTCTATACTGCATTTAATGCAAGTTATGTCCCTTTTTGGGCTTAAAAATTCTGGTTAAAGTTGTATGTGCAACAACATTAAGAGTCCATATCTTAGTAAGTACTAGATGCATAGCATTTAAACTTTATACAACCATTTGAAACCATCACATCTATATAAACTATTATCAAGTTTGATATCTCTATCCAGCATATAATGCCAATTATGGCCCTTTTTTGACCCAGAAATTCTAGTTAAAGTTTCTACAACCCTTCCCAACCAACACACCTTATAATGTTAACAATGATAACTAGATCCATCATAAAATGCAAATTAAAATGCCATTTCTTTACAGTTAAATTATGGTTAAAGTTGTGCGTGCAAGTCTACATTTGAAGAGTCCATTATCTTAATTAGTATTAACTTGTAACTTGATGCATTGCATCTAATGCATATTATCATGCACTCATTAACAGATTGAGGTAAAGGTACATATTATAATATTAATTTTAAGTTATTAAATATCAGTTATACATGTAGAAGAAGGAAGAGATATTATAGAAGTGGTTTATATCGGGATTCAGGAGATATTAAAGATAAAATGGTTTCAGATTTTCACTTGTATCTGAATTCCTGAAGTGCATGATTTTTCACTCACATTATGAATTAAGCCTTTCCCTCATATATACGCTTTCTGACGCCTCTGCAGCAGACGGCTTTTTGAAAACATAGTGATGCAAAAGAAGAAATTGCTCAAAACTTTTCCAAAATGAACTTCAAAAATACAGAGCTCTAGATTATTTAAGGGGCGTATTGTATATTCTAAAATCCTTATTTAACCTCCAAAACATATGTTGTGGGTACTCAAAAGAATCGTCTCAGTGAGACGATTCTTTTGAGTACCCACAACATAGGTTTTAATGAGTGCTTACAGAGGTATTGTGGAAGCAAGACCTGTGAGTATGTACTCCTTCTTATCTTAGGTCCTCTGAAAAAAGTTCATGGACCTTGAAATAATATATTTGTTTAGTTCATGAACCTTTTCCACAAGTCCAAGGTTACAAATGTATTCCCTATCAGCTCTATCAAAAGGGAAAGGTCTATAATTTGATACGCCCTTACATTGGGAGGTCAAAAGTCATATTGTTAATTTTCCATTGTTGTTAAATATCTGTAGAGTCAAATACCAAATCCAGGTGTAACCTTATGCTACTAGTAGATAGAAATATGTTAACACTATACTGCAAGTTAATCACATTCTATTTTGCCCACATATAGACACTAACATTTTGACCACTTTGCAGTAGACTACTTTTGAAAACATTGTGAGAAAAGGAGAAATTTCTTATAATGAGCAATTTCTCGTTTTGCCACAATATGTTTTCAACTAATTATATTCAATAATTGTTCTTTCATTAATAGAGATTTTTTCATCTCGTGCAATGTAAGTAAATCTACTGCAGATTTGTTGTATGTTGGAAAGGGTAAATACTTGATATCATATTTAAAGATTCAAGTTTGCTTTGAAATTGCCTGAAGAAAAATTGGAATTTATAGTAATTAAATTAATTACTTTGTATACAGAAGCGAAAACATTTAAAATATGCCAAAATGGATTAATTCCTCCTTTTCCTATCATGTTTTCAAAGCTGTCTGTTGGAGAGGTGTCTCTGATGCATTCTGTATCAAGGAAAGGGTTAAATAAAGCCTATAACCTGATTATGCTTTTGTTAGACTCTTCTAAACAAAATTGATACTATCTGAAGATGATACAATACCTTGAGGGAAATTAAGGGAGACCTTTTAATCACAATATCATCAAAGGTGTTAATTTGTTGCTGCCAACATGTTTATTCTAAGGAACAGGCTTCTATGTAAAAAATGAAGATAATAAACATCATAAAGTTCTATTACCAGTCACCATGCCTTAAGAAAATTGTACTTTATAAATCACTGCTTCGTTGGTGTAGTGGTAGAGCGTCCACCTTGGTGCAGGAGGTCGCGGGTTTGAATTCCGTTTGGGTCATATCAAAGACTTTAAAATTGGTAGTGACAACGGCTGCCCTCCTTGGCACTTAGGGTTGCGGGGATAGCATAATGACTGACTGACTGGTGTCAGAATAAATGGACAAGTAGTACTGTTAACTAAATACCAGGAAACACCATGATATATTTATAACAGTCAATTGTAAACAAAATTGATAATATCTGAAGATAATACAACAAATTATGGGAAAGGGATACCTTTTTATCACAATTATTATCATCAAAGGTGTTTGTTGTTGAGCTGCCAAAATGTTTATTCTAAGGAAAGCCTTCTGTGTTGAATTGATTGATTGAGGTTTAACGCCGTTTTTAACAATTTCTCAGTTATATCACGGCGGCCAGTTCACCTACTCATGCATTTCCTGGTTTTCTCACACCAGTACTTCACGCAACAATCTTCCCAAGCAACTGGCTGCTTTTCCACATAGACTTAGCCCATTGGTGGAAGACGAATGACGCATGTCGCATTGTCTTTTGTCAATCGTCGGAAAGAAAGTTGGCCGAGCCGGGATTCGAACTCACAACCCCTGGATTGACAGCCCGTGTCGCTACCGACTGAGCTACCGGGGCTCAGCTTCTGTGTTGAAGATAACAAACAGGTAAAGCTATATTACCAGCAACTTAAGAATTTGATAGGTCATCGCCTCGGTGGTAAAGTGGAAGAGCATCCGCCTGGGCTGCGGAATGTCATGGTTTCAATCTCCAGTCAGGTCACATCTAAAGCTCCAGTTCCACTGACCTCCCTGACTGGGGGGAGTTCATCGGACCGATTTAGATTTTAGAGCCCTGGTATTAACCATTTCCTATTTTTACCTTCATATACATTTGGACGCATCATCAGCAGCAGATGACTTTGAAAGACATCGTGGCAATTGGAGTAATTCCTCATGATGAGCAAGCAATTTCTCCTTTCGTGACAATGCTTTAAACTGGGTTTGTGAGTTTGAACCCCAGCTTGGACAACATAATTTCCGATGCTTGACAAAAGTCATTGTGACAAGAGTAATTCATCTTCCAACAATGGGCTATCAGTCTATGTGGAAAAGCAGCCAGTTGCTTGGAAAGAGTGTTGTATGAAGTACTGGTGTGAGAAAGCCAAGAAAAATGAGTAGGTGAAATGGCCGCCGTGACATGACTGATTGTTGAAAAAGGCATTAAACCCCAAACAATCAATGGACATATATGTGAGAAAGCATTAACAGACCAATTATGAACCCTTTCCCACCTGTAGACTCAATTTGACGCATCTGCAAAACACAACTTTTGAAAATATTGTGCCTAAAGGAGAAATTGCTCAAAACGAGCAATTTCTCCTTTTGCCACAAAGTTTTTCCACTTTTTTTAGTAATTATACCTACAATTTTAGTGATTTTCCAGTAGACTTTTATTATGTGGTTAAGGGTTAAATTTGCCATTGATAAATGGACAAGGTCACACCAAAAATTACCTGTGGGACATTGCATTTCAGACCAGAGACCAAAATATAAACCCAACTATACTTTAGAAAATTGTTTTGCCAGGATGTTGAGCTCAAAATTTAATGATGTAATCAGTTTGATAAATAAAGATGGGGATATAGCAAGTGTAAATACACCCCTGAGGCCGAGTCAGATTTTAACATTTTCACACATACAACAAAATTGCAGCATAAGACTTAGAAAACATTTAGTCAAAAATAAGGAAAATCTCTATAAATAAAAATTAAGTTATTGAACAAGAGTTGAAACCAGGGCGGCAAACTAAGAAATAGATTATAATGAGCAATTGCTAATCTTTTGCCACACTGCTTTGAAATGTCGTCTGCTACACATGTGTCAGAAGCTATGTCTGCATATATGTGGGAAAGGGTTAGCTGCAGAACAGGTCTTTCTGGTATACATCTGTTTATCTCTTCACCTGATGCAGGAAAATAATAAAACATATTCAGTGGGTTATATTAATGGGAATCATTGTGGGATAATGAAAAATCTTGGTTAAATGAGCAAGTGTTTCCATTTTCCACAATGATTTCAATTCTTAATCATTATAGTTTGTTGTTAGTCTCTTCAAAATATCCAGATGTGACATACTTTCTCTTGTTGATTGTTTTCGAAGTAAGAAATTGGGTAAGGATATAAATTGTTATAAAGTTAATTATAGTAGAATGAATTTTCAATATCTTGTCGATTTATGCAACGCAGCGTGAATATTTATGGGTTACTTACACATTTAATTTTAACCCTTCCCCAAATACCGGTACATTAAATCTGGAGTAGATGACTAAAAATTGAAAACATCTAGACCAAAAATTTTGGAAAATAACTTCAATGAAAGCTTTATTATATAATTCTAAGAGTTGAAAAAGTTGTGGCAAAAAGAGAAATTGCTCATAATGATTTGTCACTTTAAGACTTGTCTATAGCAAAAACATAAATATCTGTCTACATGTGGTTAAAGATCGTTGGATGAGAATATCAAGAATATTAAGGAAACTGCTGAAACATTTGGAAGGGAAATGGCAATTTCAGTTTCTGCTTTTAACTCGACTTCAACGAAAGTGTTCACTAAATTTGTTAATCCTTTCCTACTTAAATTGTAAACGCATTTTGACAAACTCATCAGTGCAGATGATTCTTGAAAACATTGTGGCTGAAAGAGAAATAATTGTTCATATGTTGCAATTTCTCCTTTTGCCACAATGTTTTCAATTCTTAGTCTTAATAATATTCAATAATTATATTGAAGTAATTGAAATTGCTTATAAACGCCTTTTAGTGACTATGTTTTCAACTGTTGTCGGATGAAGAGGCGTTAAAATGTGTCTTCATGAGAAAAAAAGGGTTATTGCATTGTACATGCATTGCATATCTTAGAACAATGTTGTTTGTGTTAGAGGGGGAATTATTATAAAATATAAAAAACTTTTACCCTAAATACCCACATAGAACGAATCTGCTGCAGACGACTTTGAAAACATCCTGGCAAAAAATTGAAAATCCCCCATAAATGAGGGTTCAAGGATTAAAGCGACTGAAATCCAGATGACACGAAAAAAAGAAGAAAAAAAAAAATTGAATTCGCCCTAAATGTTATTCTTTATGTTATCCAAGTAAAACCAGGGTAGAAAATGTATCGTTTTTTATCAATAAAGTAAACTTGAGTCGTTTTCAATTGTCCCGATGAAGGGGTTTCCTATTTAAAAATACCACGGAATCCTTCAGACGGGCACCTTGCAACGATCACGTGATATAACTATATAACGGTTCACTCTGACAGGCGTGTACATGTAGTTATACACAATTTACACGTTTGGCGGAGTCGAACAACAGTAATCATAGAGATTTGTTTGTGATTGCATGTCAGCTCCTCGTGATTTTGCATAAAACCTTCATGGTATAAAAATGTTTCATTTAATGCGCATGCATCCTATCGGTCATGTGACGACTCTTTAATTCACGTGACGACTTCTCAAGTCACGTGATGAATGAGATTAAAAGCATCGAAAGCTATTTATAAACTTACCCCGTTACTGACAGGGTAGAATTTGCGATGGAAAAAATATCGAAAACAAGAAACTCTCACCGATTATAGGGGTATGTAATATGTCAGTTATCATATTTTAATGCCCCAAATACAAAAATAACATTTCGACAGTTGGGTATCTGGAGTTCAGTCGCTTTAAATAGGAGTTGAAAACTTTGTGGCAAAGGGAGAAATTGCTCACAATTTTGACTTTTGCCGCAATGTTTTCAAAAGTCGTCTGCTACAATTGTGTTAGAAAGCGTTTATAAGTGGGAATTTAAGGTTTAAAAACATCTCTTATCAAAAATATGAAAAATCCCCATTTATGAAAGTTTTTAAAAATTATTAAATAGAGTTAAAAAATGTGGCAAAATGATGAAATTGCTCATAATGAGCAATTTCATCTTTGCCACAAAGTTTTCAAAATTCATCTGCTGCAGAGGCATCAGTTAGCATCTATATGTGGGAAAGAGTTCATTAATGGTATTGAAACAGAAAATAGCGGAACAATAATTGTAAGCACTTTAGAAACAATAACAAAAATGACCCATAATCATCATGACAATTGAATTGTCACAATTAATATACTTCAGACAAACAATTGCAACAATTGGTATATTTTCTATTGTCTTCTAGTGAAAGGGAAAACAAATAGGCAATTGGCTTATGATCATTTACCTTATATGTTATTATTGTGATTTCATATAGGAAAAAAAAGTTTTAGAAGGAAAGTTAATTTCATTAAAATCAGGCCATAATAATTTGCTGTACATATTTTTGATTTGACGAAACCACATCAAAGGTCGTCTCGAATCGGCCCCTTTACGCAAAAATATTTAAGAGCAAGGGCTCTTTTCTTTTTTTTGTCCAATGTTTATATGCAACCAGCGCTCAGTTCTTAGAACAATCGGAACACAAATTACTTTCACAATTCCCAATTTTTGTTTATTATATGTGTTATTTCCTCTGTTTTACGTATACCTTACGATTTTGGAGGCGACAATTTGATTGGCCTTCGCAAAGGTCAATCTGAGATGACCTATGTACCGGTAATCAGATCTATATACAAGCAAGTAAATTTTAGGTCATGCCTTGATGAAATTGCTGGAAAATGTTACACATGTAAATATGGCAGAAAATGTTTAAATCTAGTATAGACTTGAGAGCATTTTGTGAAAAGGAAAAATAGCTGATTTTGAGTCAATTTCAAATTTTGTGACCATTTCTCAAAATGTTGATTGACTGTAATGGTTGTTTTTTGTATGAGGGAAAAGGTTGGTACTCCGTTCTTACCTACTTTTCATTATATAGTACTATAATGCCTGTTAACACCTGCAAGACATTATGCAAGACAAGGTTTGGATATCGGTTTCCGGTATCGGTACAATCGCTTCAAAATGAACCGGTATAATATCGTTTCGAAAATAACCGGTACCGATATTGATATTTCATTAAAAAGAAAGTTATCAAGTTTAAGCTAAAATAAAACTGAGAATAGGAAAAAAGATTCCATTTTTCTCATTTTGATGAGTGAAATTATTACCAAATCCATTTCCCACTCTGAGACAAAACTTTAAATACACCCAGCAGCTAACAATATTTGCATTTGGAAAAACCTATTGCCAGATATAGCCTGTCTATAGTCTTTAGATAACCAACAAATCTTCTCATAAAAGCATAAAATAATTGGCACATGGTATCAGATATCGGTATCAATATAAAGACTGTATTGTTTGGTTGGTATCAGTATCGGGTATCGGACCGTTTCGTATTTAACCCTTTCCCTCATACGACAATTCTGCAGCAGACGACTACAGTGAACGTATTTTGTCAAAAAATGGAAAATCTCCATAATTGAATGGATTACCTGTGACAAAAAGTGGAAAACATTGTGGCAAAAGGAGAAATTGCACGTTTTGTGCAATTTCTTCTTTTGTCACTATGTTTTCAAAAAGCTGTCTGCTGCAGAGGCATCAGAAAGCATCTATATGAGGGAAAGGGTTAACAATATCCAACCCTATATATATAATTGAACTGTCAATGTACCAAATGAGTTATAAACCAGGTATAATTGGATCAATTTCTTATCTGAGGATAGTTTATGTCATTTTAGTGTTGCAAATATTTGTCAATTTTGTTAACAACCCTTAAATCCCTTTCCCTCATACGACAATTCCGCTGCAGAGGACTTTTGAAAACGACAATTCTGCAGCCGACGACTTTGAACATATTTTGTCAAAAAATAGAAAATCTCTTTAATTGAATGGATATATAGCCTATGATGACTAAAAGTGGAAAACATTGTGGCAAAAGTAGAAATTGCTGGTTTTGAGCAATTTCTTCTCTTCTGTCACTATTTTCAAAAAGCTGTCTGCTGCAGAGGCGTCAGAAAGCATCTATATGAGGGAAAGGGTTAAATTATGCATTGTGCAGATCTGCAGAAGACAACTTGAAAACATTGTTACAAAAGGAGAAATTGCTGATAATGAGCAAAATTCTCAATTTACACCTATGTTTTCAACACTATTCAAAAACTATATAATTTTTATATATGTCTAGAGATTTAGGGTGCCTTCTGCTTTTGTATTAATATAAGTGGTGAAGAGTTGATCACAACATATATTGCAACAGTAAGCCATCTTATTTTTTTATTTGTATTATATTTGGTGAAATGATAATGATAATGAGCAAAATTCTCAATATACACCTATGTTTTCAACACTATTCAAAAACTATACTTTTTATATATGTCTAGAGATTAAGGGTGTCTTCTGCATGTGTATTATATGTGGTGAAGAGTTGATCACAACATATATTGCAACAGTAAGCCATTTTTTTTGTTACACATTGACTGTGGACATAAAAACAAATTATAGACAAACTTCAACGTCTTTGAAGTCATGATTATGCAGTATGCATGATTGATTGATCAAGTTAACCCTTTCCCCCATACGACAATTCTGCAGCAGACGACTTTCAACATAATTATTTTGTCAAAGAATAGAAAATCTCTATAATTGAATGGATAACCTATGACTAAATGTGGAAAACATTGTGGCAAAAGGAGAAATTGCTTGTTTTGAGCAATTTCTTTTTTTGTCACTGTTTCCATAAACCTGTCAGAAAGCGTCTGTATGAGGGAAAGGGTTAAATTATCCCTTTCCCACATACAACAAATCTATAGCAGACAGCTTTGAATACCTCTAGACAGAAATACTGATATTCTCCATAAAACAAGGTATACATGCTTTTTTCAATTTTTTTCAAAAATATTATAAGCAATTTCTCCTGCCACAATGTTTTCGTTTGCTACAGAGGCGTAAAAATGCATATGTACGACAGATAAGATATATATCATTGGCAGTCGGAGCATCTTCACCTAAATTAATTGAATACCTTAGCTGTAATTGTTGACAATGCAGACAGATAGACAGACAAGGGAGCATATTTACTGTCAAAATAGGATTATAAAGGAGATAATAAGCGTAAAACCTGTTATTTGACCATAAGGGAGATAAGTGTAAACCTGTTAAACGTACATAAGGGAGATAATAAGTGTATCACATGTAGACATCTGCTCAATGTAGTATGCTGCCTCAGCTGCAATTTTCCCTAAGATCATACTATTAGTGGGTACCTTGAACTCATCCAAATTGACACTTATAATGAAAACAAATCTTCAATTCTTCATTTCAGGGTAAAAGATGTACTGATCAAATCCAACGTGATACTAGAAGCTTTCGGCAATGCCAAGACCAACAGGAATGACAATTCCAGTAGATTTGGTAAATACATGGACATCAACTTTGACTTCAAGGGCGACCCTATTGGTGGACACATCAACAACTATCTCCTGGAAAAGGTATGTTAATATTGTAGGGCACTTTAACCCCTTTCCCACAAACAGACTCTTTCTGGTGCCTCTGCAGCAGACGACTTTTTGAAACATTGTGTCAAACAGAGAAATTGTTGATTATTAGCAATTTCCCATTTTGCCACAGTAAATTTTAACTTGATTATCCTATATTTTTTTCTCTATTTTACTATTAATATTTTCAATGTCATCTTATGCAGATTTGTTGTATGTTGGAAAGGGTATGATAGGCATAATAATTTGATCAGCCATCAAACTGTCAATTTAAAAATTGGTTCTTGAACACTGATTGCACGAAATTTATAAATTAGAACTTGGTTAAATAACCCACAATAATAAATAAAATAAAGTGTAGAAGGACAAGACTTTGCTGATTTTCATGCAGCATATGATATTTATTCTGCTAGGTGAATATCTCTAAAAAATGTTTTAATATTTCAGTCGAGAGTTGTATTCCAACAAAAAGGGGAACGAAACTTTCACTCATTTTACCAACTCATTATGGGAGCAACAGAGCAGAAGTTAGCAGAAATGCGGCTGAAGAGGAACCCAGACGCATACCATTATATACGCCAAGGAGGAGATCCTAAGGTTAGCTTGATTTTAATTCATACCATTATATACGCCAAGGAGGAAATCCTAAGGTTAGCTTGATTTAAATGCGTACCATTATATACGCCAAGGAGGAAATCCTAAGGTTAGCTTGATTTTAACGCGTACCATTATATACGCCAAGAAGGAGATCCTGAAGGTTAGCTTGATTTGATATTGAAGTGAAACCGTTAGTAAACTTTTCTTGATTTGCAGAAAAGGAGATTTGTCACAGATTTGTGTTTTATAAATCTTTGAAGTTTTTGATGACTTCGATGGAAAAGGGTTTTAGATACCTTAGTGTTATTTATCTTGTAGCTTCAAGTATTTGTAAAATGAGAATTTGCTTATTTTAAGCAATTTCTTCTTATGCCACAATACTGCCTTGGTGGTTCTTGGTAGAGCGTCCGCTGTATGTGTGTGAGGTGTTTGGTTCCTGGCTGGGTCATACCAAATTTAAAGCTTTAAAAATGTTAGTAATGGCTGCCTCCCTTGGTGCTTAGGGTTGCAGGGTTAGCAAAACGACTGATTGGCCGGTGTCAGAATAAATTGACCAGTAGTACTGGTAACTTACCCAGGAAAAGCTTTGATATTACTGCAATATTGTTGAAAGTCACCGGCGTAACACATCAAACAAACAATCACTTATGCCACATGGTTTTAAAAGCTGTATGCTGCAGATGCATAAAACATGAGTGCTTGTTGAAAAGGGTTTTAACAACGTTATCAGAATCTTTGAAACGGAAGTTATAAAAATGATTTTTCCAATGCTCTATAAAAGTGACAAATTTGCTAGGAAAGTAGATTCATGTCAGTCTGCAAATCTGTTGGCCAAATAGGCTAAAAAAATTCAAGTAATTACTGACAAACATTGTCTTTTATTAATTTACATTATTGCACTGACATTTCTCTATCTGCTGTTGTCTCAACCCGATCCCACATACAACATATCTGCATATATTTAGACGAAAATATGTAAAAACCCTATAAGTAAAATCCTTGTATATTAGGTCTTTCAAAAGGTAGATAGTCAGTAAAACATTTTGTATCAATAAAATACTTCAATTATCAATTTTTCGACCACTTGGTCTTTATCACAATTTGATTATGTTCAACACCAGATTGGACTGCACTTAAAAATCCGTCTTTTTTTTTAAATTTTGATAAATAACATTAGTTGTCAGAAATTTGATAATTATGGAGTTTTATTGATACAAACTGTACTATAAGTAAATATTATAATTGATTAAGCATTCAAATTATTGTCGCAAAATAAGAAATTGCTAATTATGCTCTTTTTGGCCACAATCATTTCAAAATTCATCTTCCGCAGATGCATCAGAAAGCATCTGTATGTGGAAAAGGGTAAATCATATACTCTAAGGTGGCTGCTACTGTAACATGACTCATTTTTGTGTATTTTGTTTACAGTGTTCAACAATCAACGACCAGACGGATTACAAAAATGTCATGAATGCAATGAAAACACTGGGATTTGCATTCAAGCATGCTGAAACATTGTGGAAAGTGGTGGCAGCTGTTATATTACTGGTAAGTAGCTTAGCATAATTATGAGCCACATCAAGAGTAAAATGGATCTTACTGTATTATGTAAGGTACACAAGAGGAACCAGTGATATGCACAATTTAGCTAGAGCATTCATTTTCTACCTACATCCCATAAACATCCAATGTTTCATTATGTCGTCGTGACACAAAGAGATCACTTCTCTGCTCTGGTTGTCTGTCTGTCTGTCTGTGTGTGTGTGGGCTACAAAATGTCTGGAGGCCCAATTTTTCTATGATCAAATAAAGGCTATGAATAATTCAGAGCTAGATGTTCTTAAATCTTTATTCGACCCTCTAACCCTATGTTGTTGGTACTCAAAAGAATCTTCTCGATGAGACGATTCTTTTGGGTACCCACATCATAGGGTTTGGTTGGATGATAAGAGAGATATTGTGGGGAATAGAGCTGTATATGCCTCCTTATCTGGACCTCTGTATGATGTTTAACCCTTTCCCTCATACGACAATTCTGCAGCGGACGACTTTAAACATATTTTGTCAAAACATAGAAAATCTCCATAATTGAATGGATGACCTATGACAAAAAGTGGAAAACATTGTGGCAAGAGGAGAAATTGCACGTTTTGTGCAATTTCTTCTTTTGTCACTATGTTTTCAAAAAGCCTTCTGCTACAGAGGCGTCAGAAAGCATCTATATGAGGGAAAGGGTTAACAACTGTATATATAAACCCATTGTGATTCAACCCTTTTTCCTTATACACACTCTTTTTGACCCGTTTGCATCACATGACTTTTGACAACATTTTGACAAAAGGAGAAATTAATCAAAATGAGCATTTTCACCGTTTGCCACAACGTTTTCACTTCCATCAAATAATAATGCTTTTAATTATGGAGGTTTTCCATATGTTTGCTTAGATGTTTTCAAAGTCGTCTGCTTCATATTTGTGATTCATCCCTTTCTCTTATACACACTCTTTTTGAAGCCTTTAGATCTCAATTCAACAAATTAATATTCCCCCCCATACAGCAAATGTGCAGCAGACGACTTTGAAGACATTTATAAAAAAAAGAATATGGAAAATCTCTATAAATGAAAGTAGAATTACTGCAAAAAGTTGAAAACACTGTGACTAAAAAGTGCGAAATTGCTTGTTTTGAGCAATTTCTTTTTTTGTAACATTGATTTCAAGAGTTGTCAGCTGCAGATGTATCAAATTTCGGAAAGGGTTAACTTGTTTATACTTCTATTATAAGTTTATTGTTGAAAGCGGCGTAAAACCCCAATAAATGAATAAATAAATTTATAAGTTTACGCTTTTAAAAATCTTTCAGGGTAATGTAGAATTCCAAGCTCAGGATGATGTACACGACCTTTCTGAGGTCAAGGACAGAAAGTTAGTCGCGGACATCGCAAGTCTTTTGTCCGTCAAGGCAGAAGACCTGGAGAAGACTCTGACACATAGGGTCATAGCTGCTGGAGGGAATGTCGTTGAGAAAGGACTGACCGTCTCTGAGGCCGTCTACGCAAGGGATGCTTTTGCAAAGGTTACTTTTTAACCCATTAATTCACACAGATGGCATTTGACACCTGCCATTGAACTTGAATTTTGAAAACATGAGCAATCACAATGTTTTCAACTTTAATTAAAAATTAAGCTATCTTTAATGAAGATTTTTCAGGTTTTCGAAGCCATCTGCTGCAGAATTATTCTATGTGGTAAAGGGTTAAGAGGATATGGGCATATCAGTTTCGCTAGTTTTGACATTATTTGACATAAATAACGTCTTATAATTTACAACCAGGGAACATTCATTGGTTTTACCGTTTTGCGATTCTTTTTAAAAAAAAATGGGTATTATTTTATTTAACCCTTCTTATTATAACCCTTTCAAACATACAACAAATCTGCAGCAAAAAATATAGTAATATCTTTTTATTCAAGTTTATTGAACAGAGTTGAAAACATTGTGGTGAAAGGAGATTTCTTCTTTTATTTCTTCTTTTATTTCTTCTTTTGATACATGTTCTCAAGGGGCATCTGTATGTGACACAAGCTTAATAAGAAAAAACATTTTCAAAAATGCACACATTCGTGTCATCATGGATGTTATCCTATATTTAACCATTTCCCTCATATAGACACTTAATGCCTCTGCAGCAGATGGCTTTTTGAAAACATGTCGACAAAAGAAGAAATTGCTCAAAACAAGCAATTTCTCCATTTGTCACCATGTTTTCAACTCTATATAATTAATAAAGGTAGTTTCAATTTGTGTTCGGGAATTTTTTCAATGTCGTCTGCTGCATATTTGCTGTATGAGGGAAAGGGTTAAATAATACTTTGCTTTTGACCCTATTTTAAGGCTAATTTAAGTAATACTTTGATTTTGACACTATTTCCAGTTTAATTTAAGTAATACTTTGATTTTGACACTATTTCCAGTCTAATTTAAGTAATACTTTGATTTTGACACTATTTCCAGGCTATTTATGACCGAATGTTTACATGGATCGTTGTCCGTATCAATGAGGCTATAGACCCTAAAACGGCTGGCGTCGGGTTTGTGGGTAAAAACACAGTGATCGGTGTGCTGGACATCTATGGGTTTGAAATCTTTGATAACAACAGGTAAGTCATTTGAGACACATGTAATACTGTGTATGGTGGTTGTTGACTCTTCCAAAAAAGAGAGCACTTGAGTCGTCTGCCTTGCCAGGGTGACTAATAATTAGGGATCATTTCTCTGTTCATGCTTTCCAACCTTTCCTCATCCTCAAGGGGGAGTTTCATGATCTCAAAATGGGAGATTTTCTGCACGATGAATATAACAGTAGAAATGTTCACAACAGAACCGAATTTAGATAACAATGCAGGAGACAATACTATCCTTTTTTAAAGAGATTTTTCATATCTTTGAGGGTATGTTTTCAAGGTCGTCTGCTGCAGATTGTTGTATGTGGGAAAGACTTAAAGCTTTAAAAAGGTTCCTTTTCCAAAGCTCTGATTTCCTTTCAGTTTTGAACAATTCTGTATCAACTACTGCAATGAGAAGCTGCAACAACTGTTTATAGAACTCGTGCTCAAACAGGAACAAGAAGAGTACATGAGAGAGGGAATAGAGTGGAAGCACGTGGACTACTTTAATAATAAGGTTATCTGCGACCTCGTAGAACAACCGCACAAAGGAATTCTTGCCATTTTGGATGAGGCCTGTCTGAATGTTGGAAAAGTCACCGACCAGGTATAAATTTAACCCTTTCTCACATAAAGAATAAAGAGCATACAAAATACAAATCCCGATAGCCTAGTGGTTAAGGCATCCGCTTTGGGAGTGTGAGGTCAAAGGTTGGAATCAAAGTGGCGAAAGTGGGGTCTGTTCTGATATGGCATGTTGGTTAGTCCACTGGAGCTAGTTAACCCTTTCCCACATACGACAATTATGCAGCAGACGACTTTGAACATATTTTAACGAAAAGTAGAAAATCTCTATAATTAAATGGATGGACTAAAAGTGGAAAAACATTGTGACAAAAGGAGAAATTGCACGTTTTGTGCAATTTCTTCTTTTGTTACTATGTTTTCAAAAAGCCGTCTGCTGCAGAGGCGTCAGAAAGCGTCTATATGAGGGAAAGGGTTAAAAAGATGGTACCGAAACCCTGCCTGCCCGTATCTTGGTAAAGAGATGGTATTCAGGAAGTAAAAAATGTGCTCAGGATAAAAGTGTCTCATGAGTCAGAAATGGCCGGTCCTTTCAATAGGGGGTGGCAATATTTTAAACAATCGCTTTACTTTTATAACTTGATGACTTTAAAAAGATCAAGGATATTTCTATAAATGAAAGTATAATTATACCCCCTTTAAAGAAGAGGGGGGTATATAGGAGACACTGTGTCGGTCTGTCTGTCTGTCGGTCAGAAGCCATATCTTGTCCGTCCTATTTCTTACAAACCACTGGGTGGAATTCAATAAAATTTTACATGAAGCTGCTATACCAAGAGGAGATGTGCATATCCTAAAGGGGTTACAATTACATGTTATTAGCTGGACTTTTGAAAAAATGAGAGCTATTGTCATGACCCTGGCGTCGTCCGCGGCGGTTAAGATTTTTTCTTCAGCTCAGCTTTTCTTTTTTTTTTCTGTTTTCTCCCTATCAGTCGAGCGTCTGTGCCGCTAGCGGTGCTCTTGTTTTACTGAGTTATGGCCCTTTTACTTATTAAGTTATGGTCAAGGGGCTGTTTAGGGGGTATTTATCATCTTCAGTGATAGTTCTAGTTATTTTTATTAAGATGAACACATTGTGGCAAAAGAAGAAATTGCTCATTAAGAGCAATTTATCATTTGTCTCCAGATGCTGTCAATTTGGATGAGCGGTAGTATCCTTATGTCAGGTAATTCCAAAGACTTTTTTCCCAATCCAGAAAACGTATTGATTATGGAAATGGCTGTGGTATGACTGGGAGAAAAATGGTTTTAAAACCTGTTTATTCAAATGTTGTTCGTTTAACCCTTTCCCTCATATAGACACTTTCTGACGCCTCTGCAGCAGACGGCTTTTCGAAAACATAGTGACAAAAGAGAAATTGCACAAAACATGCAATTTCTCCTTTTGCCACAATGTTTTCCACTTTTTGTCATCCAATTTAATTATGGAGATTTTCTATGTTTTGACAAAATACGTTCAAAGTCGTCTGTTGCAGAATTTTCGTATGAGGGAAAGGGTTAAACCATTGTGAATTATTATCTTTATACCTCTCAAAGCCCTTTTCCTGAAACATGCAGCACTTAAAAACATTGTGTGAAATGTTTTCAGAAGTTGTATGCTATGCTTCTGC
Organism: Serripes groenlandicus; assembly: GCA_031761405.1. NCBI lineage: Eukaryota > Metazoa > Mollusca > Bivalvia > Cardiida > Cardiidae > Serripes > Serripes groenlandicus. The sequence continues at coordinate 6,434,606 of JASEVX010000015.1, forward strand.
ATGCAGGAAACAGTTAGAAAAAAATAAAAGAAACACATTTCTTTTTCAGATGTTCTTAACGGCCATGAGTCAAAAACTGAACAAGAATGACAGGTTTACTTGTAGAAAGGTATGTGAGCACGAAACATTTATAATCTGATAATGACCCTTTTATGGGTGCCTGTGGCAGACAAACTTGACACAATTTAGTAGAAGGAAAATTGTCATGTTACCTAATTTTGGGGCAAAAAGAAAAAAGAATTTTAGTTGAGTTTGAGGATTGGACATAGCTTCTTCATTTTATCTCAAAATTGCCTTCAAATTGTGCACACACAAATGAAGTACTTCCATAAATAAAATGGACTAGAGGTCATACATATTGATTCAATATGATTAGTTTTCACTAATTTTTTGTTTAGCTCAACTTTTAAGTTTTATTTTACTAGTTCTCAATAAACTTTGGTCTTTATTACATACATCTAGAGTACACTCTTTTTCATGTTAGATTGACTTCAAATTTTGCACACACATTTTTAGCCCGACTTTTGAAAAAACGAGAGCTATTGTTATGACCCTGGCGTCGTCGGCGGCGGCGTGGTCGTCCGGTTAAGGTTTTTTTGTTCAGCTCAGCTTTTTTTCAATTTTCTATCAGTCGAGCGTCTGTGCCGTACGCGGTGCTCTTGTTTTTATTTATTAGCACAATTCTTTTTTATTGAATATAGTTGAAAACATTGTGACCAAAGAAGAAATTGCAACAACGTTTTCAACCCTTTTTAATAATGCATTCTCATTTATGAAGATTTTGCATGTTTTTGCCAATAAGTATGCTTACAAAGTCATCAGCTGCTGATACATGTACATCAAATTACATGTGATTGTAGAAATTAGAAAGGTTTAATACAAATATACACACAAATCACTGTGAATGTAGTATGTTCTTCCTATCAGTTTATAAATGGAAGGAATGGCTCTTCTCCTTAGAGCCGAGCCCCGGTAGCTCAGTCGGTAGCGACGCGGGCTGTCAATCCAGGGGTTGTGAGTTCGAATCCCGGCTTTGCCAACTTTCTTTCCGACGATTGGCAAAAGTCAATGTGACATGCGTCATTCGTCTTCCACCAATGGGCTAAGTCTATGTGGAAAAGCAGCCAGTTGCTTGGGAAGATTGTTGTGTGGAGTAGTGGTGTGAGAAAAATCAGGAAATGCATGAGTAGGTGAACTGGCCGTAGTGATATAACTGAGAAATTGTTAAAAACAGCGTTAAACCCCAATCAATCTTCTCCTTAGATCATTGGGTAAGCATTACTACTGACTCGCTGGTGTTAGGATAAATAGTCCAGTAGTACTCGTATTTTATGCAGGAAATGCTGTGATATAACTGAATAAATGTTGAATGCGGCGTAAAATATCAAACAAACAAACACAATTAATGTACCATCTATAATGTATTCCAGTTGAATCCATCTGACAAAACTTTGGAGCATGACACAGAATTCCGAGTAAGGCATTACGCTGGTGATGTCACCTACATGGTAGTGGGTTTTATCGACAAGAACAAAGATTTACTGTTCCAGGATTTTAAACGATTATTGTACAATGGGTAGGTAACACTCATCTTGGGTAACTGACTTACTAGAGTTGGATAAAAGCTTATCTGATTTTTTCCTTTTACAGACGTATTTTGATGCCTCTGCAGCAGCTGTCACTTTTCAAAAACATGATGGCAAATAGAGAAATTGCTCATAATGAACAAATTCTCTGTTTGCCAACATATAACTACGTCCCTGCATATATTCAAATTTTTTCAATAACTGCTTTATAGCTTATCTGTTTTTCGAAGAATAAATGGTTGGGCTATTGTCTTGGCGTCGTCGTCACAAAACTTTAACCTTACCTCATAACCGTTCAGCTGTTTCAAATGGGTACACATTTTTCTAGGAAGAAAGGGCATGTTTTTACCAAGTCACATAACTCTTGCTTTTAAAGGAAGGCCCCTTTTTGGTATTGGGAAAAACAAAGGAGCGTTTGGGTTTACTCTGCGGCACTCTTGTTTCATTTGTATAGAGTTTCCATAGTTTTAACTGAATGTCTACAAAGTCTTTTGTGCCAGAATTGTTGTTTGTGGAAAAGGGTTAGCGAGACAACTACCAAATAGTAAAGTGTCCCAATTATTACTGGTCTTGAAAAGCTGATGATCTAGTCAGGGTCTATAAATAGTGAACCCTTTCCCTCATAATTATTGACATATCTGATGCCTTTGTCATAGACAACTTTTGAAAACATAATGGAACAGAAAAAATTATTGAAAATAAAAAATTGCCTTTTCCCAACTTAGTATTGAAATCTTGCCTCCAATGTTCAAAGTGTTAAATGTTTTTCCTCCGATGTTTTCGAAGGCAGGCTATTCTTCTAATACGATATGAGATGAATGGTTTAGAATGCTTCTCTCATACGATTTTTATTGAATTCTTGTTTCAGAGATGATGAACTAATGAGGTTGATGTGGCCAGAAGGAAAACTCTCCATTACAGAGGTAAGAATTGTTCTCTCCCAGAGCTCTTGATAACCCTTTCCTACATACAACAAATCTGCAGCAGACGACTTTGAAAACATGAAGACAAAAACCGGAAAAATCTCCATAAAAGATAGTTTTATTGTTAAAGAAAGTTGAAAACATTGTGGCCAAAGGGAAATTGCTAATCATGAGCAATTTCACCTTTGGCAACAATGTTTTCAAAAGCTGTCTGCTGCAGAGGCGTCAGAAAGCGTCTATATGAGGGAAAGGGTTAAACAACTTTATACTCACATCTTTTAATTGTATCAGATAACGTGGCTACGCAGTCAGATCTTTATCAATTACAGAAATCAGAATTATATTTCACCCTAGAAATATGTTCTGTCGAAAAGTTATTATAAAGGATTACTGCCAATGCATCTAAGTGGGGATTTATCCTTTCAGACAACCAAAAGACCTCAAACTGCAGGCTTCAACTTCAAGAACTCCATTATTGCACTGGTAGAACGACTGGCTACAAAGGTAAGGTCTCTTTTAATAAAGGTTTTGATTAGTTCCAATATGAAAGAAACAATTTTTCTGTCAGAGACTATGATGCTTAATCTATGTGAAAACTAAAACAATTTGATGGTATACTTAGAGATTAAATGAATGGGTGATTATCTAAAACATTTCTGAGTGCCTGCATTTGTTATAAAATTTAACTTAGAATATAGATGGCCCCTAAAAAAGACCCTGATTTTCGAGAAATAGATTTATCATGTTTTCATTATCAAAGCAGTGAAAGGGATTGATAGATTACCTCATTTAGTTTAACCTTTTCCCCCATACAACAAATCTGCAGCAGACTACTTTGAAAACATATCCAACCAAATTTGGAAACTAGTGACCTTAAAATGAAAGTACAATAATAGAAAAGAGTTGAAAACATGGAGACAAAAGGAGAAATTGCTCGTTTCTTCTATTGTCACAATGTTTTCAAAAAGCCATCTGTTGCAGAGGCGTCAGAAAGCGTCTATATGAGGGAAAAGGTTAATCCTTTCCCCCATGTAGACACCTTTTGATGCATCTGCAGCAGAAAACTGAAAGCATCAGACTGAACAATTATTTTCAACTATCCAATACTTACATGTATACAGGATATTTTCAACCTTTTTGCGCATGCTTTTTCAAATTTTTCTGCTTCATAGTTATTGTATGTGGGAAAGGATTATTTAGCATGAACATATCGATCCCCAGTTAAATGTGAGTTTGGAAACGGATATAAAACATTGTGGGAATTGAAAAATGGGCTCATTGTTTACAATTTCAATACAACATTTCGAAAGTTAACTACATGTACTGTGCATATAATTCTGTTATTTAGGATGGAGTTGGTCAGGTATGAGGTCTTATCAAATTATGCTAATCACTTCCATGAATGATGATCAACTTTTCATGTATTTATTATCATTTCCTTCACTTTCCTCCATGTTCTATTTTGACGATGTTCACTGCAGAATCTTTTTTTTTTAAGCATGTTAAGAAAGCTTTCAACAACGTGTCAAATTATTTTCTTGATATATTATACCGGTAATTTTCTTGAACGAACATGAGTGGACATAATGGTGTTAATAAAATCTTTCTTTGTTACGCCTATATTGATTGATTCACCTTTCAACATACCAATTGCAACACATATTTTTTTGCAATTGGATGTATAATATAATTATGTTAGCATGATGTTTCTGTGGAATGAATATAGGAAATGAAGTTGCAAAGGATATAAACATTTTATAGGACTTCTGTCGATCACTGTTACACACAGTGTGTGTTACCTTTGACAGAAGGCCAAAGGTTAAGTTCACAACAACATTTTTATTTTATTCTTGATTGACTACCATGAAAGAATGCATTTTGTCATGATAATATAAACTATCCAAAATTGTATTATTTGGAGGAAGTTATTAAACTGAAAGTTGCAAAGATTTTAACTAAAATTCACTGTGTATGAGTTTAACGCTTGATGCTAGAAGATTAAAAATGGTAGTAATGGCTGCACTCCTTGGCGCTCACATTTGCAGGGTTATCACTGGTAACAAACCCAGGAAATGTTGTGATATAACTTTTTTTTTTTTAAATTGGTGTAAAGCACAAAACAATCAATGATTTTGGAATTATCCAAAAATCTTAAGCTTTAGACAAAATCTGCTCCTCTATACATGTTTTTTATATTTTTTTGTAAATGTTTTTTATGATGTTATTATATGCCATGTCACGATTTAAACATTGAACCCATGGATTGATAGACTTTGTCAATTCTCTTTGTGATAACATGTCCGGGGGGCCAGCATGTAATACCCATGCAAACAAAGCTTGTCAGGCTATACTGGAATCACCAGTGTCAGTTGGTTGCTCTGTTTGTTAGCTCTTTCCCACTTGCAGCCGAGCCCCGATAGCTCAATCAATAGCGACGTAAGATGTCAATTCAGGAGTTCGAACCCCAGCTGGGCCAGTATTCTTTTCAACAATTGACAAAAGTCACTGTGACAAGTGTCATTTTTCTTCCACCAATGGGCTAACGGTATGTGGAAAAGCAGCCAGTTGCTTGGAAAGAATGTTGTGTGGAGTACTGGTGTGAGAAAGCCAGGACCAGTCATAATGCTTTTCTACCAGTCTTTTATAGTCTTTTGTATGACACAACTGGATAACAAACCCTGGTCGTCACTCTTAACCCTTTCCCACATGCAGCAAATTGCAGCAGACGACTTTGAAAACATAAGAACATAAATAAGGAAAATCTCTTCAAAAGGAATTGTAATTATTAAATGAAGTTGAAAACATTGTGGCAAATGGAGAAATTGCTCATTATGACCAATTTGCCACAATGTTTTAAAAAATTGTGTGCTGCAGAGGCGTCAAAGCGTCCATATGTGGGAAAGAGTCGATGTGATTGCCCTAGCCAAGGAGATGGTATTTTCAAGAGCCAAAAAATCAAAGTACATGTACAGAGCAATTCTTAATATTTAGAATTAAACCTTTCCCACATTAAAGAATATCTGAAGCAGACGACTTTGAAATATCGAAAAAATATTGAAAATCTCTATATACAGTCAAACTTGTGTTAGCTGTGACATCCGTTAAGCAGCTAGCCAACCTGTATAGGCATCCACTTGAAGATAAGCTAGAACATTATAGAATAATTATTGAATAATCAAACAAATTGTGACAAAACGAGAGACTGATCACTATGTAATTTTCACAAAAGGAAATTTGAATGATTTCTCCTTTTTCCACAATGTTTTCAAAGGTTGTCTGCCTAACCCTTTCCCTCATATAGACGCTTTCTGACGCCTCTGCAGCAGACAGCTTTTTAAAAACATGGTGACAAAAGAAGAAATTGCACAAAACGCGCAATTTTTCCTTTTGTCAACATGTTTTCAACTCTCTTCAATTATTGTACTTTCATTTTAAGGGAGTCTCCAATTTTTTCGGTTATGTTTTCAAAGCTGTCTGCTGCAGATTAGTTCTATGTTGGAAAGGGTTAGGACAAGTTGGACTGTATGAAGATATAATTATTTAATAGTCAAAAAGACTGACAATTTGAGAAATTAATCACTATAAAATTGTCAAATATGGAAATTTTTGGAGTTTCAAAAGAGCAATTGCTCCCACAATGTTGTCTGCTTCAGGGGCATCAAAATTGATCTGTATGATGAGGGAGAGGTTTAACCCTTTAAAGACGCCTTCTGACGCCTCTGCAGCAGAAGGCTTTTTGAAAACATAGTGACAAAAGAAGAAATTGCTCAATACGAGCAATTTCTTCGTTTGCCACAATGTTTTCCACTTTTAGTCATAGGTTCCATTCAATTATAGAGATTTTCTATTTTTTTGACCAAATATGTTCAAAGTCGTCTGCTTCAGAATTGTTGTATGAGGGAAAGCGTTCATTGTCTGTAAAACACTGTTAACAGGAACAATATGAGAATTTGGCCATTTTCCTTTTCACTGTAAACAGGAACCCCACTATGTTAGATGTATCAAACCTAACGAGAGGAAATCCTCCAGTCTGTTTGACGACACACGATGTAAACATCAAGTCAGTTACCTTGGTTTGATGGAGAACGTACGAGTACGACGGGCGGGATTCGCATTTAGGTCACACTATGAACGATTCTTGTTAAGGTAAGGCAGATAAATTATATATCATCTATGACATGATTTTCCAACTTAAAGATTATGCCATAAACATTTTACTATTCAAATCCTCTTTTCTTAACCCTTTCCCTCCTATAGACGCATTCTGACGCCTCGGCAGCAGACTGCTTTTTGAAAACATGGCAACAGAAGTTGCTCCAAACAAACAATTTCTCCTTTTGTCACCATGTTTTCAACTCTATTTCAATAATCCTACATTCATGAGTGGAGGTTTTCAAAGTCATCTGCTGTAGGAAAGGGTTAAAGTTTATGCCATAAACATTTTACTATTCCAATCCTGTCTTAACCCTTTCCCACAAACGACAAATCTGCTGCAGACGACTTTGAAAACATAGTGATAAAAACCTGAAAGATCTCCATAAAAGATAGCTTTATTGTTAAATAAAATTGAAAACATTGTGGCCAAAGGTGTAATTGCTCATCATGAGCAATGTCTCCATTGGCCACAGTGTTTTCAAAAGTCGTTTGCTGCTATTACATTAAAATGTGTCTATATAATGGTTTGAATGGTTAACAATTTAGATTTGCATGTTAGGACTAACAGCCTGAAGTAAGGGTTTTGTTTCACAATGTTTAGCTCTCCTCAGTTCCATTTCTGATGCCTCTGCTGCAGACGATTTTTAAAACATTGTGACAAATGAAGAAAATGCCTAGACTTTTTTCCAAAAACATCAATTTGAACAATATGATACAATACAGTTTCTTTTCATAGGAATCTGCAGTCCAAATTGTTTGTAATTGACTTTGGAAAATGAATGTCATGTTCGATCTTCATTCACAGCAGTCATGAGCATGTGTTAACCCTTTCCCTCATATAGACACTTTCTGATGTCTCTGCAGCAGACGACTTTTTGAAAACATAGCGACAAAAGAAGAAATTGCTCAAAACGAGCAATTTCTCCTTTTGACACAATGTTTTTTACTTTTAGTCATAGGCTATCCATTCATTTATAGAGATTTTCTATTTTTTGACAAAATATGTTCAAAGTCGTCTGCTGCAGAATTGTCGTATGAGGGAAAGGGTTAAGACACATTTCCTAGCCTAGTACTGGTTTGTCACCCATGGATCATGAATAAGTATACCGTTGCCATAATATAACTGAAGTGCCTGTAAAACCCCGATAAAAGAAACCAACAGATTTTCATTTTTGGAACCCCCTTTTCTTTATTTTTAGATACAAGATGATAACAAAGTATACTTGGCCCAATTTTAAAGGAAGCATGTTTGAAGGTACGAAGGCAATCATTGAAAACATGGGATATGAGAAAGATGTAGAATATGGGAAATCAAAGATCTTTATTCGATCACCACAGACCCTGTTTTCACTGGAAGAAGAGAGAGATCGATACATTCCTCAAATTATCATGTACATGCAGAAGGTAGGTAGAACATAGGAATTTATTACGGGAACAACATGGTCACCAGGAAATAGAATTTATTCATTCTTCGCTTCATGATTATTCAGGGCAAACAATTTAACCCTTTCCCAAATACAATAAATCGGCAGCAGACGACTTTGAAATTATCAACGTCAAAATATAGAAAATCTCTATCAATCAGGGTTTTATTATTGAAAAGAGTTGCAATCATTGTGGAAAATGGAGAAATTGCTCATTATGAGCAATTTCTTCTTTTGCTACAAGGACTTCAAAAGTCGTCTGCTGCAGAGGAGTCAGAAAGCGTCTATATGTGGAAAAGGGATAATTGCTTAACCCCTTTCCCACATACAGCAAATATGCAGCAGACGACTTTAAAAATGTCTACTCAAAAATATGGAAAATCTCTATAATTATCTATAATTATCGGTATAATTATTGAATAGAGTTGAAATCTTTGTGGCAAATGGAGAAATTGCTCATTATAAGCAATTTCTTCTTTTGCTACAAAGATTTCAGAAGTCGTCTGCTGCAGAGGCGTCAGAAAGAATCTATATGTGGGAAAGGGTCATTAGCATACATCTTTTATCAATGGACTTAACCCCTTTCCCACATACAGCAAATCTGCAGCAGACGACTTTGAAAATGTCTACTCAATTATATGGAAAATCTCTATAATTGTAGGTATAATTACTTAAACAAGTTGAAAACATTGTGGCAAAAGGAGAAATTGCTTGTTGTGAGCAATTTCTTCTTTTTTTCACGTCTTTTTCAAAAGTCGTCTGCTGCAGACGCGTCGAAATGCATCTGTAGGTGGGAAAGGGTTAATAGGCCATGCGGGGAGTCAGCCGGTTACCTGAGAAGAATGTTGTGTGGAGTACAGGTCCAAGAAAGCTAGGAAACACATGTTTGGTAAACAATGCTGCGGTGATATAAGTGAAATCCTATTGAAAACGGCGTTAAATTCAATCAGTCATTCATTGCATTGTGGCAAATTCTCAAGAGGGCCCACAATTTACAATTGTACAGATTTACAATTGTACAGGCTGATGTTTGTCTTTCCTGTTTGCAAAACACTGAAGGTTTCTTTCCCAAAGGCGTGGACCATTTAGTTGACGCTATTAGTAAATATAACAAAATGGTTTCTAGTAAAGTCTTTAAGAATGAATCATTTCATCAAAAATTTACAAATTCGGACTTCAGGCTACCATGGAGCCCGCACAGAACTTTTTCTCTTGTGACATTTAATTATTCTGTGATAGACCTAATTGTTTCTCCTGCCTTGCCAGGGAAACACGTAATGATCACATCATTGTCTCCTGCCTTGCCAGGGAAACACATAATGATCACTTCATTGTCTCCTGCCTTGCCAGGGAAACACATACTGATCACTTTAGCGACTCCTGTCTTGCCAGGGAGACACATAATGATCACTTCAGCAACTCCTGTCTTGCCAGGGAAACATACAATGATCACTTCATCGTCTCCTGCCTTGCCAGGGAAACACATAATGTTCACTTCATTGTGAAAGCCAGGAAACACATGAATAGGTTATCTGGCCACCGTGATATGACTGAATTCTTTTTGAAAACGTCATTAAACCCCAATAAATCGATCAATCAATCAATCAATTCTTCAAACACTCTTATTTATAGTGGTCAGTAATTTAATCTTACACCATCCCCCATCCATAGTATATCTTATAAATGGTTTAAACAAAAAACAGATGAATTTTAGACTGTTATTGTTTTAAACAGATTTAAAAATCACAATTTTTTTTATTTAGTTTCAATTATCCTCCGTCAAAGGCAGATGGAATTTATTTTGATGGAGGATCTCAATTCAACAAATTAACTTTTTGCAGATGTGGCGTGGAGGTAATGCTCGAAGAAAGGCCAAAAAGATGAGGGCGATCTATCTGATTATGTCCCGATTTAGACGATACAAGCTGCGTTCATACATCAAAAAAATTGTTGTTCTCTTCAAGTAGGTTATGTTTGTATATACATGTATACTTGGTTTAAATAATATTTTATTTATATTTGTAAATACAAATACATATTAATATAGTTGATATTACATATAAAAATAGTTGATCAAAAAGAATTAATCTTAGTAGCGCTCTTCTTTAGCTCTTCTGTTTTTCGAGAGAAAAAATCAGCTATTGTACTACCCTTGGCATCTTTGGCAAAGAACTTTAATCTTATGTCATAACTCAAAAACAGTTACACATATTCAAATGAGCTTGGTACACATGTTCCTAGAAACAATTCAAAGGTCAGTTCCAAGTCATACACTCTGGCTTAAATAGTTATTCAGTTATGCCCCTTTTTGGATTTGGAAATTCTTACAAAAAGTTTAACCTTGCCCATTAGTTAAACACCGTTTTACATTTTTTAATGAGACTTGCTACACAAGTTCCTAGGAACAATACGCACGTCTATGCCAGGTCACATAACTTTGGCTTTAATAATAAATCATAACTTCCCCTTTTTCGACTTAGAAAAAAAACAGACTAGCATTTGCAAACTCTCCTCAGCGCTCTTGTGGCCTATATACTTTTAAATTCGTCTGCTGCAGATTTGTTGTACCTGGGAAAGAGCTAAACCATTAAACTGATATGCCATTTTTGTCTCCTTAGAAAAAATTCAATTGACAATTTCAATCAGAAATAAAAATGTTGTTGTAAAAGGAGAAATTAATGATTTAAGGCAATGTTTTCCCGAAAACAACAAATCTGCAGTAGATGACTTTTGAAATATCTAGGCACAGATGTGAAACTTCTCTATTAACCCTTTCCCTCATATAGACGCTTTCTGACGCCTCTGCAGCAGACGGCTTTTTGAAAACATAGTGACAAAAGAAGAAATTGCTCAAAACGAGCAATTTCTCCTTTTGCCACAATGTTTTCCACTTTTAGTCATAGGTTATCCATTCAATTATAGAGATTTTCTATTTGTTGACAAAATATAGGTTCAAAGTCGTCTGCCGCAGAATTGTCGTATGAGGGAAAGGGTTAATGAAAGAATTACAAATATTATTGAATACAGTTGAAAACAGTTGAGTTAATTTTTGCTTGATTGTCGTCTGCTGCAGATCTTTCAAAATGCGTCTACATGTGGCAAAGGGTTAGAGTTGTCCTGTCCTTTTCTCACATACAATAAATCTGCAGCAGACGACTTTGAAAAAATATATACAAATATATGGAAATTCTTTTAAAATGGAAATTAGACAATTGGATCAAGTTGAAAAAATTGTGGCAAAAGAGGAAATTGCTCACTGTGAGCAATTTCTTCTTTTGACACAATGTTTTCAAAAGTCATCTGCTGCAAAGGCGTCAGAAATCGTCTGTATGTGGGAAAGGGTTAAAGTTGTTTGCTGTTGAGGTCTTCTCAACGTCTTCTGTATTAAGGACCAGGTTAAAGTGAAGGTTTTGTTTTCTCCAGGAATGTTCGCACCATGAAGGATTATGGCAAACACATACAATGGCCTACACCTCCAGCTGTCCTAACTGGCTGGGTGGATGAACTGAAGAAAACCCACAACAGGTAATAAATATCTTAAATTCTTTATTTAATTTAGATTGTTAAGTGTTTTACGCCGCATTTGGCCCTGAGAGCCAAGAAGGGCAGCCATTAAAAGCCATTTTTAAAGTGTTTGGTATGTCTCTACCGAGATCCAACCCATGAGCTCCTGCACCCAACACTCTACCACCCAAGGCAGACACTCTACCACCCAAGGAAGACACTCTACCACCCAAGGAAGACACTGTACCACCACCCAAGGTAGACACTCTACCACCCAAGGCAGACACTCTACCACCCAAGGCAGACACTCTACCACCCAAGATAGACACTCTACCACCCAAGGTAGACACTGTACCACCCAAGGCAGACACTCTACCACCCAAGGTAGACACTCTACCACCCAAGGCAGACACTCTACCACCCAAGGCAGACACTCTACCACCCAAGGTAGACACTCTACCACCCAAGGTAGACACTCTACCACCCAAGGCAGACACTCTACCACCCAAGGTAGACACTCTACCACTTCAACATGAAGTCAGTCGTTTAATGTAGAACAAACCTGTGGAAAAAATCTTGAAAATCTCGTTAACTTGAATCTTGCTGTATTGAATAGAGTAGAACATTTTGTGGTAAAAGGAGAAGTTGCCACAATGATTCCAAAAGTCATCTGCTGCAGTTATGTCAAAATATACCTTCATTTGGAAAAGTAAACATTATTATCTTGTGTCGAAAGTTTCAACTTTAAGGGACTTTGTTTCATGTTTGCAATTCCTAACATGATATGTGACCAAACTCATGTACTTGATTTCAACTGAAATCATTGAAAATGCTTGAATCTTAAGTAGAATGCTTTTTAAGGCCTTGAAAAATCTGTGAAATTGAAGGAATATTTAAATAACACGATATATCTCTTTTCTGGGGTTAATTTGCTTAACCCTTTCCCTCATATACACGCTTTCTGAAGCCTCTGTAGCAGACGGCTTTTTGAAAACATATAGTGACAAAAGAAGAAATTGCTCAAAACAATTTCTCCTTTTTAGCTCGCCTATTCGAAGAAATAGGGGAGCTTATGTTATCACGTTGGCGTTGGCGTCTGCGTTGCCAGCTTGGTCAAACCTTTGCGTGCAAGGCCTTTTCTCAGACACTGTGTATGCTGTTGCTTTGAAACTTCACACACTTATTCAGGATCATTAGGGGACCTTGTATGTCAAGTCCCATAACTCTGGAATGGATTTTGACTGAATTGTGCCCCTTTTTGGACTTAGAAATTGGTCAAACCTTTGCGTGCAAGGCCTTTTCTCAGACACTGTGTATGCTGTTGCTTTCAAACTTCACACACTTATTCAGGGTCATTAGGGGACCTTGTATGTCAAGTCCCATAACTCTGGAATGGATTTTGACTGAATTGTGCCCCTTTTTCGACTTAGAATTTTGGTCAAACCTTTGCGTGTAAGGCCTTTTCTCAGACACTGTGTATGCTGTTGCTTTGAAACTTCACACACTTATTCAGGATCATTAGGGGACCTTGTATGTCAAGTCCCATAACTCTGGAATGGATTTTGACTGAATTGTGCCCCTTTTTGGACTTAGAATTTTGGTCAAACCTTTGCGTGCAAGGCCTTTTCTCAGACACTGTGTATACTGTTGCTTTGAAACTTCACACACTTATTCAGGATCATTAGGGGACCTTGTATGTCAAGTCCCATAACTCTGGAATGGATTTTGACTGAATTGTGCCCCTTTTTGGACTTAGAAATTTGGTCAAACCTTTGCGTGCAAGGCCTTTTCTCAGACACTGTGTATGCTGTTGCTTTCAAACTTCACACACTTATTCAGGGTCATTAGGGGACCTTGTATGTCAAGTCCCATAACTCTGGAATGGATTTTTTTCAAACATTTGGATTTTTTTCTTTTTCTTTTCTTGTATTTTTCAATTTTGCGTTTAGCTCAACGTTAAAGTTTCGATTTTTTTTTTTTTTCTCAATAAGTACTGGTTCTAGGGCTTTCATATTTTTTGGGGTAAAACATTTGTTTTTTGCTGGATTTTGAAAATTGGGCATAGCTTCTTCATATTTTGTTGGATTAATTTCATTTTTTTTTTTAATTTTCTTGTATTTTTGAACTTTGAGCATTTTTTTTTTATTTTTTTATTTTTTTTCTTGAATTTTGGAACTTTGTGTTCAGCTCAATTTTTTTTTTTTAAATTTCTTGTATTTTTGAACTTTTTTTTTTTATTATTTCTTGTTTAAAAATAATTGTGTTTAGCTCAATGTTAGAGTTTTGTTTACTTTTTGTCTTTTACACTTGCCTTGATAGTCAAAGCAGGGGACACAGTGAGACATTTAATTACGCGTAATTCTTGTCTTTCTTTTGTAAATTCAATTTCAACTGAATTATTCCACTTTTGGATTTTGGACTTTATACCCATGCTATAACTGTTCTGAAGTAGGCCCTGATAGACGATATCCCTGATAGGCGAGCTATATTGTCCTCCGACAACTCTTGTTTTCACAATGTTTTCCACTTTTAGTCATAGGTTATCCATTCAATTATAGAGATTTTCTATTTTTTGACAAAATATGTTCAAAGTCGTCTGCTGCAGAATTGTCGTATGAGGGAAATGGTTGATATGTACGCTAACATGTCTTGAATTTCATCTTCGTAAAAAGAAGTAGGTCTGATTGCTGACAATTAAGCCATTACAATAAATTAAACCCTTTCCCACATACCAACGCTTTCTGACGCCCCATAGCATCAGAGTACGTTTTCAACTTTATTCAATAATTGTTTCATTTTCGGAACGTTTCCATATTTTCTACTAAATATCTTCAAAGTCATCGGCTGCCGATATGCTGTATGTATGAAAGAATTAACTTCTTGTTAGACTCATCCAGTATGAAAATATATTTTCTAAAAGGATGGGTTGATAGATGCAATGCGTCAGCTTATGGTAAGAATGTTGTTGTTTCTTATAGATGGAGAGCTAATATGATTCTGAGAAACGTTCCAAGAGAGGACTGGGAAGGGTTAAAGTTAAAGTGTATAGCCCATGATGCACTTAAAGGACAGAGACCAGACTGGGGGATGAGACGGAAATGGGAGGGAAACTATCTAGCCATTGTAAGTCTTATTTTTAAATAATTTGCGGGAGTCAACTTTTTAAAACGTTATGGCAAATGGAAAAACTGCTTATTAATAATTATTCATAAAATGCCCCTTTTTAGCTCGCCTGTTCGAAGAAATAGGGGAGCTTATGTAGTCCGCATTGGCATTGGCATTGGTGTTGGCGTTGCCAGCTTGGTCAAACCTTTGTGTGCAAGGCCTTTTCTCAGACACTGTGTATGCTGTTGCTTTGAATCTTCGCACACTTATTCAGGGTCATTAGATGACCTTGTATGTTAAGTCCCATAACTCTGAAATGGATTTTGACTGAATTGTGCCCCTTTTTGGACTTAGAATGTTGGTCAAACCTTTGTATGCAAGGCCCCTTTGTATGCAAGGCCTTTCTCAGACACTGTGTATGCTGTTGCTTTGAAACTTCACACACTTATTCCGGGTCATTATATGACCCTGTTTGTCAAGTCCCATAACTCTGGAATGGATCCCTTTCGGCATACATCGTATATAAACAAATTTACAGATTTAAAAGGCCCAAAAGGGCCTGTATGGACTTGGTTAACATTTGCATGCAAGTATTGAAAAGGTGTATTATCTTGCAATAGGTGATACTGTGTGACTTTACCTAATGCTATAACTGTTCTGAAGTAGGCCCTGATAGATGATGGCCCTGATAGGCGAGCTATATTGTCCTCCGACAACTCTTGTTAGCTCTAGCTATACTGCTCGCCTCAGCGTCGGTGTCACACCTTGGTTAAGTTTTTTGTACCAATTCACTTTTTTTCAAAACCATTTCATATATGGCTTCAACACTTACAACACTTATTCACCATCATTACTTCTATCAACAGACAAGAGTGCATAACTCTGTCAAGATTTTTGTACGAAATATGGCCCTTTTTGACTTAGAATTTTGGTTAAGTTTTTTGTACCAATTTACTTTTTTTCAAAACCATTACAGATATTGCTTTGAAACTTACAACACTTATTCACCATCATAACTTCTATCAACAGACAAGAGTACCTAACTCTGTCAAGATTTTTGTAAGAATTATGGCCCTTTTTCGACTTAGAATTTTGGTTAAGGTTTTTGTGATAATTTAATTATTTTCAAAACCATTACAGATATGTCTTCGAGACTTACAACACTTATTTACCATCATTAACTTCATCAACAGACAAGAGTACATAACTCTGTCAAGATTTTTGTAAGAATTATGGCCCTTTTTCGACTTATAATTTCAGTTTTTTGTACCAATTTTCAAAACCATTACAGATATTGCTTTTAAACTAACATCACTTTTTCACCATCATTACCTCCAGCTACAGACAAGAGTACATAACTCGGCCAAGGTTTTTGTAAGAATTATGGCCATTCTTTGCCTTAGAATTTCAGTAAAGTTTTTGTACCACCCCACTTTGGTGATTTAGCTTATACACTTACAATACTTATTTATCATCATTACATCCATCAACAGACAAGGGTACATAACTCTCAAGTTTTGTTTAAGAATTATGGCCCTTTTTCGATTTATAAATTTGGTTAAGTTATTCATACCAAATCATTTTTTTTCAAAACAATTAAACACTTACAAAAACCTTTTTACCATCATTACCTCCACCAACAGCCGGAATCCGCTGTGGTCGAGTGGTTAGCGTCGGGGATTTCGAAACCGGGTGTCCCGGGTTCGATCCCCAGTTGCGGCACTACGGTCATGGTGGAGTGCCCTTGGGCAAGGCACATTTTCTAGCCTAGTACTGGTTCGTTTACCCAGGGATCATGAATAATTAAATTTAATTGCGCGCTAAATGACCTTAGCTGTCGATGCGCCATAAAACAATATACATTCATTCATTCATTCCACCAACAGCCAAGAGTGCATAATTCAGTAAAGGTTTTGTAAGAATTATGACTCTGTTTCGACTTGTACTTTGCTTATAAATAATATGTTCAGTACTTGGTTATGTTTTCTCTTTCACCCAAATAAGTTTTGTTTTATTGGTAAGCACAAAATGGTCAAGCGCGCTGTCCCCCGACAGCTCTTGTTTTACTTAGTATAAACAGACGTGCATTGGCACATCCGTGGCGCTCTCGTTTTGCTTTCCGGCTAATTTCCCACTTTATTGAACGTGATCTTCCTGCATGCCTTGCATGAGTACTTTTCACAGCTATATCTAATGACAACCTTTTGAAAAACGATTTTACACTATTTATCTGTGTAGACATTTTAGCCATATCTTTAGAGAGTTTCAATACGGAAGAGTCTTGAGTCAATTCATGATGTATATTATAATGTTAATTTCTTTGCTTCAGACGAAAGACAATCCAAACACCCTGGAGTATGTAACAAAAGTCAGTTCATTAAAAAACCAAGATGGATTCTCCAAGATTTATTTCTCCTCCTATTGCAAGAAGGTAATAATATATTAACTGAATTGTATACATCCATTAGTTTATTTTTAACAATTTCCCACATACGACAATTCTGCAGCAGACGTCTTTGAAAATAATTTGTCAAAAATATTGAATCTTTATAAATGAAAGAACAGTTATTGACTTAAGTTGAAAACATTATGACAGAAAGAGAAAATTGCTCATCATCAGCAATTTCTCCTTTTGCCACATTGTTTTAAGAGTCGTCTGCTGCAAAGTTGTCAGAAAGTGTCTGTATGTGGGAAAGGGTTAACCAACACATATCCCGAGTGCAAATTAACCCCACTGGATTTGTAGATCACTTGAGCCAGAGACCAGGACTTACACAATTTAGACCCAGGAAGTCTGGACTTACTGCTTCAAAAAGTAAGAGCAAGTACTGTTTAGCATGATGCTATGACATATTCGGACATCTGCTTCTAAACACAGGACCAATATCAACCAAACTTCACAGTCATGTTCCTTTGTTGGTTCTTTTCCAAATCTGTCCAATGAGTTAATGCCTAAATATTACAAATGTCCTTTACATATAAGCTGTTTCATTTACAGTGTCCACATCTTGCAGTTTCATTCCCACTCTTTATCAAATTCCCCTGATATAAGCAGTTACATATTTGCTACTATAGCATCAGTCAGATGATCAATGTAGTGCCATCTTGACCCTCTTGTTAATATGTACCAGTATTTACGAGTTCTTGTCCCACACTGTCATGGTAGGTAACATGTTCGAGTTGACACCTGTCCAACTCCTATCATAGACTTTCAAAGAAATTAAAAAATGCTAGTGTAATTTTGATGCAGAATTCGAAATGTAGTGGAAATTCATTTTCCAATTTTACTTCAAATGATAAATATTGTAGATGTGTCAAACATTGTATATATCATGTAATGAGATATAGAATTAATTAATTATAAGCTTGACTTTTTGAAGAAAAGGCAAGCTATCCTACATGTACGTGCCTTGGCATTGGCGTTAGCATCACACCTTGGTTAAGTTTTTTGTGCAACCTCACTTGTTTTCAAAACCTTTAGAGATATTGCCTTTAAATATGCAATACTTATTTACTACCCTCATTACCTCCATCAACAGACAAGAGTACGTAAATCTGCAAAGGTTTTCGTCTGAATTATGGCCCTTTTTTGACTTAGAAAAATCATTGAATCTGGGTATAAATTCAATTATTGACCCCCATCTGAAGGCAAGAGAAGGGAACTTTGTCCAGCATGCTGTCCAGGAAGAGCTCTTTAAATAAAGGCCTGTTTTCAACTTATAATCTCGGTTCAGTTTTTCATACCAGCCCACTTTTTGATTTATCCATTTCAAAGTTTGCTGTAGTGTTCAGGGGTATCAAACAATTCAGTAAGATATCTCTTGACTTAATATCTTATTGATTTTGGCACTTGTTTACGCTTCGGCAAATACAGAGATTATGTTTTTCCTTTTACTACAAGAAGTTTTGTTTTATTGGCAAAGCAATAAAGAAGTCGAAAACTCTGTGATATAATTGGAAAATGTTGAAAGCTACAGAGCTCTAGATAAGTGGCATTTTGCATGTTCTAAAACCTTTATTTGACCCTATAACCCTATGTTGTGGGTACTCAAAAGAATCGTCTCAGTGAGACGATTCTTTTGCATACCCACAACATAGGGTTTGCTTTGATAATAAGAGAGAAGTTGTGGTGAGAAGAGCTGAATATCCCTCCTTATCTGGACCTCTGAAGCTGATTTAAACACAATGCAAACAAAACATTACACTTGCAGGTGAACAAACACAACCAGTGTGCAGACAGGACTGTTGTTATCTGCGACAAGGGGATTTACAAACTGGATCATAAAAAGAAATATAAAACCATGAGGCCCATCATTCCATTCCAACAGGTATTTAGGTTTATTTATATACTAACTACCCCCCACCGCCCCTCTTCCACATACTATCTTTTACAAAAAATCTGCAGCAGATGGCTTCGAAAAAACGAAGTGTACCCTAGATTAAATATTTCTATATGACGGTATAATGATTAAATAATAGATGAAAGCATTGTGGTCAAAGTAGAAATTGCTCATGTTGAGCAATTTCTCCTTTTGCCACAATGACTTAAAAAGTCATCTGCTGCAAAGGTGTCGTAAACGGTCTGTATGTGGGGAAGGGGGAAATGCCATACAGGAAGTTTGACTAAGATTGCCTCAGTTATGTCAGTTTGAATGTATATTATTTATGCACTGTATATTATTGTTAACCCTTTCCCTCATATAAACGCTTTCCGACGCCTCTGCAGCAGACAGCTTTTTGAAAACATAGTGACAAAAGAAGAAATTGCTCAAAATGAGCAATTTCTCCTTTTGCCTCAATGTTTTCCACTTTAAGTCATAGGTTATCAATTCAATTATAGGGAATTTCTATTTTTTGACAAAATATGTTCAAAGTCATCTGCTGCAGAATTGTTGTATGAGGGAAAGGGTTTATTTCACAATAATCTTATGGACAAACTACAGGCAACAGTTTACATACAAGCTTCATGAACGTGTGCCAGAACATTCATCCCTATAAAATCCTTGTCAAGATAGAAACTGTTGTCACATGGGGTACAACATCTTGGTCACTAGGTCAAAATTCAGAAAAACCTTGAAAACATACCAGAGGCCACATTGTTCATCACACCAATAACTTATAAGTATTCTGGCGGAGCCCCGGTAGCTCAGTCGGTAGCGACGCGGGCTGTCAATCCAGGGGTTGTGAGTTTGAATCCCGGCTCGGCCAACTTTCTTTCCGACGATTGACAAAAGTCAATGCAACATGCGTCATTCGTCTTCCACCAATGGGCTAAGTCTATGTGGAAAAGCAGCTAGTTGCTTGGGAAGATTGTTGTGTGGAGTACTGGTGTGAGAAAACCAGAAAATGCATGAGTAGGTGAACTGGCCGCCGTGATATAACTGAGAAATAGTTAAAAACGACGTTAAACCCCAATCAATCAATCAATCAATCAATCAATCAATATAAGTATTTTGTTTATTTCTTCCATTTAACTAGATTGAGTGTAAGTAGGCAGACAATATGTATTCTTTCTATATTTCCAGGTAACTGGATTGAGTGTAAGTCCTGAGACTGATCAGCTAGTGGTGTTCCACCTGACCGACGGCAATGATCTGGTTCTCTGCCTTAACAGTCCTACCAAGGAGGAGAGAGTGGGAGAACTTGTGGGCACACTGTGTGCGTTCTTCAAGAGGTAATGTCTCCTATTAACTAGGGATGTCAACGGGTGCTGATATTAATAACCGGTACCGATATTAATAACCGGTTAACCCTTTCACACATGCAGACGCATTTTAACGCAATAGCAGCAGACGACCTTTGGCCACAATGTTTTCCATTTATAGTCATTGGTTATCCATTCAATTAAATATAGAGATTTTCCATTTTTTGACAAAATATGTTTAAAGTCGTCTGCTGTAAATTAGTTGTATGCGGGAAAGGGTTAAGGGTTGACATCCCTACTATTAACCCTCTCCAACATACAACAAATTTGCAGTAGACGTCTTTGAAAACATGTTGACAAAAATATTAAAAATCTCTGTAAATGAAAGTATAATTATTTGATACGGTTGAAAATGAGAGCAATTTCTTCTTGCACAACAACATCAAAAGCCACCAGTTGTATGGCTGTCAAAATGTGTCAGTATGAGGGAAAGGGGGAAATGTTTACTTGATCTGATAGTTTTAAATGTGTCTGCTTGAAATACGTCTGAGGGGAACGCTGTTGAGAAAGGAGAACATTGCTCCTTTTTGGAAATATGTGAACAATCGAGGAAACGGTACATGTATTTACAAAGAAGGATCGATCTTCACCAAAAAAGGTCCAAATGTCTTTGAGGACCATGTTCAATTTCCAGCCAAATCATTAACCAGACCACCTCGGTAGTGTAGTGATAGTCCACCTTTTGTGCAGGAAGTCGTGGTTCCTTTCCAGGCTGGGTCATATCAAAGACGTTAAAAACAGTAGTAATGGCTACTCTCCTTGGTGCTCAGGGTTGCAGGGTTAGCATTACGACTGACTGGTGTCAGGATAAATAGACCAGTAGTACTTGTACCTTACCCAGGAAATGCTGTGATATAACTGAATAAATTGTTGAAAGCGGCGTAAAACACCAAACATTCAATCCAATCTTCACCAAATTGGTCACAATATTTATGGACACTATTTCACAAAAGTTTGATTTTAGCCAGCTTGTTTTAGAAACTCTTGGTTGCCTTTTTTGATTTGTGAAGTCTTGCGAAATTAGTTTTGTATGCATTCAAACTTGTGCCATATATTATATCCAATCCTCACCAAACTTGGTAACGTAATAATCTTTATGGACAACAACATACAGTTCATATTAGATTGTTCTGCTTCAATTTGATCTAGAAAAAAATCTATTAGCTATCAAACACAGTTTTCTGTGGTATATTTACCCATTTCCACTTACAACAAATCGGCAGCAGACAACTTTTTAAAATATCTATAGAGAAATATTGAAGATTTTTATAAGTGACCACAACATTATTAAAACTAATTGCTGAAGATACATAAAATTGAGTCTGTATGCTGTGGAAAAGGGTTAATGTATTTCAAGGGATTCATGCAAATTGTTTGTAACTAGCCCTTCTTCAAGATGTAGTCAACAACAGTTATGCATGAAACCATTGGAAATTTTGTCTTCTATTTTGTCTTCTCAGTCTGGAGTCATCATATTTGTATTTAGTCTTCTGTTCCATTTGACTGCTGGGCATTCATGTCTGTCCAAGAAATTTCTTGTTTGTACAAAATTTACGTATTCAGACCATTCTGATTTCTAATATCTTTCAGAAACAACAGGAACTTAACTGTTAATGTTGCCAAGAAATTCAAATGTAACCTTGGAAACAAATCAAGAGAGTTGGCAATCCGACCTACTGTTGCAAACGGTGGTCCAGTGTTCAAGAAAGACGGTCCCCAGCTTGTGCTTATTTGGCCAACACCTCAATGATGAAGGATGGGCAACAGGGAAGAGATCACATGACAATTCAAGAACCAATCAAATTTAAAAGCAACTGGGAGATCACAGCAAGAAGATGCTTTTTTAAAGTTTTAAGTCTTACTGCAGTGTAAAACATGTTTTATTCACGTTAGATTAATTTTCATTTATATTCACAAATTGATTTCCTTGCAAATTCATATTCATCGCGAATAATGTCCTGGATTTTTAGACATCAGAATATATGCAACTTTTGCCGATTTGAACTGTTGATTAAAAGTATGTTATAATTTATTGTACATTAACATTCTTAACTGATATGTAACAGGTAGACTGCATTCTTACTTGAGGGTTGACAACTTGGTACGAATTAGTTATGCATATTATGTACTAGTACCACGTGATATTCTTTTGTTTATGATGACGATGTTGCACCGTTTCTGTAATAGATGTAGCGAATTCATGAAAACGTGAAATTAAAAAAAAATAGCTTATTTTGGACCAACATTTTGACATTTTGACCTCGCGAATTCGAAGTGTTTTACAATACTTATACTTTTTAACACCAGAAAATTCAGATTTCTTCAACATCTTGCATATAACTATATCCATATGTTCTGATGGGTTAAATAAACTCCCTCGATAACTGAAGGACCAGTTTTGAAACTTATTTTATACCTGTTACTATTAATTTTGCTATCATTATTATTATTATCAAACAAGTGGTGATATAAATTATGTTATACTTGACTCTCCTTATCTTCATACATTAACCCTTTCCCTCATACGACAATTCTGCAGCAGACAACTTTGAACATATTTTGTCAAATAATGGAAAATCTCTATAATTGAATGGATAACCTATGACTAAAAGTGGAAAACATTGTGACAAAAGGAAAAATTGCACGTTTTGTGCGATTTCTTCTTTTGTTACTATATTTTAAAAAAGCCGTCTGCTGAAGAGGCGTCAGAAAGCGTCTATATGAGGGAAAAGGTTAAATATTAGCACACAGCTCAGAAATTCCCTATAACACTTAATCGTTTATAGACGTCTCCTGACACCTCTGCAGCAGACAACTTTTCAAATCATTGTGCCAAAGGAGAAATTGCTCTTAAAAAACGTGCTTCTATTTATAGAGGTTTTTCTATATTTTGGACATGATAATTTTTCAAAGTCATCTTCTGTAGACTAAATGGATGTAAGAAACGGTTAACCTTTTCCCTCATACGGCAATTCTGCAGCAGACGACTTTGAACGTATTTTGTCAAAAAATAAAAAATCTCCATAATTGAATGGATAACCTATGACAAAAAGTGGAAAATATTGTGGCAAAAGGAGAGTCAATATGTTTTCAAAAAGCCGTCTGTTTCAGAGGCATCAGAAAGCGTCTATATGAGGAAAAGGGTTAAATGAAAGTAATTGAATAGCATTGAAAACATTGTGACGTAGGTAATCTGCTGCAGATGCATGAAATTGCATGTGCATGTTTGAAAAGCGATCATTCTTTTATTGGGTAATATAGACATCTGTTTAACCCTTTCCCTCTTACAGACTCTCTCTGAAGCTTCTTGAGCATACGACTTGAAAAAAGAAAAAGCAAAAGGAGAAATTATTTTTAATGATCAATTTCTCCTTTTTGGCATGATGTTTTCAACTCTATTCAATAATAAGACTTTCATTTGTGGATTAGATATTTTCTATACTTTTATTCAGAATTGTTCAAAGTTGTCAGCTGCAGATTTCTTGTACGCATGAATGGGTTTAGGATTCACTTTCGCCCATCTTTGTTTCATAAACATTCTCTGTCCTTATCAGACAATCGGCTTAACCCTTTCCCACATACAACAAATCTGCAGCAGACGACTTTGAAATTAGCACAGAAAATCCCTTTAAATGAAAGAACAATAATTGAATAGAGTTGAAAACGTGGTGACTTTTGTTGCCATGTTTTCAAAAAGCGGTCTGCTGCAGAGGCATCAGAAAGCGTCTATATGAGGGAAGGGGTTAAGGAGAGAAACAATAGAAACCGCTAATCTTGCTATCCGATGACTACGCTTATTATACTGTTAAAATATAGAATGTGCCTTTCTGTGTTAAAGTTACATATCATAATGCTATGCATGAACTTTATATTTACACCAATGTTATTTGCTTCTTTCTTGTGATAATCAAAGTAATGGATTTTTATAGTCTCGTTAAATAAAATGTATGATAATTATACTGTTTCATTTATCCAGGAATGTAGATAAGATCTTTTCTACGTCCCTGATTAATCTAAATCTTTTCCCACCTGCAGACGCATTTTGAGGCTATAGCAGCAGACGACTTTTGAAAACATTGTGGCCAAAGGTGAAATTGCTCATGATGAGCAATTTCTCCTTTGGCCACAATGTGTTCAACTTTATTTTACAATAAAGCTATTGTTTATGGAGATTTTTCAGGTTTTTGTCACTATTTTTTTCAAAGTCGTCTGCTGCAGATTTGCTGTATGTGGGAAAGGGTTAAGCAGGTATGGAATATATCTGGAGAAGACGTACTACAGTCTAACCGAGTGTTATATTTTGTTGTAATTATTGACTATTTCCATAACTGAATCATCAGAATCATTTTAGATACTTAGTTAACCCTTTCCCTCATATAGAAGCTTTCAGACGCCTGCAGCAGACGGTTTTGGAAACATAGTGACAAAAGCATAAATTGCTCAAAACAAGCAATTTCTCCTTTTGACACAATGTTTTCCACTTTTCGTCATATTAGTCTGGTTATCCATTCAATTATAGAGATTTTCTATACTTTGACAAAATATGTTCATAGTCGTCTGCTGCAGAATTGTTGTATGAAGGGAAGGGTCAACCCTTTTCCACGTACAACAAATCTGCAGCAAATGAATATGATAACATCTAGGCAAAAATATGGGTAGAGTTAAAAAAAAGTTATTTGCTGTTGATACATCAAACTGTGACTGTATGTGGGAAAGGCCTTGATATATTTGTAAGACTTTCATTAGATTTACAGAACTGTAGATTAGTACTTTTGAAATTTTGCTCTGAACGAACCAAGGCTAGTCAAACCATTTATTTCATCAACATTAAGATTTAGTTTGATTACTAGTGCCATTCATTTCTCTTTGATGCCAGAGTAGCCCTTTTCCCACGTACAACAAAACTGCAGCAGACGACTTTTTCTGCAGAGGCGTCGGAAAGCGTCTGTATGCGAGAAAGGGTTAAACTTTTCTTTATTGTACATTGATTGCGAATCACGCTTTCAGTTTATATAAATCATGTTCAATGTCTGCTTTCTGGAGACCTAACCAGTTCACATGCTGTTTGTGTGGGAAATATCCCAAATGCAGAACCCACTCATCTTGGGATTTGAACTCAGGATCTTTGGTATGAGAGGTCAACACGCTACATGTAACTGCCTTCCACATTAACCATTACCCCTTTCCCTCATACAACAAATCTGCAGCAGACGACGTATTTTGTCAAAACATAGAAAATCTCTATAACTGAATGGATAACCTATGACTAAAAGTGGAAAACATTGTGGCAAAAGGAGAAATTGCACGTTTTGTGCAATTTCTTCTTCTGTCACCATGTTTTCAAAAAGCCGTCTGCTGCAGAAGCGTCAGAAAGCGTCTATATGAGGGAAAGGGTTAACCATTTCCCTGATGTTTTGTGTTGATATGAAAACACTTAACTCTTTCAGCGCCCAAAGGCAATATTGAGCATTTTGCAAACAATGCAGATTCAGGTGAGTCAGCTCGTAACGAGCTGTCTCACCTGAAATCTGCATTGTTTGGCTGTGAGTTATAAAAAAATATTCCAAAAATCCTATAACATGAAAATAGAGTTGTCCGAGTTTGAACATGGAAGAGTCTACTTTAAACAATTCGGCGCTGAAAGGGTTAAAGAAATATATAGTTTTGTGTTGATATAAAAACACTCGAAAGAAATATATATGTTTTGAACTTGATCTTGAAGAAATGTGAGTACAGGATAACATTTTAATGCATAATGTACATAGTAAAGAAATGAGATACTGTATATTCTGAGATACTGTATATTCTGAGATACTGTATATTCTGTCATTCAGAGTAAGTGGGAAAGTGCTGAGCTTAGTTACAGAACCGATCTTCATGTCTCTTAAACTGACTATATTAAACCACTGTGGGAAAAGAAGTCAAATGTCTATAATGAGGAATGCCGAGACAACTATTCTATATTCTTAGAAAACTTAGTCGAGGCCTACATATTTTTTGTATATGGGAAAGGTGTTAAAGTTGAAGATTGAGTGAAAGAGATAAATGTATGCATAAATACAGAGCTTGAAAGGGGTTTAAGTTCAAGATTGAGTAAAAGAGATAAATGTATGCATAAATTTAGAGCTGGAAAGGGGTTTAAGTTCAAGATTGAGTAAACGAGATAAATGTATGCACAATTACAGAGCTGGAAAGGGGTTTAAGTTCAAGATTGAGTGAAAGAGATAAATGTGTGCAAACAGAGCTGGAAAGAGGTCAAAGTTCAAGATTGAGTGAAAGAGATAAATGTATGTGCATAATAACGGAGCTGGAAGTAGATGATCTGATGAAGATAGCAGTTTACCTCATTAACCCTTCCCAACATACAATAAATCTGCAGCAGACGACTGAAATTATCAATTAAAAAATATAGAAAATCTTTATAAATGATAGTATTATTATTGAATTGAGTTGAAATCATTGTGGCAAATGGAGAAATTGCTCATTATGAGCAATTTCTCCTTTTGCTTCAAGGATTTCAAAAGTCGTCTGCTGCAGAGGTGTCAGAAAGCTCCTTTGTGACTGCGGAAAATGGTAATAGGCCGAGCCACATTAGTTAGTCAGTAGCGACATGGGCTATTAATCAAGCTCGGCCAACATACTTTCCAACGTTTGACAAAAGTCAATGTGACACAGTCTTTGTGGAAAAGCAGCCAGCTGCTTTGAAAGACCGTTGTGTGGAATTATCGTGCGAGAAAGCCAGGAAACACATGGGTAGATGAAATGCCCACCATGACATCACTGAACAGTTGTTTGAAAATGGTGTTAAACCCCAATCAATCAATCAATCATTTGTCTCATTTCGCCCTTTACCTGGTGTGCTATTGTAAAATTTGTTTGCTGTGAAAAGGTCAAAAGTAAATATGTTAAATCTTAACATTTAGAAGTATGGTGTGAATACAGAGTAGAAAACATAGTGGAAAAGCAGTGATTTTTGAGATCTCTGATTGTATAGTGCGGGCGTTTGTTGTATCATCAGACTCTATTGAACATAATCCCGAGCATGGGCTCATGAGCATTTAAGTGTGTATAAGGTCAATTTGAGAAGACCTTTTATTTGTTGTAGTCTGATAAAATATATGTACCGTGAAATATTTTGGTATGGATTTATCCCTTTCAAATATACAACAAATCTGCAGCAGACGACTTTGAAAACATGGTGAAAAAAAACTTGCAAAATCTCCATAAAAGATAGCTTAATTGTTAAATGAAGTTGAAAACATTGTGGCCAAAGGAGAAATTGCTCATCATGAGAGACGACCTTTTATGCATTGTAGTCTGATCAAATATATGTACAGTGAAATATTTTGGTATGGATTTATCCCTTTCAAACATACAATAAATCTGCAGCAGACGACTTTGAAAACATGGTCAGAAAAACTTGCAAAATCTCCATAAAAGATAGCTTAATTGTAAAATAAAGTTGAAAACATTGTGGCCAAAGGAGAAATTGCTCATCATGAGCAATTTCACCTTTGGCCACAATGTTTTCAAAAGCAGTCTGCTGCTATTGCATCAAATGCGTCTGCATGTGGGAAAGGATTAATGAGAATGTCTGTATAGAGTAATATATAGGGCCAAACTGTTATCATTTTATATTGGGGACCATGACATGTTATTTTTTACACTAGCCCTTTCCCTCATTTAGACGCTTTCTGAAGCCTCTGCAGCAGACGACTTTTTGAAAACATGTCGACAAAAGAAGAAATTGCTCAAAACAAGCAATTTCTCCTTTTGTCATCGTGTTTTCAACTCTATTCAATTATTGTACTTCCATTTTTAGGGAGTTTATTTCTTTCTTTTTCGGGTATGTTTTTTAAGTCGTCTAATGCAGATTTGTTGTATGAGGGAAAAGGGTTAAATGGATGGAATGTGACAAGTACATTTTGAAACATGAATTATATGGTTCTTAACTTCTAGGGCATCATTTAGCCCTTTCCCACATACAACAAATCTGCACTCTCAACAAAAATATGGAAATTCTATATATATGAAATGAAAGTAAGAATATTTAACAGAAATGCAAACATTGTGGCAAAATAAGAAGTGGCTTGTTTTGAGAAATTTCTCCTTTTGTCACAATGTTTTTAAGTCTGTTGAATAAATCTGATGAAGACATAACAAAAGCATAAATTGCTCATCATAATTAAGAAAAGTTCTTCTATGTGTTCAAAGAAATTCATAATGAAAAGGTTTTCTTTAGTTTTACATAATAGGGCTAACATAAGATTGTATAGTAGACTGTGGGTAACATTACATTGCCTTGTACAAAGTGCTTTCAGGTTAATGGTTATTATACATTATATAAATATTACATGTACATTTTTATTCTATTTTACATGTTTTTTTCAGTTTGTTCTGGAAATTTTATTAGGCAGTATATTGAATTAAAATAATAAAATTAATATGGCATATTATGCGTCTGACTTGATCATCCATTGACCTTATAAGTCACAATACACCAAATACATTCCTTCTTTGTTTCCATGTAAATCAACCAGTTTCAGCCCTCGATTGTCACACTTTTGAAGCGTTTCTCATGTAGAACACCATATATCATTGAAAAGAGTTACCTCTAAGCTTTAAAACAATCCAAAGAAAATGGTGGGGCATGCATAATGCAAGAAATAATTCACCAGGCGAAAATGGTTACCGTCATTTTGGACCAAATCGGACCCGGACAAAACCGGTGTTTAGCATTCTCTACTTTCACTTTCAAACAAGTTCAAAATACTAAAAGTGATCAAATCAATCAGTTCCAGTGCATCCTATACACATTTATAATGGAATTGAACTCAATGTTATAAATTCAATGCAATCTGGTGATGGTATACACTCAATTCTAATCAAACAAAGTTAATTTGAGGGACTACTTGGGTGTAGATCAGCATGTCAGGGGTAATTTGACCTTTGATACTCAACCTTTACCCATTTCAGATCCGTCGGAAAACGTCTGTTTAAGGGAAAGGGTTAAAGACTTGGAAACCATTTCGAAAATAAAATAACAACATCTGGCATAACGCGCATAATATACTTATGATGCAAAACTAAAAACATTGGGTGCGCATTGTTTCGGTTAACCACATACAGACACTTGTTGATGCCTCTGCATCAGACGACTTTTGGATACATTGTGGCAAAAGGATAAATTGCTCAAATGTTTTCAGATCTTTAAAAAAAAAAAAATACTTTAGTTAATTAATGAAGATTTTTTATATTATTGCCCTGATGTTTTCAGTCGTCTGCTGCAAATTTACTGTATGTAGGAAAAAGTTTTGAAATTGTTAATGTTGTTTAAACTTGATATATTGATACAACACTGTTTAGAGAAGCCATGCATACCTCAAAGTTCAAATCTAACATCTTTGCAACTACAGTGGCCCAGTGTTGGGGTTTCGGGAGCGGGCGTCCTGAGACCGATCTCTGCTAGTGACACTCATGGTGGATTGTCCTTTAACCCTTTCCCATCTGCAGACGACTTTTGAAAACATGGTGGCCAAAGGTGAAATTAAGCTATCCTTTATGGAGATTGTTCAGGTTTTTTGTCACTATGTGTTCAAAGTCGTCTGCTGAAGATGTGTTGTATGTTGGAGAGGGGTTAACAAAGCACATAACCTATCTGTGTACTAGTTTTGTCATGAATAAGAGTTCTGTTGATTTGATATAATTGGAAAACAGTTGAAAATAAAACATTTGATGAAACTTAATATAATTATATGCATAATATTAATTCACCATAAACTGATTGGTTGATTGTTCGGTATTTTACGCCGCTTTCAAATTTTTTCAGTTATATCAAATCGTGTCCTTGGTAAGCTACCAGTACTACATGTACTGGTCTATTTATCCTAACACCATTAAGTGGGTTGTAAACCCGCAACCCGGAGCGCCAAGAAGGGCTGCAAATACTAATATTTTTATTAGCTCGACTTTTGAAAAAACGAGAGCTATTGTCATGACCCTGTCATCGGCGGCGTGGTCGTCCGGTTAAGGTTTTTTGTTCAGCTCAGCTTTTTTGTCTCGCCCACGATAGTGGAGTGAGACATAGCAGTCACTTTTCCGGCGACGGCGGCCGCTTTTACAAATAGCTATATCTCGGCAACCCCTACTTGAATTTTCCTGAAACTTTGTTAGATGTATTGTTTGGTCATGGGACATCTGTCAACGTCAAAATTGTCAGGGTCAAGGTCATAATTGTGCAGAACTTGACCTTTGTTAGGTAACTTAACCTCAAAACTTAACCTTTCTTATATCTCAGCAACCCCTGCTTGAATTTTTCTGAAACTTTGTCAGATGTATTGTTTGATCATGGGACATCTGTCAACGTCAAAACCTTCAGGGTCAAGGTCATAATTGTGCAGAACTTGACCTTTGTTAGGTAACTTAACCTTTCTTATATTTCAGCAACCTCTGCTTGAATTTTTCTGAAACTTTGTTAGATGTATTGTTTGGACATGGGACATCTGTCAACGGCAAAATTTTCAGGGTCAAGGTCATAATTGTGCAGAACTTGACCTTTGTTAGGTAACTTAACCTTTCTTATATTTCAACAACCTCTGCTTGAATTTTTCTGAAACTTTGTTAGATGTATTGTTTGGACATGGGACATCTGTCAACATCAAAAATGTTCAGGGTCAAGGTCATAATTGTGCATAACTTGACCTTTGTTAGGTAACTTAACCTCAAAACTTAACCTTTCTTATATCTCAGCAACCCCTGCTTGAATCTTTTTGAAACTTTGTCAGATGTATTGTTTGGTCATGATATATCTGTCAACGTCATAATTTTCAGGGTCAAGGTCATAATTGTGCAGAACTTGACCCTTTCTTATATCTCAGCAACCCCTGCTGGAATTTTTTCTGAAACTTTGTCAGATGTATTGTTTGGTCATGGGACATCTGTCAATTTCAAAATGTTCAGGGTCAAGGTCATAATTGTGCAGAACTTGACCCTTTCTTATATCTCAGCAACCCCTGCTGGAATTTTTCTGAAACTTTGTCAGATGTATTGTTTGGTCATGGGACATCTGTCAACGTCAAAATTTTCAGGGTCAAGGTCATAATTGTGCAGAACTTGACCTTTGTTAGGTAACTTAACCTTTCTTATATCTCAGCAACCTCTGCTTGAATTTTTCTGAAACTTTGTCGGATGTATTGTTTGGTCATGGGACATCTGTCAATGTCAAAATGTTCAGGGTCAAGGTCATAATTGTGCAGAACTTGACCCTTTCTTATATCTCAGCAACCCCTGCTGGAATTTTTCTGAAACTTTGTCAGATGTATTGTTTGGTCATGGGACATCTGTCAACGTCAAAATTTTCAGGGTCAAGGTCATAATTGTGCAGAACTTGACCTTTGTTAGGTAACTTAACCTTTCTTATATCTCAGCAACCTCTGCTTGAATTTTTCTGAAACTTTGTCAGATGTATTGTTTGGTCATGGGACATCTGTCAACGTCAAAATTTATTATTTATCATGACATGTTGATAACAATGCATTGACAGACACTTACTTTTTCACATTTTTGGCCGGATTGCTTAAGCAATTCCGGTCTATAGATTGGCGATGTCCGTCTGTCTGTCTGTCCGTCAACATTTTGGTTAAAGTTTTAGGTTAGGCAAAATGGTTAAAGTTTCTGGTTTAGCAAAATCTCAGCACAAGAAAGGGTTGCAAACTTGAAACTTTGCCTGAAGGTAACCAGTAACAAGTTCTATTGATTTCTATTGTTACTTTGACCTTGACCTTAGTTTGTCGATTTTCAAGGTCAAATTGCCGACAATCCGGCCTTACCGTCTTCAGCGGTTTCTTGTATCAACTTTACTTTCTTTTTACATAGTGATAACATTTAATATCTGATTTTCTTAGAAGGGCGAGACACCCTCAGCCCGAGGTCTTGTTTTCTTTCTCTGTTTTCTCCCTATCAGTCGAGCGTCTGTGCCGTACGCGGTGCTCTTGTTACATTCTTTGGTATGACTGACCAAGGATCGAACCTGATTACGAGATGTACTCTCTACCACTACACCACCAGGGCAGAGGAACAGAGGATGAAAACTTAGACCGTTTTGAATTTTCAATTTTTGCCAAAACTCGGTTTGACATTGATGTGAATTACACTTGTTGCCCTGTCTGTAACTTGTAAAAACTATCGTTCAATTATGTCATTTCGGCCATTTTTCTCAGAATCTGAGACATGTTTGTACAGGTAACAACTGCTCCAATGGTGATCGAGTTCGACGTGAACTCTTAATCCAGAAGATGACGGTGACCAGCGCTTTGAACTCCCGACTCCTTGAGAGGAATATTTGCAAGATGAATTGGTTCGCATGTTTTTTTACGCCGCTTTAACAATAATTCAGTTATATAACTGCATGTCCTGGGTAAGTTACCAGTACTTCTGGTCCATTTATCCTGACACCAGCAAGTCTGTCGTAATAATGCCTAACCCGCGATCCTTAGGGAAAGTAGAGAAAGCCATTGCTACTGTTTTTAACTATTTTTATATGACCCAGTCGGGGATAGAAACCGCACTCAATGCGAAGGTTCTACTACAACTACACCACGGGGGCGGTCCAGAATGAGCCGAGAGTGAAATATCTTGCTAATACTTTGATGTGTACGACAAATTCCAAGTCAGTGTACATATTTACGATCAACTTTGAGTAGTCAATGCAGGTCATCGGCAGCTATCGACAGTATGATTACGTATATTATATCTTTTTTCCAGGAAGTCGCCGTTAAGTTCACATACATTTGCATGCATTTTTCGTGCCTGTTCGGTCAATAATTAAACGACTCCATATAACGATTTTCTTGGACTTATTTAACCAATTCCATTTTACAACAAATCTGCAGCAAACGAATTTGAACATTAATTGAATAAAGTTGAAACCATTGAGGCAAAAGGAGAAATTGCTCATAATGTCACAATGTTTTCAAAAGTTATCTGCTGCAGAATCTTCAGAAAGCGCCTGTATAAGAGAAATGCTCTCATGTGATCTGTCCAGGTGTCCCTTTTCTTATATCATATTGTAGAATTATGTATTGCTTGTTGTCAACATCCTGTGGCATCTTTAACACATACAACACATTTGCAGCAGACGACTTTCAAAACATATGGAAAATCTCTATGAATGAAATTTCAATCATTGCATAGAGTTGAAAACATGGTGGTAAAAGGAGAAATTGCTCATTATGAGCAATTTCTCCTTTTGTCACAATGTTTTCAAAAGTCGTCTGCTGCAGAGGTGTCGGAAAGCGTCTATATGTGGGAAAAGGGTTGAGATTGTCCATGCCATTAGGACATTCTTAACAACAAGTAGCCACTAGAGATTGGTTACATATTCTATTCATTAGGTGTTAACCTTTTCCCATTTACAGCAGAAGCCTATTGAAAACATTGTGCCATGTTGTGTCATCTCTTTTCAATAAGAACACTTTTTAAAGGGATTTGTTTTTTGTATAAATACATGTATTAATACTAAGCTTATTTAATTCAATTCGTTTATTATTAGACTTGAACAACAAGTTTTTACTCGTAATAACATATTTACATGCGGTACAAACTTTAGTATGTACAACAAAAACAAAGAAAAAGACAAAAAAAACATACACAAAGAAAAAATAATCACTTAATAAAAATTCTAGATATTAACAAGACGAATTTTGATGCAAAGCAAAGGAGGCCAAATGTTCCTTTATTTTAAACAAGAAGGCCATTATGTGCCTCAAATAAAATAATCACTTAATAAAAACAAAATATTAAAGATCATAACTGGAGTGAATTGTACTTTAAAAAGACAGAATGCCCCTTATACTTAAAAAGGATCTCATGATGAAAAGTATTCCAGATATTAACAAGACAAATTTTGATTCAAAGCATCAAAGACGCCGCGCAAGATTTTGAAGCATGACTTAAAGCAGATGCAGTTCAGTACATTTAAATAACCTGTGCAAACAGACAAGATCTAAATAGTTTGAACAAGAAGACCAAATGTTATAATAAAACTTTGTCAAGAGCAGAAAGGGTCAATTTTGACGTAGGGATTAGACGTTTTATATGCAAAAACATCCCTCGAAACTTTTTTTCTGAGCGTTGATGAAAGTCAGGGCCGTAAACCAAACTATTATAAAAGCGTAGCCTAGGAAGTTGGGGAAAAGTTATTAAATACCAATTAAATTTGTAATAACGATAAAAGACATACGTATTTTGTATCTTGTTGTTACTTAAATAAGTTCATGCAATTTATTGATTCATAACGGTTTGGTTTTTTTCAAACATATTACAGGGTTTTTCTTTACAATAATAATGTTGGTTGCTCCCTATTCGATTACGCAATCCCAATGGTGCAACATTGAAACCTATTCAAAACTGACGCCACGTTTCAAATAAGATTTATAGAACAAGAGACACGCAAGGCTCCGGATCGCTCTACGGTGTCTTCTTTTTCCTATTTGAAAGGTCTTCATGCTTTCAAAGCCTTTAAGCTCTCAGTGAAACATATATTCTTTGCATGTTAACCCTTTCCCACATACAACAAAATTGCAGCAGATGACTTCATAAATGTTAATTTAAAAATATGGCATTTTTCTATAAATGACAAAACAAATATTGAATAAAGTTGAATACAGTGTGGCAATGTTTCCTTTTGGCACAATTTTTTCAAAAGGCGTCAGACAGAAAGCGTCTGTAAGTGAGAAAGGTTTAAAATAGCATGTGAAAAGTTATTTCTCAATGAGCGCTAACGTGTTTTTTTACAATGTATAGCACATCTATTTATTAAGTAATATATCAATTATTGCCCGTCTTTGATAGACTTCATGTATTCACATAAACAATTATCTTTAGCAGTTTATAAATAAAACCACACGGAAACTGTGTTCCCCCAGTCACTAACGAGCTACTAGTATTTTATCACTTTTAATGAGGAATTTAATAAGCAAATGGTTTGATTTTGTTCATTCTTAATAAGGTTCATGCTCTCAATGGCGAAACAAGAGGCCCATGAGGGCCTATGCTCTACTGGTATGGTTCTTTGGTCATTTTCAATCCACAGCTGTATGTATGGTGAAGATCGGATAGTAAATGGAGGCTCTTTTGTGTTCACAAGCTGTATTATAGCAATTTTTACAATTTCATGGGCCATAATCCAGTCTTGCCGGATCTGGCTGGTTTTCAAAAGGAACCAAGCTCTCATCAATATTTAACTACTATCTAAGTTTGGTGAAGATCAGATAGTAAATAGAGCCTCTATTGTGTTCACATGCTCAATTATAGCAATTTGAACAATTTCAAGGGCCATAATCCAGTCTTACATGGGCGGATCCCCAACATGGTTTACGAAAGGAACCGAGCTCTCATGGATATCTAACTACTGTATAAGTTTGGTTGAGATACAATCAAAAGTGAAGACTGTATCGTGTTAACAAGAAATTGTTTACGGACGGACGGACGCACGCACGCACGGACGATGGACGAATAGCCACAACATAAGCCCTTCTGGCCTTTGGGCCAGAAGAGCTAAAAACACCAATATGTGCAAGTTTGAAAGCAATCAGATTAAAAATGTGATATATGTGATATGATTTCACAATCAATTTTGGACTTTTTAATGAAATTATATTAATCTGAACTGTAGACTTTTAAATTATTCAAAAGGCAAGAGGACCATGAGATATATTGTTGAAATATATATTTGAGTAAGAAGGAAATATGCTGCTTTTCTTTTTCAACCTCGAGCAGCCATATTTTACGGAGAAGCGGAACGGATTGAATAGTTTTGTTAGCTGGTCCGTTTGAATTAAAAGGTGATGTTATTTGAAGGTTTTTTGTTATTAATTTTGTCCATGGTGGTTCTTTTTAACAGTTAGAATGGTATTGGAAGAGGGGCAGTTAAGAAATAGTTGTTTGTATTCCATTCGAACATTGGTCAATAGTTTCGGATGAGATGTTGTTTAAAGTATTGATATTTATACTTTAAACCTGGCGGCCATCTTGTGACGCGAATCAAACAGCTTTTATAATGTTTGTAGAGAACCCCTTAAGGTACATATATGGTTTTTGTTGTCATAATGCCATTTGCTTTGAAAAATGTGTAGATACGGTGGCCGTTCTTTGCAGCAAAGTGGAGCAGTTTAAACACATTTGTTACAGGGCCACTGACGAAACATGTGTGTGAATATTTTTTGGTAAGAGGTGGCCTTAAGCAACATTTGTGTGCAATTTATTGTTCATTGGGCCATTGGTTAATATGTCATTTATAGAGCTAAGAAACATGCATTTATATGTTTTTGAAATTGGACCAGTGGCTTAGAAGGGGATGTGGTTTAAATATTATTTTGTTTTATGTCTAGCGACCATCTTGTGGAACGGTTTGAACAATAGCTGATAGAAGGCCACATAAAGAACAGTCCTGTGGATTTATTTCTAAAATTTACCTATTCTTTTAAGAGTTTAAAGAAAACCACAATGGACCGAGAGTGATAAAAATATATCAGGTGAACCAAAACAAGAGGATCTGACGGTCTTGTATCGCTCACTGGAAAGCTATTGTTGTACTTGAGTATTAGTCGGGAAATATGTTTTTAAATATTAGTCTTTTTATCTCTAGGCGCTATCTTGTGCGGCGGAGCCGAAGGCTTTGAACAGTTTTGGGTAGAAGGCCTCTTAAGGGACATTTGCACGAAATCATGTTGTTTTTTGACCTGTGATTTTAACAAACGTTCATAAAGATGCTGATGGACATACATTTTTTCTCCTTGTGTATAAACAGGACCCTGCTGCATACCCATTATCATCCTTGAGATTCTGTAGTGGACGTTTGTACACCCATTTGTTGTCCTCGCTTGTTAACGTTCGCTGTAGTTACTTCCATAGTTCCTTCTCTTACAGCATCTTCTTGAAGCATTATTCTACTTGATCGATAACGTTCCCTTAGGGTACTTTTATAGTCTCTACTCCTGCATGATTCTCTGAAAGCATGTGTTCTTGTATGGTTACGTTCCCGTCAGTTTCTACCATAGTTTCTCCTCTTACATTATCCTCTTCTTTCGTTTCATTGCTTTGAAACGTTACCTTCAATTGCTACCAAAGTGTCTCCACTTACAGCACCCTCTTGAAGCATATTTTGTACTTGCTTTGTATTGTTCCCTTCAGTTACTTCCATAGTTTCTCCTCCTACAGCACCCTCTTGTAGCGTCAATTGCCCTAACATCTCTTCAAATGGATCATCAATATTTCTTGGAAAAGAAATTGCAGGCAATCCAATTTTAATTGAAAATTCCTCTTCTAATTTCTCAAAGGTAGGCTT
This sequence comes from Serripes groenlandicus, assembly GCA_031761405.1. Taxonomy (NCBI): domain Eukaryota; kingdom Metazoa; phylum Mollusca; class Bivalvia; order Cardiida; family Cardiidae; genus Serripes; species Serripes groenlandicus. The sequence goes on from JASEVX010000015.1 coordinate 6,472,351, forward strand.
CAAATGAGCAGAATATGAGTACTCCCACTTTTTATCCTCTGTAGTATCTGTAATTTCCCCATGTAGGATAGATATAGCTTCAATGCTACATTTATTAATGACTCTGTCGCATATAGTAGAACCACTATCCCCCTCTCTTGAAAACTGTATATTTTTATCTGAAATCAAAGAATGAATTTTTTTATTGTTGTAGTAACTTCAATTTAAGAAGGCAAACATATTCTTTAATAATGTAATGCATATAAATCATACGCCGTTGTTTACCCTCGCTCTCGGCTATATAGCGATTTGGCGAGCAAAATGATAAGGGGCGTGTTGCATGTTATAAAACCCTTATTTGTTTTCCAACACTTAGGTATTGGGTACTCAAAAGAATTGTCTCAGTGACACTTTTCTTTTGAGTACCCAAAACATAGTTTTATTGAGTTCTTACATTCATATCGTGAAAACAATACCACAATTTCCTCCTTATTTAGTCCTCTGTGTAATGCAGGTTTAGTTACAGTAGCAATTCCTTGTTCACCCTAGAATGAAGGAGTAGAGGCGAGGGACTAAATTTATGTATTAGTTGAGTTTAACGCTCTTTATTTACACTGAAGTCTTATTCATGATCCCAGGCTTGGTTACCAACCAGTAATAGGCTCGAAAAATATGTATTGTCCAAATGCACTACATCATGACTGTGGCGATATCAGATTGAACTTGGAGAATCCTATCACGAAAACTGCGTGACTACCATTCGTCTTTGGCGGGATCATAAGTACAATTCGGAAATGAGCATATGTCACCTAAGTTAACTACACTTGATTTAACCGATAATGTAGTCACCCAGGAAATATATCATCGTCAACTACCATATTTTAGAAAGCTAGAATCATTTCTTATACATTCAAATAAAAGCTATAACCAACAAACCTGATCCAACAATAATAGTTATGGCAGGGTCCATGGCATGTAATGGATCTATATGCCTATTCTTTATTCTCGTATGGAATGAGTTGATGGTCTTGTAGTTATCGCTAGCAATGACACCAACTGTATAGTGATGTAAATTACCACCAAATTTGTAAACAGGCCGTGATGCTAAACCTTCCGAAGTTTGACAAATTCGCCAGGGATATCTGACATCATCTCCTGTTTCTGTTATTATTCTCATCTCGTGTTTGCTGCATTCTTGACGTCTCTCTTTGCAGATTTTTAGCAAGGCAACATCAAATCGAAATCCTTTTTCGATTAAGAAACCAGTTTTCAATGCAAATGGTCTTTTATCATCTGTTGTTATTACATTCTTACAGTCTGTGACACAATGGGCACACGTGATACAATGCAACTCACTGTCTTTCTCCCCACTGTTTTCTTGTGACCTATACTGATAAACCTCACCATGTGGTTTTTGTTCATCGCTGATAGTCTTCACTGCTGCTTGCTTTCCGTTTTCTTTTGACCTCTGTTGCATAGTTTTGCCACATGGCACGATACTTATTCCTTCATTTTCAATGCTCCCTTTAGTCTGTTTTTCCTTAGATTGTTCTTTCTGTTGAACAGTTGATGATGTATGTTTTACTTCCACAAAGCAGCCAAGGGTTCCTTCCTTACACTTTGTATTGTCAACGCATTCAGAAATGAGACGAAACCCATTTTCAACCTTATCAAATGTCTCACACTGTTTTCGGACGTGTTTACCAGATGTTACAAGCTGAACTCTGTATCCTTTATGGTAATTATAATTCTGCAGAATTTGTTTGATAATGTCTTTGGATGACTCAGTTAATTCGGAAGATGTATGAAGAGTTAAGAGTCCATAGACAGTCCCACATCCTGTAACTTCTGGTAGACTGAAACAAAGAAAAGTAGGTTAGAGTTATATGTCCATAATTGCATCTCTACCATTTCGCATACTTTGTAAGTGGACTTCAAACCATAATATGTGTACACTTCACATACTTGGGAATATATACATTACGACTGCAAAACAAGTAGCGATGTTCCGTGCGGGCTCGTATTTTCGGACGTTTTGATATTGGACGAGATCAAAATAATCACATTTATCAATTTCTACATGAAGATAACAAAAGATATAACAAATTAACAGCTAAGTAAAATAATAAGAACAAAGAATCTTACGGATAACGATAAATGTCTAAGACGAATTACAATAATTCATTGTCTCCTTTTTAAATGCACAATGTGACATTCCTGACCGAACTGAAATACAATGTTATATAGTAGTTTTACGCAGAAAGATCAGTGTTGGTGTTATTTTCTAAGTCGTCAAAATTATTACGTCATTCTGACGCAAAGTAATAACACACGCTCACAAGAGTAAACATAAATATATTTTATTATGGAACAACCATTTTCACAATTTAAGGAAAAACTACCCCAACCCCTGGGGGCCTCATTTTTAAGGACATTATTCATTTTAGCTATTTTGAAAGAGGTTCACCAGATAATCATTTGATCCAGAGACATCTTAATATGTCTCTGTTTGAACGGATCATTTTGAATTCCGACAATTGCTTTAAGAGCAGAGTATTTTAAAAGTTTCTGTAACGGGTATAGAAAGAAAATTATCCCATCCCCGCGGGCCTTCATTTTTCAGGAACAGTCTTCATTTGAGCTATTGTAAGGGTCACAAGATGACCATTTGTACCAATTAAATTTGAATTCTGTCCACAATTCTCAGAGTAGAAGATTATCAAAGTGATCCTCTCCGTTGCCATGGCAACCAGTGTTTACAAAAAGTTCATTATTTAAACTAGTATTGCTTTCATTGTTTGGTGTTTTGCGCCGATTTCAGCAATATTTTAATTATATCACAGCGTTTCCTGGGTAAGTGACCAGTACACGCTGGTCCATTTATCCTGACACCAGCCAGCCAGTCGTAATGCTAACCCTGCAACCCTCAGCAACCATTACTACAAATGTTTAAAATCTGTGGTATAACCCAGCCGATTATCGAACCCGCGACCTCCCACATGCGAGGCAGATGCTCAACTACTGTGTCGGTTAACCAATTTTGAAGAGGACCTTAGTATTACCATGTCAGGATCATTAACGCGAAATTTAAATGGAAATGACCCTTTGGTATTGGAGGATATGTCGATTGACGGCAGTGATCAGTGATCAGTGAAGATCATTTTAGGTAAACATTCGTATAAGTAAACAAGAGGGCCATGAGGCCCTGGAATCGCTCACCTGAGAATGTGCTATTTAAGACTTAACTCTTTCAGTGTCAATGGAAATATCATCAAGACAAACTTTCTGACAACATTTAAAGCTGCTCATGTCAACAAGATTTTCATTAAATTTGGCATTATATTTTTTTTTTGACCCGACATGACCCATATTCGAACTTGACCTAGATATCACTTAAGACAAATTTTCCGACATAGTTTCAACATGCTCAAGTTTAAAATGTGGCTTCCAGAGTGTTAACAAGATTTTCATTAAATTTGGCCTAGTGACCTAGTTTTGACCCGACATGACCCATATTCGAACTCGGCCTACATATTACTAAGACAAACATTCTGACAAAGTCTCGACATGCTCATGTTTAAAATGTGGCTTCAAGAATGTTAACAAGATTTTCCTTCAATTTGGCCTAGTGACCTAGTTTTTGACCAGACATGACCTATATTCGAACTTGGTCTATATATCGCTAAGACAAACATTCTGACAAAGTTTCAACATGCTCAAGATACGGCTTCAAGAGTGTTAACAAGATTTTCATTAAATTTGGCCTAGTGACCTAGTTTTGACCCGACATCACCCATATTCGAACTTGGCCTAGATATCACCAAGACAAACTTTCTGACAAAGTTTCAACATGCTCAAGTTTAAAATGTGGCTTCAATTGATTGATTGATTGATTGGGGTTTAACGCCGTTTTTAACAATTTCTCAGTTATATCACGGCGGCCAGTTCACCTACTCATGCATTTCCTGGTTTTCTCACACAAGTACTCCACACAACAATCTTCCCAAGCAACTGGCTGCTTTTCCACATGACTTAGCCCATTGGTGGAAGAGGAATGACGCATGTCGCATTGACTTAAAATGTGGCTTTAAGAGTGTTAACACGATTTTCCTTCAATTTGGCCTAGTGACCTAGTTTTTGATCCGACATGACCCAGTTTCGAACTTGGCCTAGGTTTAATGGAGATATATGTTCTGATAAACTTTCATGAAGATTGGATGCAAAATGTTGCCTCTAGAGTGTTAACAAGCAAATGTTGACGACGAACGACAAACGACGGACGACAGACGATAGACAACGGACAAAAGGCGATCACAAAAACTCACCTTGAGCACTTTGTGCTCTGGTGAGCTAAAATGGCCAATCAATTTGGACTACAAACAAAACAGTGCCTGAATGAAGTCATACTAGTTTAGACAGGAAAGCGTTCAGAGAACCCTGCTACAATTCACTATATGAACAGTGTGAATATTAACAAAATGAATCATGAAACCTTTACTTGATTTTATGTTTTTGTCAAGTGAATGAATCCATTCCTTGTTTATTTCCCACTCTTACAGACTGAAACAACAACCGGGTGATACCATTCTATTCTTTAGATTGACGATAGACGAACGGACAGCCAAGGATTAAAGACGATAAAAAAGGGCTAAACAAATCAGATTCAAGGGGATATAACTCTAGACTGCTTAGACATGTTTCATCCGAAAGTATGTCTTTCACATCTGCAAACCGTGATTTTCATGCTTATTTAGTTTCATTGATATATCTTAAAAATTGATAACAAAGTTTTATATACAAAATGCATACCAAACAGACGGACTTTATAACATAAATTAAAACTCCAGGGGTGATAACTCTAGAAGACCTGTACATATTTGACCTGATATTGTGTAATGCACTGCTACCCGTTATGATAAGCATGAGTACAAAGTTTCGTTAAAATATCTTACAAATTAAAGAAGTGCACTCTGTAAACTTCATATGTCATACTGACGAACCACAAGACCAACAGACAAATTGGTGAAGTGACTCCAATAAAGTTTTGACATACTTTGTTTGAAGTGCTATAATAATGAAAACATAAATGCATCATTTCCATATATGATAAAGTTTACAATACCTTCAAATCACGCCATATATAATAATGCAAACTATACTCACATTAACAATTCGTCTTGCAATTCTGGACTCAACTTTGTCTCAACCACCACATCTACATTAAAATTAGACTGACGCAGTAGCCCATGTAATTCAAACTGATGTCTGCGTACAATTTCCAACAATTCATACTTCTGTTTGATGAAACGTGTAACATCAGGGATAAGGTGAATGTTAATGTCTGTCTCACATTTCTTCCGGATTGCCTCTATATGGTTTATTTTCTCTTTACTGATCCATGTCGCAAATTTTTCTTCAAAATTAAAGAATTTGTCACTGTCAAGAAATGTTGTAGTCACCATGGACTGGATTCCATACATCCGGGATAAGAATTCTATCATCATACATTTCAACCTTCTTCCAACAAGTTTGACCAGTTTTTGCATTTCTTCATTATTCAGTGGCTGTTTAAAACCTTCTTGCCGTTTAGATTTGTCTTTAATAAAGTCTGCAAAAGAATATGAACTACCAACATTGACTATCTTAGAAATGCCATACTTCGGATTACACATTACCTTGATTGATAAATACATCAATCACAAGTTAAAATGATTCCACACAATTACGTCCCCAATGAACAAAAATTCCTTAAAAAAGAAAATTGGTCAGAAAAGAGCAGATTGTCATACAATAACGCAAAGGATAGACATACAGCCTTTGGTCAAAAGTGCCACCTCAGCGCACAACAATAGTTCACCACTATGTAAGCAAAAACGTGAGATTATCCATACAATTACATTCTGGTTTTCTACCGCCTTGTGTGCCTACATGAGAGTATGCATACAATTACATTCCAGTTATTTATTACCTTGTGTGCCTACATGAGATTATGCATACAATTACATTCCAGTTATTTATGACCTTGTGTGCCTACATGAGATTATCCATACAATTACATTCTGGTTCTCTATCATCTTGTGTACCTACAGGAGATTATTTATGAAGTAATCTATGTTTGTCTACATGAGTTTATCCAAACAATTACATTCAAGTTATTTATGACCTCGTGTGCCTACATGAGATTATCCATAAAATTACATTCCAGTTATCTAACATCTTGTGTACCTACATGAGCATACAATTACATTCTGATTATCTAACATCTTGTGTACCTACATGAAATTATCCATACAATAACATTCTGGTTCTCTAACATCTTGTGTACTTACAGGAGATTATCTATACAATTACATTCCAGTTATTTACCATCTTGTGTACCTACATGAGATTATCCATACAATTACATTCCAGTTATTTACCATCTTGTGGACCAACATGAGATTATACATACAATTACATTCCAGTTATTTACCATCTTGTGTGCCTACATGAGATTATGCATACATTTACTTTCTAGTTATTTACCATCTTGTGTACCTACATGAGATAATCCTTACAATTACATTCCAGTTATTTACAATATTGTGTACCTACATGAGATTATGCATACAATTACATTCCAATTATTTACCATCTCGTGTGCTTACATGAGATTATGCATACATTTACTTTCCAGTTATTTACCATCTTGTGTACCAACATGAGATAATTTATACAATTACATTCCAGTTATCTACAAGCTTGTGTACCAAAATGAGATTATCTAAATAATTACATTCTGGTTCTCTATGACCTTGTGTGCCTACATGAGATTATGCATACAAAACAATTCAAGTAATCTATGACCTTGTATGTCTACATGAGATTTCCATACAATTACAGTCTGGTTCTCTACGACATTGTATGCCTACACGAGATTGTGCATTCAATTACATTCCAGTTATCTACCATCTTGTGTGCCTACATGAGATTATCCATACAATTACATTCTGGTTCTCTACAATATTTCAGTTCCTACATGAGATTATCCATATAATTACATTCCAGTTATCTACAATTGTGTGTACCTACATGAGATAATCCATACAATTAAATTCCAGTTATCTACCATCTTGTGTGCCTACATGAGATTATGCATACAATTACAATCTGGTTCTCTACAATATCGTGTACCTACATGAGATTATCCATACAATTGAATGCCAGCTATTTACCCTCTTGTGTGCTCACATGAGATTATCCATATAATTACATTCCAGTTAACTACCATCTTGTATGTCTACATGAGATTATACATACAACTACAATCTGGTTCTCTAGGACCTTGTGTGCTTATAAGATATTATGCAAACAATTACATTCCAGTTATCTACTATCTTGTGTGCCTACATGAAATTATCCATACAATTACAATCTGATTCTTTACGATATTGTGTGCCTACATGAGATTATCCATACAATTACATTCAAGTTATCTACCATATTGTGTACCTACATGAAATTTTCCGTATTATTATATTAAATTTAAATTAAGTTATCTATTATCTTTTTTGTCTACATGAGTTTATCCAAACAAGTTCATTCTGGTTCTCTATGACCTTGTCTGCCTATAAGAGATTATCCATACAATTACATTCCAGTTATCTACGATCTTGTGTGCCTACATGAGATTATCTGCGCAATTACATTCAAGTTATCTATGACCTTGTATGTCTACATGAGATTATCCGTACACTTACATTCAAGTCATCTAACATCTTGTGTGCCTACATGAGATTATCCATACAATTACATTCCAGTTATCTACCGTCTTGCTTGCCTACGCCTACATGAGATTATCCATACAATTACAATCTGGTTCTCTACCATTTTGTATGTGTAGATGCGATTATCTATACAATTACATTTTGGTTCTCTATGACCTTGTATGTCTACATTGGATAATCCATACAATTACATTCAAATTATCTATCACCTTGTATGTCTACATGAGATTTAAACTGTATCCATACAATAACATTCTGGTTCTCTACGATCTTGTATGTCTACAATGGATTATCCATACAATCACATACCTGTTCTCTACCATCTTGTATGCCTACATGAGATTATCCATACAATATCATTCCTGTTCTCCTCCATCTTGTATGCCTACATGAGATTATCCATACAATTACATTCCTGTTCTCCTCCATCTTGTATGCCTACATGAGATTATCCATACAATTACATTCCTGTTCTCCTCCATCTTGTATGCCTACATGAGATTATCCATACAATTACATTCCTGTTCTCCTCCATCTTGTATGCCTACATGAGATTATCCATACAATATCATTCCTGTTCTCTACAATCTTGTATGCCTACATGATATTATCCATACAATATCATTCCAGTTCTATACGATCTTGTGTGCCACATCGTGCACGTACCAATACATAAATTCTGGTTCCATATGATATTTTGTACCAACATGAGTGTACTGCTACGCATCTTCTGATTCTGTACACCCTTGTGCACCTTCATGATGAGTGACACACTATGTAAATTGTCTATATAACCTTGAGTTCCTTCATACATTTTGGTTTTATATATAACTTTGAGTGCCTACATGAGTTAAACACAACACATCTTCTGGTTCTGTGTGACCATATGTAACTATTGTAACGTGCAGGGCTAAAGACACAGAAGATCCCTTCAGCGAAAAGTATACTCAACCCTGAAGGGGTCCACTTGCCTTATATATGTAACCCTAAACCCCATCACCCCGAAACGGTGATGTAAATTTGCATATCAAATGCAACGTTTACCGAACGTTTTCGTTACAATACTTCCCACTCCGAGAAGACTCGTCCCGAGTCTTGGCCTGGGAAACCTCATGGGTAAGGCAACTCCGGTATGGCATCTCGTATTGAATGACCACTCATGTATATCGTCTATTTACATCATGAGTGACACACTACATACATTTTGGATTTATATAAAACCTTGAGTTCCTTCATGAGTGAAGCACTACACATCTTCTGGCTCTTTAAGACCATGTGTAACTATTATTCAAGTGACACACTACATACATTTTGATTTTCAATACAACCTTGTGTTCCTTCATAAGTGAAACACTACAAGTGACACACTACATACGTTTTTGGTTTTTAATACTTCGGTTCCTTGTGTTCCTTCATAAGTGAAACACTACACATCTTCTGGTTCTTTATGACCATGTGTTGTGTTATCATGAGTGACACACTACATACATTTTGGTTTTTATATATAACCTTGAGTTCCTTCATGAGTGAAATACTCAACAATTTTTGCTTCTTTATGACCATGTTTAACAATTATTATATCACGATTGACACACCACATACATTTTAGTTTTCTTAATAACCTTGAGTTCCTACATGGGCGAAACACTTCACATCTTCTGCAAGGTTCTTTACGACCTGGTATACCAACACGAGGGTAACAATACATACCTTCTGGTTCTTTATGACCTAGTGGACCAACATGATTGAAACATTAGTGATATACTACACTCATACTGATTCTGTACTACCTTCAACAGTGTATCTACATGAATGTAACGCTACATATCTTCTTATTCTGTAGAACCTTGTGTACCTATATAACACAACGTACATTCTAGTTTGCATTACATTGTGTACCTACATGAGTGTAACACTTACATACATTCTGCTTCTCTACAACCTTGTATAGGTATACCTATATGAGTGAAACACAACATACATTCTGGTTTGCAATACATTGTGTACCTATACATGATTGTAACACTACATACTTTCTGGTTTACACTACCTAGTGTACCTACATCATGAGTCTCACTCTTGAAACATTCTGCTTCTCCACAACCTTGCATGAGTGAAACACTACATACAATCTGATTTGCACACCCCATGTGTACCTACATCATGAGTTTGACATTACATACATTCTGGTTCTTTATTTTCTTGAATATCTACATGTGTGTAAAACTTTTTCTCTACAAATTTGTGTACTTCTAAAAGTGTTGACTTCAAATACAAACATTATGATTGTGTATACCTGTGTGTGTACCTACATGAGTGTAACACATCATACATTATGGTTGTCTAAATTATTGTAACTATAAATACCTTGTTGCTCTTGAAGATTTTTACAAAGAAGCTCTATGAAACAACATACATCAAGCTGTTTCAGGTCCTCCGTAATATAATCTAAAAGAGTCTTGTCTGGCTCCTGGCTCTCCCTTGGAATTAAGGGTAATATGTAACTTGCCATCTTTTCCAGCACCATGACGACCTTACGTTCTAGGACACTTTGAATGTCTCCACTTAGACTTCTTGAAAGGCTCTTACTTTTTGGAAGACCATCACCTTTTTGCACAAACAATTTGTGTTTTTTTGTTGATGGATTGTAGATGAAAGTGTTCTCTTGTTGAGTCTGTGTAAGTGTTGATAGCATGTCCTTAAAAATATCAAAAAATTAACTTGAAATGTGTGAACAACACTATTGGTGCATGGATAATGCAGCCACATGGAACGAAATTTGAAAAATTTAGGCAAACCCTTGAAACATCTCTTTAAATGAAGATATAATAATTGAGTTGAGTTGAAACCAATGTGACAAAAGGAAAATTAATCATCATAAGCAATTCCTCTTTTTTCCAAAGTGCAGAGGCGTCAGAAAGCATCTGTATGTGGGAAAGGTTAATGCAAAGTGTTACAGACAGACAAACATTGTCGCTACCTTCCACACAGGCGACAAAGACAGACAACTACACATCAAAAATCATTGAAAATATCTTAATGCATTCCAAGAAAAATGAACTGTAAACAAATTAAGATATTATGATGAATAGACAGCAAAGGGAAACAACACCGCATGCCTCTGTCGATTTTGGCTTGGGATAAAAAGAGTCAAGCAATAATCTCCATCACAGAAAATGTCATTGACAATCCTGATGCAGGCGACTATTGAAAACAATGAGATCCCTCAAGTGTTTTTTTTTCACATTTTTCTCTCCCTCTCTGTATCAAAGAAATACCTATTATATTAGCAATACTAACGAGCAATTCCTCCCTTTTCCAAAATGATTCTTTTAGTTATCCAGATGTAACACACATTTAGCCTCAGACATTTTAAGAGCAGACAATTGAAACACATATCAGGTCAAACATTTATTTGGTCAATTATCTTGGAAACTTAACAATACAATACCATAATTAAACCTTAATATCATATGCCAATTAACCCTTTCCCACATACAGCAAATCTGCTGCAGACACCATTTAAAAACAATTAGTCACAAATAGAGAAATTCTCTATAGATAAAAGAACAATTATTGAATAAAGTTGAAAACATTGTGGCAAAAAGAGAGATTGCAATTCTTCCTTTTTCCACAATGATTTCAAAATTCGTCTGCTGCCGAGTCACCTGGGAGCATCTATATCTAGGATATAGCTAGCGCATTGCCTAATTCAGAGCCTGATGAGTAAATTCACCTTACCTCAAAATGTTTTGACATAGTCTAAAGGGATAATATATATAATTGTCTATATCTTCTTATTTCTTTTCATAAACTTTCAATTCTGACAAGTCCATGGATAAAAGATCAGGTAATAAATGGGTATAATGTTTACATAATATGTCATCTGTTTATATATGCCTTTTATCTTCAATCTTTGAAAAAAATCATACATAGTTGAAAACATTGTAAGAAAAGGAGAAACTGCTCAAATAGTCATTTCCTCTTTTTTTCGAAAACCGTTTTCAAAAGTTGCATATTGATATGAGCCATCTCGCGTGAAAACCAACATTATGGTCTCTGCTTAATGTATCAATCCAGATCAGACTGCGCAGTCTACACAGGCTAATCCGGGCCGACACATTCCGTCTCAGGGGGATAGAGGTATAGAGTAATGATTCCTGAAACAGAAAATCAACATGAGGTGAAAAGTGTCTGTCCGTGTTACTCTGCACGGCATTCTTAGACTGATCCGGGTCCATACTTTACACAGAGTCCACAATGTTGGTTTTCTCGCGGAATGGCTCATATAAAGGCGTCTTATATTGTGGTCAATATCAGAAAAGGGTAAATCTCTTCTATTTCAAATAAAGCATACCTGATCAGTTTCTTGCGCAATAACCACCAGAATCTTTGAATCATATTCTCTGTCATTTCGCCCCTCTTGAATAAAGTCATTCCAGGACACATCTTCAGACATCAGTTCCTCATATCGGAATGGTTCCAGAGATTCAACGAGAGCTTTGCCAAGGCCAAGAACCAGAGAACGCTTCTGGGCGAACACTGTAACAATGGGTTTCTGTAGACACTGTTCTGCTTCCTTAATTTCCCCAAGATTGGAGAGGACACATTCGTCAAGGCTGTTGGATTCTGAAATATTGATATATACCCCCATTACTCGATACAATAGTAGTTCAAGTCATCTGCTTCATTTTACATTGATAGCGAAACAAACTTCAGATTATATGAATCACACTCTATGTCTGCTTTCTGGAGACTTAATCAGTACTCGCGCTGTGTGTGTTGAGAAATCCAAAAAGAAACCAGCACATCATGGGATTCAAACCTGGGACCTTTTGGTATGAGAGGCCGACGGTCTACCACTGCACTACTGCTTTGAACACACATTTGGAACAATAATTATTGTAAAATCTGGAAATTTTATAATCAAATAGATTCGATATAGAAATTTGGGAAAAGAAAATATTGCTTGTTTTGCCTGCACAATGTTTATTTGAGCCGTCCCAAGAGAAAACCAACATTGTGGACTCTGCGTAAAGTATTGACCCGGATCAGCCTAAGCATGCTACGCAGGCTTACCCATATAGACACATTTCGCCTCATGTGGATTTTCTGTTTCAGGTATCATTACAATATACCTCTATCCCCCTGAGACGGAATGTGTCGGCCCGGATCATGTACGCAGAAGCCATAATGTTGGTTTTCTCGCGGGACGGCTCATTTACCCTATTCATAACTATTCAAATGCCCAGTGACAGTGACCCTAACCCTTTGCCATATACAACAAATCTGCACCAGAAAAAAACCTTGAAAACATAGACAGAAAAGAATGGATACTCTCTATTAATGAAAGTAAAAATAAAAATAGGATGTAAACATTATGGTAAAAGGTGAAATTGCTCACTATGGGCAATTTCTCCTTTTGGCACAATGTTTTCTGAAGGCGTTTTCTGCAGAGACATTAGAAAGTGTCTGTATGCGGGAAAGGGTTAATGTTTGACCTTGAAGTGAGACTTTGACCTGGCAGCTTTAATCCATCCATTATTAATATGACATGGTATTTCGTCAAATGTTTTCAAAATAAACGAATGGTCAAAGTCAATTGACAATTTATTGATCAATTTAAGTAACAGAATAACCTAGTTCAATTTCAGCATGTGTAACCTTTGACCTTGAAGTATGACCTTGACCTTTGAGTTACACTAACAAGATATTGCATGGTGCACATCTTTTCACCAAGTTGAACTATATCACCATCATATAATTTGAAGATGAGTTTATGTATTTTGAAGTTACAGCATTGACTATCTCTGACAGATGCATGGCAAAATGCAAACAGGCAAATTAAATAACATGCCAACTGCTTGATTGATTTGTGTTTTACACCACTTTCAACAATGTTTCAGTTATATCACGGCGTTTCCTTGGTAAGTAACCAGTTCTACTGGTCCATTTATCCTGACACCAGCCAGTCGGTAAGAACACTAATCCAACAACTCTGAGCGCTTAGAAGGGCGACCACTACTACCAATTTTAAAGTATATGGTTTGATCCGGAGGGGAATTGGACATGCGACCTCCCGCTCCCAAGGCGGATGCTCTACCACTACACTACACTACACCATCGAAGCAGTAAAAATTAAAACAGGCCCATAAAATAACATGCTAACTGCCATGTGGTAACTGTCTCGTTCACACCCAAAAGACTCCACTTATTTGAGCCTTTTCCTCTAAAAGAAATAACCCTGTCCCAACATCTGGACATTAATGTAAACCATCTCTCTATAAGTGAAAGTATAATTACTAAATAAAGTTGAAAACATTGTGGCCAAAGGAGAAATTTCTCTTTTGATAACAATGTTTTACAAAAGTCGTCTGGTGCAGAGGTATCAACATACATCTTTATGTTGGAAAGGGTAAATGTCATCACAACCAAGGTCACAGAAACTAGTCAGAAGCTTTTGACAAATAATTTACACTGGATCAGGTAAATAGAGATACAGGCAGATGTTTATTTCCAAAAAGGCAAAGATTTGTTTTCCTACAACATAGCTTTGTTATAAAAACGTACAAACAAATAGACAAACAAGTTATACCTATGTGCTCTTTGAATCTCTGAAACAGTCGTTTTGTCCATGACTGTAGGTACCCATAGCGGGGATAAACGTCATGTGGTAATGTGAATCTTATACCAACACTCATTCTGTCTATTATTACAATGTTATTTCATGTATACACATCCTGCAATGGAGAAAAGGCCTTATATAATTAAAATCATAAACATCCATATACTTAAGTCTAAAGGAAACAAGAACAAAATATGTAGGTATTCCATAGTCCCCTCCAAAGTTTTAGGGCACAACAAAACTAGATATTTTACTTCCCTGCAGTATAACATTCTAATATATCTACATGTCTCCTAAGTTCGTGATCTTAAGCACTAAAATAAACTACATTGTTTTAAAGTACTTAATGAATCTTTAGACATCAGAAAATAGTAACACACGTCTCAATGCACTGCTAATACAAAGTCATGGGAGAAAAGAACGAGAATAATGACGTGAGAAACTAAAATAGATCACGAAGTTTGAAGGTTTTTCGATAGATCACAATAAATGCCTAATTCTAGTATGTGACCGACCAGCCTCTTCCATAGATGTCTGCATACACCAAGTGTATATACGTGTAACAGAGTAGATATATAAGCAGATAAGAAAGAATATGAAGTAATTACCAAATGAACACCAATAAACGACATAATATATTCTACTTTCGTTTTCCGGGTTTTCCCCAAGTACCAGTTATATGTTCGAAAAGTTGCGATTGAGGAAAGTCTAGCCTCAGGACTTCCTTGCACATTAGGGATATATGTGTTTAGTTTTTCGAGATGTTTCTAATCAGTGCTTATTTCTAACATATATGTCAAAATATTTGTTAGATTTCACATTTTGTCAAATTTCAGTGTCCTGGTTTAGTCTAGACCAATAACAATGCGTAGGTCTATACACAGTGACGCAATGAAGGTTGTTTTTTTTTGGGGGGGGGGGGGGGGGGGGGGGGGGGGGGCAAAAAGGGTCAAATTGAGAGGTAAATACGTAAAGGGGATCGTAAACGATCAACAATAGCATCTTTTACCACACTGTCATTGTCAAACAATGAACGATTTTACGTAAAAAAACAAAACGAGGTTATTTAAAACGTATTATTCTGCCTTAAGGATTTCTTAAAACTTCATCAGCGTGCACATGCAGTGATTAAAATGTCGACCAAACAAAAATGTCTTGGTGTGGTGCTTAACACCGCTTTCAACAAGTTTTCAGTTATATCACGGGTATACATCGAGGGCTTGACGTGAAACGGTTGTAACTAAAATTGGTACTTATCACCTCGCCATAAAGTCTTTATAAGCGTTAAATCTTTTTTAGTTGTAAACAATGGAAATTTAGGTACCATTGCTCGTTCTGAGCAATGGGCCAGTATATAAGATTTAATAGTACTTAAGTGCAATATAATGAAATAGTGCTTTATGTGAATAAGCGGCATATAGTCGAGCGCGCTATCCTCCGACAGCTCTTGTAATTGAAAAGAGCTGAAAACATTGGGCGGAAGAGTGGAAATTCGTCATCATGGGCAATTTCTCCATTTGCCACAAAGTTTTCAAAAGTTACAGCATATTGCACACATATACTTTTGTTGCAAAATTGAAAAAATTGGGTGAGCATTGTTTTGTTAAACCCTTTCCCTCATATAGACGCTTTCTGACGCCTCCGCAGCAGACGGCGTTTTGAAAACATAGTGACAAAAGAAGAAATTGCACAAAACGTGCAATTTCTCCTTCTGCCACAATGTTCCACTTTTTGTCATACATGTAGGTTATCCTTTCAATTATGGAGATTTTCTATGTTTTGACAACATACGTTCAAAGTCGTCTGCTGCAGAGTTGTCGTATGAGGGAAAGGGTTAAACCCTTTCCGAAATACGTGTACAGACGACATTTTAATACATTGTGGCAAAAGGATAGATTGCTCATAATGATCAATTTGTATACGCCCGTAGGGACGTTTTATGGGAACACCTGCGACGGGTTGGTGCCAGGCGGCGTCCAAACATTGTCAGCTCTCTAATTCAAAGAGTTTCATCCGATCTTCACGAAACTTGTTGAACATGTGTGTGGACATAATATCTCGGCCAAATTCGATAACCAGCCAAATAGTGTGAGGCACCGCTGGGTTATGGCCCTTGAAGTATCCAAACTTACCAAAATTAGGCTTGTCCACTCCCTAAGTTGAACAAATTTCATTTGATCTTCACGAAACTTGTTCAACATATGTGTTGGCATCATGTCTCAACCAAGTTCGATAACCAGCCAAATCGTGTGAGGCACTTTTGAGTTATGGTCCTTGAATATCCAGAATTGCCTTCAAATTGTTTTCAAAAGTCGTATATTGCAGATGTGTTGAAAGTCTTCTGCATTAGAGAAGGGACCAAATGAAGCAATCTCCAAACCTACACATTATTGATAAAGATTTAAAACATTTAGCACCTCTAGAGTTCAATTGTTTAGATATAGCCTGTTTTATTGCTTTTACCCTTTCCCCCATGCAGTCAGCATTTGACCTGATTGCAGCAGACGACTTTTGAAAAGAGGAGGCAAAAGGAGAAATTGTTCATAATGTGCACTGCTCTGTTGTATACGTCCGTCCTACTTCAGACATGGGAATACTATGGGTAAACCTGCGGCATTCACAACGTGTGCCTGCTCTCTTACTAGAGTCTGTATCGAGTCTTCATCAGATATTGGTGTGAATCGCCCAAGTGGTTCCTGAGTTATGCCTCCCTGACGGGTGTATTTTGTGACAGTTTGTCATCTTGTGACGTTTGCAGCAAATGAAAGCTCTTTTCAAATTATTCATATTTTTGCCTTGATGTTTTCAAAGTCGTCTGCTGCAGATTAAGTTTCTGTAGGAAAGAGATGATTGTAAGTGTTGATTCACTGTTTAGAGAAGCCATGTATATAGCACCTTAAAGGTCAATTCTAACATCTTTGCTACTACAGCTTGATGATACTTTGCAATCCAATGCAAACCTTGTGGCGGGCGTCCTCAGTTCGATCTCAGCGTCAGTCATGGTGGATTGTTCGTTAACAAGGCACATATACTTTCTGTGTACATGCATAAGAGTGTTGTTGATTTGATGTAATTGGAATGCAGTTGAAAATAACACATTTGATGAAACTTTGCATAATATTAATCCACCATCAATTGACGCCACTTTCAACAATTATTCAGTTATATCACGTCGTTTACTGGTTTATTTACCAGTATTACTGGTCCATTTATCTTGCCACCAGCCAGTCAGTCGATATGCTAACCCGCAACCCTGAGCGCCAAGAAGGGCTGCCATTACTACCATTTACAAATTCTTTGGTACATGTATGACCGACCAGGTTCAATGGACCGTTTTGAATTTTCAATTTTTGTCACAAGTTGTCTTTCATAAAACTCGGCTTTGAATTGTTAAAATGTCAATAAATTTGACATTGATGTGAACTACACTTGTTGCCTGTAACTTGTAAGAACTATCGTCCAATTATGTCATTTCGGCCATTTTCTCAAAGTCTGAGACATGTTTGCACACGTAACAACTGCTCCAATGATAATTGAGTTCGACGCGAACACCTAATCCAGAAGATGAGTGGCCAGCACTTTGAACTCCGGAATCCTTGAGATGAATATTTACAAGATGATTTTGTTCGCATTGCTTTTTTACGCCGCTTTTTACAATAATTCAGTTATATAACTGCATTTCCTGAGTAAGTTACCAGTATTTCTATTCCATGTATCCTGATACCAGCAAGTCTCTCGTAACTAGAAATATTACTGAAGGTGATGAATACCCCCAGCTGGTGCCTGGCAATATTAAATAATTCCAGTGCAATACGCCGACAATATGCACAACTAGGCTTGGTATCAATCATTTTTGTGAAGTTATATATTGAATTCTGACCAAGGGTTGCTGAGAAATAGTGTTCACAAGAAATGTCTACAGACCAACGGACCGACCGACCGACTCTTATATAGCCCCTATATACCATGTATCTGGGGGTATAATAATTCCTAACCCACGATCCTAAGGGGAAGTAGGGAAAGGCATTGCTACTGCTTTTAACTTTTTTTTTTTATGACCCAGTCGGGGATAGAAACCGCACCCAAGGCGAAGGTTTTACTACAACTACACCACGGGGGCCGTCCAGAATGAGCCGAGAGTGAAATATCTTGCAGATTCTTTGCTGCTTTACTTCAAATTCCAAGTCAGTGTACTTCTTTGAGTAGTCCATGCAGGTCATCGGCAGCTAATGTATAATAAAGTTGAAACCATTGAGGCAAAAGGAGAAATAGCTCTAATGTCACAATGTTTTCAAAAGTTGTCTGCTGCAGAATCTTCAGAAAGCGCCTGTATAAGGGAAATGGTCTCATGTGATCTGTCCAGGTGTCTTTCTTCTTATATCATATTGAAGAATTAAGTATTGATTGTTGTCAACATCCTGTGGCATCTTAAACCCTTTCCCACATACAACAAATTTTCAGCAGATGACAAATCTCTATAAATGAAAGTTTAATCATTGCAGAGTTGAAAACATGGATGTAAAAGAAGAAATTGCTCATTATGAGCAATTTCTCATTTTGTCAACATGTTTTCAAAAGTCGTCTCCTGCATAGGCGTCGGAAAGTGTCTATATGTGAGAGAGATTGTCCATGCCATTACGACATTCTTTACAAAAAGAGGCACGAATGACTGGTTACATATTCTATTCATTAGGTGTTTAACCTGTTCCCATTTACAGCAGAAGACTATTGAAAACATTGTGCCATATTGTATCTCTTTTCAATAAGTCGACTCGAACAACACGTATTACTCGTCATTACATATTTACATGAGTTAAACACTTCAGAATACAACAATAACAAAGAAAAAAATAAAACAAATACAAGGAAAAAATAATCACTTAATAAAAACAAAATATGAAAGAAATCATCACTGGAGTGAATTGCACTTTAAAAGGACAGAATTCCCCCCTAAGCTTAAAAGGGATCTCATAATGATAAGCATTCCAGATATTAACATGACGATTTTTGTTGCAAAACATCAAAGACGCTGCGCATGAAGCATGACTTAAAGGAAGCAGATGCAGTTCAGTACATTCAAATAACCTGTGCAAACAGACAGGATCTAAATATTTTGAACAAGGATGCCAAATGTCCCAGTATTATTTAAAACAAGAAGGCCAAGATGTGCCTCAAATAAAATAATTACTTAATAACAACAAAATATTAAAGAAATCATAACTGGAGTGAATTGCAGTTTAAAAAGACAGAATGCTCCTTATGCTTAAAATGGATCTCATGATGAAAAGTATTCCAGATATTAAAGAAATCATAACTGGAGTGAATTGCAGTTTGAAAAGACAGAATGCTCCTTATGCTTAAAATGGATCTCATGATGAAAAGTATTCCAGATATTAACAAGACGAATTTTGATTCAAAGCATCAAAGATGCCGCGCATGATTTTGAAGCATGACTTAAAGGAAGCAGATGCAGTTCCGTTCATTTAAATAACCTGTGCAAACAGAGAGTATCTAAATATATTGAACAAGAAGACCAAATGTTCCTTTATTTTAAACAAGAGGCCAAGATGTGCCTATATTGCTCACCTGGCTAACATAGTCTATAATAAAACTTTATCAAGAGCAGAAAAGGTAAATTTTGACGTAGGGATTAGACGCTTTATATGCAAAAACATCCATCGAAACTTTTTTCTGAGCTTTGATGAAAGTCCGGGCCGTAAACCAAACTATTAAAAAAGCGTAGCCTAGGAAGTTGGGGAAAAGTTATTAAATACCAATTCAATTTTTAATAACGATAGAAGACATACGTATTTTGTATCTTGTTGTTACTTAAATCAGTTCATGCAATTTATTGATTCATAAAGGTTTGGTGTTTTTTTAAACATATTACAGGAATTTTCTTTACAATAATAATCTTTGTTGCTCCCTATTCGATTACGCAACCCCCATGGTGCAAAATTGAAACCTATTCAATACTAACGCCGCGTTTCAAATAATATTTATATAACAAGAGACACACAAGGCTCCGGATCGCTCTACTGGCTACGAGAAGGTGTCTTCTGTTTCCTATTTGAAAGTTTTTCATGCTTTCAAAGTTATGCTCTCAGTGAAACATATATTCTTTGCATGTTAACCCTTTCCCACATACAACAAAATTGCAGCAGATGACTTAAATATGGCAACTCTCTATAAATGACAGAACAGTTATTGAATAAAGTTGAATACATTGTGGCAATGTTTCCTTTTGGCACAATTGTTTCAAAAGACGTCAGACATGAAGCGTCTGTATGTGGGAAAAATTTAAAAATAGCATGTGAAAAGTTCATTCTCAATGGACGCAAACGTTGGTTTATTACACTGTATAGCACATCTGTTTATTAAGTAATAGATCAATTATTGTCCGTCTTTGATAGACGTCATGTATTCACAGAAACAATTTATCTTTGGCAGTTTTAAAATAAAACCACACGGAAACTGTGTTCCCCTAGTTAGAATTTTATCACTTTTAAGGAGGAATTTAATAAACAAATTGTTTGATTTTGATAATTCTCAATAAAGTTCATGCTCTCAATGGCGAAAACCCCCAATATGTGCAATATTTGCAAGTTTGAAAGAAACCAAATTAAAAATGTGATATATGTCATATTCACAATCAATTTTGGACTTTTTAATGAAATTATATTAATCTGAACTGTAGACTCAAAAGTATTCAAAAGACAAGAGGACCATGGTGGTCCCGTATCGTTCACATGACATCTATTGTTGACATTTATATTTGAGTAAGAAGGAAATATGCTGCTTTTCTTTTTTAACCTCGAGCCGCCATATTGTACAGAAAAGCAGAACCGATTGAATAGTTGTGTTAGCTGGTCCGTTTGAATTAAAAGGTGATGTAATTTGAAGTTGTCTTTACTTAATGTTGTCCCTGGTGGTTCTTTTAAAAAGTTAGAACGATGTTGGAACAGGGACAGTTAAGAAATAGTTGTGTGAATTCGATTCGAACATTGGTCAGTAGTTTCGGATAAGATGTTGTTTACTTTAAACACTGGCTGTGACGTAAAATCAAATGGCTTTTATAATGTTTGTAGAGAACCACTTAAGGAACATATATGGTTTTTTTGTTGTTTTTTTGTCATTATGCCATTGGCTTTGAAGGATGTGTAGATACGGTGGCCATTCTTTGCAGCAAAGTGGAGCAGTTTGAACAAATTTGTTACAGGGCCACTGACGAATTATGTGTGTGAATATGTTGTGAAATAGAGCAAGTAATTTAGGATGAGATGTTGTTTAAAGAAATATCTATATAATTTTATCTCTGGTGGCCATCTTGTGCACCGGAACAAAGGGTTTGAACAATTTTGTTAAGAGGTCAACTTAAGCAACATTTGTGTGCAATTTATTTTTCATTGAGCCATTGGTTTAGATGTAATGTATAGAGTTAAGAAACATGCATGTTATATTTTTTTTGAAATTGGGCCAGTGGCTTAGGAGGGGATGTGGTTTAAATATTATTTTGATTTATATCTGGCGACCATCCCGTGGATCGGTTTGAACAATATCTGATAGAAGGCCACCTAAAGAACAGTCCTGTGGATTTATTTCTAAAATTGGCCTATTGTTTTAAGAGTTGAAAGAAATTATGTTGTTTTAGACCAGTGATTTAACAAACGTTCATAAAGATGCTGATGGACATATATTTCTTCTCCTTGTGTATAAACAGGACCCTGCTGCATACCCGTTCTCATCCTTGATATTCTGTAGCGGGCGTTTGTACATCCATGTGTTGTCCTTGCTTGTTAACGTTCGCTGCAGTTACTTCCATAGTTCCTTCTTTTACAAAATCCTCTTGAAGCATTTATTATACTTGCTCGATAACGTTCCCTTCAGGTTCTTTTAATAGTTTCTACTCCAGCAGCATCCTCTTAAAGCATGTGTTATTGTATAGTAACGTTCCCATCAGTTACTACCATAGTTTCTCCCCTTACATTATCCCCTTAAAGCATTTGTTCTGGACATCCATTTGTTCTTCTTTCGTTTTAACATTCCCTTCAGTTATTTCCATAGTTTCTACTCCTACAGCATCCTCTCGAAGAATAAGTTTTACTTGCTTTGAAACATCACGTTCAGTTTCTACCATAGTGTCTCCTCTTACAGCACCCTCTTGAAGCATATTTTGTACTTGCTTTGTAAAGTTTCATGCAGTTACTACCGTAGTGTCTTCTCTTACGACAACCTCTTGAATCATATGTTGTACTTGCATTGAAACGTTACCTTCAATTGCTACCAAAGTGTCTCCACTTACAGCACTATCTTGAATCATATTTTGTACTTGCTTTGTAACGTTTCATTCAGTTACTACCGTATGTATCTCCACTTACAGCATCCTCCTGAAGCATGTGTTCTTCTTGCATCGTATCATTCCCTTTAGTTACTTCCATAGTTTCTCCTCCTACAGCATCCTCTTGAAGCGTCAATTGCTCGAACTTCTCTTCAAATTGATCATCAATATTTCTTGGAAAAGAATTGGCAGGCAATCCAATTTTAATTGAAAATTCCTCTTCTAATTTCTCAAAGGTAGGCTTCAAAAGAGCAGAATATGAGTACACCCACTTTTTATGCTCTGTAATTTCCCCATGTAGGATTGATATACCTTCAATAATACATTTATCAATGTCTCTGTCGCATATAGTAGAACCACTATCCCCTTCTCTTGAAAACGGTATATTTTCCCCTGAAAGGAAAGAATGAAATAGTTTATTGTTGTAGTAATTTAAATTTAAGAAGGCAAAAATATTTTTTAATAATTTAATGCATATAAATCATTTTCCTAACTGATTCGTTCTCGGCTATATAGCCATTTGGCGAGCAAAATGATAATGGGCGTATTGCATGTTATAAAACCCTTATAATTTTGTTAATACCCACAAAAAAGGTTTTATTGAGTGCTTACATACATATCGTGATACCAGTTCTTTGTTCCTTATTTAGTCCTCTGTGTAATGCAGGCAGTAGCATTTTCTTGTTCGCCCTTAGACGGGAGAGAGTAAATTTATCTACGCAAGTAACATTTGAATTATTTGAGTTTAACGCTCTATATTTACACTTAAGTATTATTCATGATCCCTTGGTAACTAACCAGTAATAGGCTAGCAAATATGTATTGTCCAAGGGCTCTACATCATGAAGGTGGCAAGATCAGATTGAACCTGGGAAATCCTATCTCGAAAACTGCGTGCTTACCATTCGTCTTTGGCGGGATCATAAGTACAATTCAGAAATGAGCATATGTCACCTAAGTTAACTACACTTTATTTAACCGATAATTTAGTCACCCTGGAAATATATAATGGTCAACTACCATATTTTAGAAAGCTAGAATAATTTCTTACACATTCAATAAAAAGCTATAACCAACATACCTGATCCAACAATAATATTTACGGCAGGGTCCATGGCATGTAATGGATCTGTATACCTATTCCCTAGTCTCGTATTGAATGAGTTGATAGTCTTGTAGTTATCGCTAGCAATGACACCATGTGTATAGTGAGGTAAATTAATACCAAATTTGTAAACAGGCCGTGATGCTAAACCTTCCGAAGTTTCACAAATTCGCCAGGGATATCTGACAACATCATGTCCTGTTTCATTTGTTATTCTCATCTCGTGTATGCTGCAATCTTGACGTCTCTCTTTGCAGATTTTTAGCAAGGCAACATCAAATCGAAATCCTTTTTCGATTAGGAAATCAGTTTGCAATGCAAATGGTCTTTTATCATCTGTTGTTATTACATTCTTACAATCTGTGACACAATGGGCACACGTGATACAATGCAACTCACTTTCTTTCTCCCCACTGTTTTCTTGTGACGTCTGCTGATAATTATCACTACATGAATTTTGTTCGTCGCTGATAGTCTTCACTGCTGATGGCTTTCCGTTTTCTCTCTGTTGAATAGTTCCGCCACATGGTTTGGTTCTTTCTGGAACAATGCATATTCTGTCATCTTCAATTTTCTCTTTGGTCTGTGTTTCTTTAGATTGTTCGTTCTGTTGAACAGTTGATGATTTCTGTTTTACTTCCACAAAGCAGCCAAGGGTTCCTATCTTAGAAGTTGTATTACCAACGCATTCAGAATTGAGACGAAACCCATGGTCAACATTATCAAATGTCTCACACTCTGTTCGGACGTGTTTACCGGATGTTACAAGCTGAACTTTGTATCCTTTATGGTAATTATATTTCTGCAGATTTTTTTTGATAATGTCTTTGGATGACTCAGTTAATTCGGAAGATGTATGTAGAGTTAAGAGTCCATAGACAGTCCCACATCCTGTAACTTCTGGTACACTGAAACACAGAAAATATTAACGATTTATGTTTATATATGCAGGAGCAGGTTAGTGTTACATGTCCATAAGTACATCTCTTCCGTTTCTCATACGTTGTAAATGTACTTCAAACGATAATATGTGTACACTTTACGTACTTGGTAATATATACATTACGACTGCAAAACAAGTGCGATGTTCCGTACGGGCTCGTATTTTAGGACGTTTTGATATTAGACGAGACCAAAATAATCACATAAACCAATTTCTACATTGGGATAACGAAAAAATAACAAATTAACAGCTAGGTAAAATAATCAGAACAAAGAATCTTACGGACAACGATAAATGTCTGAGACCAATTGTAATAATTCATTGTCTCCTTTTTAAATGCACACTGTGACATTTCTGATCGAACTGAAATACGATGTTATTATAGTTTTACGCAGAAAGATCAGTGTTCGTCTTATTTTCGAAATCGTCATAATCATTACTTCATTCTGATGCAAAGTAAAGACAATCGCTCACAAGAGTAAACATAAATATATTTTATTATAGAATAACCATTTTCACAATTTCAGGAAAAACTACCCCATCCCTTTTTTGAAGGACATTATTCATTTTAGCCATTTTGAAAGAGGTTAACTAGATGATCAATCGAACCAACCAAGTTTGAATTCCGACAATTGCTTTAAAGCAGAGTATTTTAAAAGTGTCTGTAACGTGTATAGAAAGAAAATTACCCCGTCACCGCGGGCATTATTAGTCGCCGGGCAGAAGCCCGCGACTTCTATTTTTAATAGGTTTTCGGGAATCACATGGGAGGAGGGGTTATTATATATATATATATATTTTAAATGTCTTGAACATATTACAATTGCGTTTGTTTAAAAACACTAAGTTATGACACATTTAAAATGAAATAAATATTCCGATGTTTTAAGTATGTGCAGTTTCTTTATTCTGACTTGCATTTACGTTTTTGTGTTTTATTTACGAAGACAAAACAGTCCCTATTAGCTAGACTGCGATACTTTATTTTCATAAACTATGTAATCAAAAGGCGATAACTACAAACCTTTACGTCGCACAGTCTAATTTGTTTACATACGCGCACCTGCTTGCAGAAGACTATCGATATGACAATCACTTCGAATTCTCCTTTTAATAGATAAGTATCAACATAAACTGGTAACAGAAACAAAAATAAGAAATACTTTGTGAAATTATGTCTCAAATATAAGCCTGTTTATCGGTCGTGAACGTCGAAACGCATTTTCCTCAGTTCATGACCTAGTTTCATATTGCCAAAATGTAAACAAAGCGAAGTAACCGGAAGTAAAATGTAAACTTGTCGCACTTGATTTCTTAAACGTCACTAAACAAGTGCATAGGTCGAATGTAGGAGAAAGAAAGATAATATAGAAATGCTTTTTTTCACTCGAATGCAGTGGAATAAAACATGCACTAAAGCTTTGCCTGATTTTTTATTCACTTTCTTCGATGTCTGACACTATATACGCCTCGATTTGACACACATTTCGAAAGAATGCTCAAACACCTTATAACAGATAGATAGCTAATATTACACACTTGAATGATTAAATATATGTGATATTAAATGTTTATTTGGCTTGAAACAAATTAAGAGAAGAACAAACTCTGATAAACAATAGATTTAGAAATAAATAAAATCTGCTCTTTCGCACCCAATTAATTTCATACTTGCCACCTATTAAATAGTAATGGGACTCGCAATTGGCATTTCTCTTGCGCCAAACATATATTGTATGCATCAACGATTTAGATAAACAATTTAGCTGGTATGTTGTTTTAAGTGTGGTCTACTTTTTAAACATATGAGGATAAATTTTAACATCTGTGAAATAGTTATTATAATTATTATTAAAAAGGAGGAAGTTCATGTCTTCAGCAATTTAACCGTTTTCTCAATGTTTTAAGCTTTTAAAGGTTTCATTGTTGCTTCAGACATGGAAAGGGTTTAATAGCTTTTTATTGCATGTAGATTTAAATCCCAAAATGTATT
Source organism: Serripes groenlandicus (assembly GCA_031761405.1). Classification (NCBI taxonomy): domain Eukaryota; kingdom Metazoa; phylum Mollusca; class Bivalvia; order Cardiida; family Cardiidae; genus Serripes; species Serripes groenlandicus. The sequence continues at coordinate 6,499,100 of JASEVX010000015.1, forward strand.
AATTTGTTGTGGTTTTATTGACAAATACAAAACATCAAAAATCGTGACCAAAAGAAATCCTGAAATTTGTAGATTTATGCGGAATTTCAAAAATCCTGGAATTAGTCCTTATGAAAACCTTATGTGTATGTTTAGACTAATGAAAGTCAAGAATACATGTGTGTTAAAAAATAAATTAATGCAGTCTTTTCCGGCGACATTGATGCATTGCATCAACTTTCTCTTGTTTATATATGATAAAGTTAACAATACCTTCAAACTGCGCCAATATATAATAATGTAAAATGTACTCACTCTAACAATTCGTCTTGCAATTCTGGACTTAACTTCGTCTCAACCACCACATCTACATTGAAACCGGACTGACGCAGTAGCCCATGTAATTCAAACTGATGTCTGCGTACAATTTCCAAGAGTTCATACTTCTGTTTGATGAAACGTGTAACATCAGGGATAAGGTGAATGTTAATGTCTGTCTCGCATTTCTTCAGGATTGCCCCTATCTGGCATATGTTCTCCTTACTGATCCATGTCGCAAATTTTTCTTCAAAATTCAAGAATTTGTCACTGTCAAGAAATGTTGTAATCACCATGGAGTGGATTCCATACATCCGGGATAAGTATTCTATCATCATACATTTTACCCTCCTTCCAACAAGTTCGACCAGTTTTTGCATTTCTTCACTATTCAGTGGCTGTGTAAAACCTTCTTTCCGTTTAGATTTGACTTTAATAAAGTCTGCAAAAAAATATGAACAACCAACATTGACTATCTTAGAAATGCCATACTTCGGATGACACATTACCTTGATTGATAAATACATCAATCACGAGTTAAAATGGTGCCACACAATTACGTCCCCGATGAACAAAAATTCCTTAAAAAAGAAAATGTTTTACAGAAAACACTTCATAATTGGCAGAAAAGTGCAGATTATCATACAATAACGCAAAGGATAGACATACAGCCTTTGGTCAAAAGTGCTACCTCAGCGCACAACAGTAGTTCACCACTATGTAAGCAAAGACGTGAGATTATCCATACAATTACATTCTTGTTTTCTACCGCCTTTTGTGCCTACATGAGCTTATTCATACAATTACATTCTGGTTCTATACGACCGTGTGTGCCTACATGAGATTATGCATACAATTACATTCCAGTTATCTACCATCTTGTTTGTCTACATGAGCTTATCCATACAATTACATTCTGGTTCTCTACGACCTTGTGTGCCTACATGAGACTATGCATACAATTACATTCAAGTTATGTATGACCTTTTGTGCCTACATAAGATTATCCATACAATTACATTAAAGTTTTCTATGATCTTTTTTGTCTACATGAGTTTATCCATACAACTTACATTCTGGTTCTCTACGAGCTTGTGTGCCTACTGAAGAGTATGCATACAATAACATTCAAGTTATTTATGACCTTTGTGCCTACATAAGATTATCCATACAATTACATTCTGGTTCTCTACCATCTTGTATACCTACAGGAGATTATCTATGAAGTAATCTATGTTTGTCTACATGCGTTTATCCAAACAATTACATTCAAGTTATCTATGACCTTGTGTGCCTACATGAGATTATGCATACAATAACATTCTGATTATCTAACATCTTGTGTACCTACATGAGATTATCCATACAATAACATTCTGGTTATCTAACATCTTGTGTACCTACATGAGATTATCCATACAATAACATTCTGGTTATCTAACATCTTGTGTACCTACATGAGATTATCCATACAATAATATTCTGATTATCTACAATCTTGTGTACCTACATGAGATTATCCATACAATAACATTCTGATTATCTAACATCTTGTGTACCTACATGATATTATCCATACAATAACATTCTGGTTATCTAACATCTTGTGTACCTACATGAGATTATCCATACAATAACATTCTGGTTATCTAACATCTTGTGTACCTACATGAGATTATCCATACGATAACATTCTGATTATCTAACATCTTGTGTACCTACATGAGATTATCCATACAATAACATTCTGGTTATCTAACATCTTGTGTACCTACATGAGATTATCCATACAATAACATTCTGATTATCTAACATCTTGTGTACCTACATGAGATTATCCATACAATAACATTTTGATTATCTAACATCTTGTGTACCTACATGAGATTATCCATACGATAACATTCTGATTATCTAACATCTTGTGTACCTACATGAGATTATCCATACAATAACATTCTGATTATCTAACATCTTGTGTACCTACATGAGATTATCCATACAATAACATTCTGATTATCTAACATCTTGTGTACCTACATGATATTATCCATACAATAACATTCTGATTATCTACAATCTTGTGTACCTACATGAGATAATCCATACAATTACATTCCAGTTATTTACCATCTTGTGTGCCTACATGAGATTATGCATACATTTACTTTCCAGTTATTTACCATCCTGTGTACCTACATGAGATAATCCATACAATTACATTCCGGTTATCTACAAGCTTGTGTACCGACATGAGCTTATCCAAATAATTACATTCTGGTTCTCTATGACCTTGTTTGCCTACATGAGATTATGCATACAAAAACATTCAAGTAATCTATGACCTTGTATGTCTACATGAGATTATCCATACAATTACAGTCTGGTTCTCTACGACATTGTATGCCTACATGAGATTGTGCATTCAATTACATTCCAGTTATCTACCATCTTGTGTGCCTACATGAGATGATCCATACAATTACATTCTGGTTCTCTACGATATTTCAGTGCCTACATGAGATTATCCATACAATTACAATCTGGTTCTCTATAATATTATGTAACTACATGAGATTATCCATACAATTGAATGCCAGTTATTTACCATCTTGTGAGCTCCCATGAGATTATCCATACAGTTACATTCCAGTTAACTACCATCTTGTATGTCTACATGAGATTATCCATACAACTACAATCTGATATTCTAGGACCTTGTGTGCTTATAAGAGATTATCCATACAATTACATTCCAGTTATCTACCCTCTTGTGTGCCTACATGAAATTATCCGTATTATTATATTAAATTTAAATTAAGTTATCTATGATCTTTTTTGTCTACATGACTTTATCCAAACAAGTTCATTCTGGTACTCTATGACCTTGTGTGCCTACATGAGATTATCCATACAATTACATTCCAGTTATCAACCATATTGTGTACCTACATGAAAATATCCATAGAATTATATTCTAGTTATCAACCATCTTGTGTACTTACATGACATTATCCATACAATTAAATTCCAGTTATTTACCATCTTGTAACTCTACATGAGATTATACATACAACTACAATCTGGTTCTCTAGGATATTGTGTGCCTACATGAGATTATCCATACAATTACATTCCATCTATCTACAATCTTGTGTGCCTACATGAGATTATCCATACAATTACATTCCAGTTATCTACCATCTTGTGTACCTACGCCTACATGAGATTATCCATATAATTACAATCCAGTTATCTACCATCTTGTGTGCCTACATGACATTATCAATACAATTACATTCCAGTTATTTACCATCTTGTAACTCTACATGAGATTATACATACAACTAAAATCTGGTTCTCTAGGATATTGTGTGCCTGCATGAGATTATCCATACAATTACATTCCATTTATCTACCATCTTGTGTACCTACATGAGATTATCCATACAATTAAGTTCCAGTTATCTACCATATTGTGTGCCTACATGAGATTATCCATACAATTAAATTCCAGTTATTTACCATCTTGTAACTCTACATGAGATTATACATACAACTACAATCTGGTTCTCTAGGATATTGTGTGCCTACATGAGATTATCCATACAATTACATTCCATTTATCTACCATTTTGTGTGCCTACATGAGATTATCCATACAATTACATTCCAGTTATCTACCATCTTGTGTACCTACGCCTACATGAGATTATCCATACAATAACAATCCAGTTATCTACCATCTTGTGTGCCTACATGAGATTATCCATACAATTACATTCCAGTTATCTACCATCTTGTGTACCTACGCCTACATGAGATTATCCATACAATTACAATCCAGTTATCTACCATCTTGTGGGCCTACATGAGATTATCCATACAATTACATTCCAGTTATCTACCATCTTGTGTACCTACGCCTACATGAGATTATCCATACAATTACAATCTGGTTCTTTACGATACTGTATGACTACATGAGATTATCCATACAATAACATTCAAGTTATTTATGATCTTGTGTGCCTACATGAGATTATTCATACAATTACATTCAAATTATCTATGATCTTGTATGTCTACATGATATTATCTACACAATTACATACCAGTTATCTACCATCTTGTTTGCTTACGCCTACATGAGATTATCCATACAATTACATTCCAGTTATCTACCATCTTGTTTGCCTATGCCTACATGACATTAACCATACAATTACAATATGATTCTCTACTATATTGTGTGCCTACATGAGATTATCCATACAATAACATTCAAGTTATCTATGACATAGTGTGCCTACATGAGATTATCCATACAATTACATTCCAGTTATCTACCATCTTGTTTGCCTATGCCTACATGACATTAACCATACAATTTCAATATGATTCTCTACTATATTGTGTGCCTACATGAGATTATCCATACAATTACATTCAAGTTATCTATGACCTAGTGTGCCTACATGAGATTATCCATACAATTACATTCAAGTTATCTTTGACCTAGTGTGCCTACATGAGATTATCCATACAATTACATTCCAGTTAACCCCCAGTCCTACCGATCTCCCAGGCTGTCCCGGAGCGTCCTGGACTGAAATTTGGCAGATCCGAGGTCAGATCCATGTTGGATCCACGTTGGGTCCGGGCTTATTCAGAATGATCCTGGATGGTCCGTCACGATCCTGGCTACCACCCAGGCAATTTTAACCTGTTTAAATTGACGTGGTCAGCCGTGTTCATCCGGGACCGTCCGGGAGGATTTTTCAATCCGGGGTTGTCCGGGACGGTATGTGTAGCGACAGTCTTGGTCCCGGGAATGTCCGTAGTGGCACCGTGTTGATCCTGGGCGATCTGGCATCTTGTGTAGGGTCCCGGACAGTCCGTAGCTGATCTGGGATGGTCCGGGTCATTGAGGGACGCTCCTAGGTGCTGCCGTGGTGGTTCCGGGGTCAGATTCGAGTTGGCTCTGTGTTCATCCGTTGTGGTGCCGTGTTTGGTCCGGCTGGTCTGGGGTGACAATGTTTCGAGACTCAATTTCACCAAGGATCATCCCGGTTCAAGATATCTCTTGATCCGGGGTATTCCATGGTAATCCGGGGTGCTCCGTGTTATGTCTGGCTACGATGTGACTGTAGCTTTATCTACCATATTGTGAACCTACATGAGATTATCCGTATTATTATATTCAGGTTCTCTACGACATTGTATGTCTACATGATATTATCTATACAGTTACATTCAAGTTGTATATGACCTTGTGTGCCTACATGAAATTATCCAGACAATTACATTCCAGTTATCTACCATCTTGTATGTCTACATGAGATTATCCATACAATTACAATCTGGTTCTCTAAGACCGAGTGTGCCTAAATGAGATTATACATTCAATTACATTCCAATAATCTACCAGCTTGCGTACCTATATGAGATTATCTATAAAATTACATCTGGTTATCTATGACTATGTGTACCTACATGATATTATCCATACAATTACATTCCAGTTATCCACCATCTTGTATGTCTATATGAGAGTATACATACGTACACTTACAATCTGGTTCTCTACGATATTGTGTGCCTACATGAGATTATCAATACAATCACATTCTAGTTATTTACCATCCTGTATGCCTTACATTCAAGTTATCTACCATATCATGTGCATACATGAGATTATCCATACAATTACAATCTGGTTATTTACCATCCTGTATGCCTTACATTCAAGTTATCTACCATCTCATGTGCATACATGAGATTATCCATACAATTACAATCTGGTTATTTACCATCCTGTATGCCTTACAATCAAGTTTAATATCTACCATCTCATGTGCATACATGAGATTATCCATACAATTACAATCTGGTTATTTACCATCCTGTATGCCTTACATTCAAGTTATCTACCATCTCATGTGCATACATGAGATTATCCATACAATTACAATCTGGTTATTTACCATCCTGTATGCCTTACATTCAAGTTATCTACCATCTCATGTGCATACATGAGATTATCCATACAATTACAATCTGGTTATTTACCATCCTGTATGCCTTACATTCAAGTTATCTACCATCTTGTGTGCCTACATGAGATTGTCCATACAATTACATTCTGCTTCTCTATTATCTATACAATTATATTTAAGTTATTTATGACCTTGTATGTCTTCATGAGATTATCAATACAATTACATTAAAGTTATCTATGACCTTGTATGTCTACATGAGATTATCCATACAAAAACATTCCAGTTATCTACAATATTGTGTGCCTACGTGAGATTATCCATACAATTACATTCCAGTTATCTACTATCTTGTCTGCCTGCTTGATATTTCCATACAATAACATTCTGGTTCTCTACGATCTTGTCTGCCTCCATGATATTTCCATACAATTACATTCTGGTTCTCTACGATCTTGTGTGCCTCCATGAGATTATCCATACAATTACATTCCAGTTATCTACTATCTTGTCTGCCTGCATGATATTTCCATACAATAACATTCTGGTTCTCTACGATCTTGTCTGCCTCCATGATATTTCCATACAATTACATTCTGGTTCTCTACGATCTTGTGTGCCTCCATGAGATTATCCATACAATTACATTCCAGTTATCTACTATCTTGTCTGCCTGCATGATATTTCCATACAATAACATTCTGGTTCTCTACGATCTTGTCTGCCTCCATGATATTTCCATACAATTACATTCTGGTTCTCTATGATCTTGTGTGCCTCCATGAAATTATCCATACAATTACATTCCAGTTATCTACTATCTTGTCTGCCTGCATGATATTTCCATACAATTACATTCTGGTTCTCAACGATCTTGTGTGCCTACATGAGATTATCTACGCAATTACATTCAAGTTATCTATGATCTTGTATGTCTACATAAGATTATCCATACACTTACATTCCAGTTATCTAACATCTTGTGTGCTTACATGAGATTATCCATACAATAACATTCCTGTTATCTACCGTCTTGCTTGCCTACGCCTACATGAGATTATCCATACAATTACAATCTGGTTCTCTACCATCTTGTATGTGTAGATGAGATTATCTATACATTTACATTTTGGTTCTCTATGACCTTGTATGTTTACATTGGACAATCCATACAATTACATTCAAATTATCTATTACCTTGTTTGTCTACATGAGATTTACACTGTATCCGTACAATAACATTCTGGTTCTCTACGACCTTGTATGTCTACATTGGATTATCAATACAATTACATACCTGTTCTCTATGATATTGTATGACTACATGACATTATCCATACAGTATTAGTATGGTTTTATACGATATTGTATGACAACATGAGATTATCCATACATATTAGTATGGTTCTATATGATTTTGTGTGCCTACATGATATTATCCATACAATATCATTCCTGTTCTCTATGATCTTGTGTGCCACATCGTGCACATACCAATACATAAATTCTGGTTCCATTTGACAATTTGTACCAACATGAGTGTACTGCTAAGCATCTTCTGATTCTGTACACCCTTGTGCACCTTCATGATGAGTGACACACTACGTAAATTGTCTATATAACCTTGAGTTCCTTCATACATTTTGGTTTTATATATAACCTTGAGTGCCTACATGAGTTAAACACAACATATCTTCTTGTTCTGTTTGACCATGTGTAACTATTATTATATCATGAGTGACACACTACATACGTTTTGTTTTTATAACCTCGAGTTCCTTCAAGAGTGAAACACTACACATCTTCTGGTTCTTTAAGACCATGTGTAACTAACATTATATCATGAGTGACACTCTACATACATTTTGGTTTTATATATAACCTCGAGTTCCTTCATGAGTGAAACACTACACATCTTCTGGTTCTTTAAGACCATGTGTATTTATCATTATATCATGTGTGACACACTACATACATTTTGGTTTTATATATAACCTCAAGTTCCTTCATGAGTGAAGCACTACACATCTTGTGGTTCTTTAAGACAATGTGTAAATATCATTATATCATGTGTGACACACTACATACATTTTGGTTTTATATATAACCTCGAGTTCCTTCATGAGTGAAGCACTACACATCTTCTGGTTCTTTAAGACCATGTGTAACTATTATTCAAGTGACACACTACATACACTTTGATTTTCAATACAACCTTGTGTTCCTTCAGAAGTGAAACACTACATATATTTCGGTTCTTTATGACCATGTGTAACTATTATTATATCATGAGTGACACACTACATACATTTTCTATATAACCTTGTGTTTCTTTATAAGTGAAGCACTACACATTTTCTGGTTCTTTAAGACCATGTGTATCTTTATAAACATAACAAACTACATACATTTTGGTTTTTAATACTTCCTTGTTTTCCTTCATGAGTGAAACACTACACATCTTCTGGTTCTTTATGACTATGTGTTACTTTATCATGAGTAACACACTACATACATTTTAGTTTTTTTTATAACCTTGAGTTCCTACATGAGTGAAACACTACACGTCATCTAGTTCTTTATGACCATGTGTTTCTTTATCATGAGTGACACGTACACTACATACATTTTGGTTTTTATATATAACCTTGAGTTCCTTCAGTGAAACACTCAACAATTTCTGCTTCTATATGACCATGTGTAACAAGTATTATATCACGATTGACACACTACATACATTTTAGTTTTCTTAATAACCTTGAGTTCCTACATGAGCGAAACGCTACATACATTCTGGTTTACACTACCTTGTGTACCTACATCATCAGTCTCACTCTTGAAACATTGTGATTCTCTACAACCTTGCATGAGTGAAACACTACATACATTCTGGTTTGTACACCCGTGTGTATCTACATCATGAGTTTGACATTACATAGTACATTCTGGTTCTTTATTACCATGAATATCTATATGTGTGTAAAACTTTTCTCTACAACCTTGTGTACTTCTAAATGTGTCAAATACACAATACAAATAGTATGATTGTGTATACCCGTGTGTGTACCTACATGAGTGTAACACATCATACATTATGGTTATCTAAATTATTGTAACTATAAATACCTTGTTGTTCTTTAAGATCTTTACAAAGAAGCTCTACGAAACAAGATATATTGAGCTGTTTCAGGTTCTCCGTAATATAATCTATAAGAGACTTGTCTGGTTCCTGGCTCTTCCTTGGAATTAAGGGTACTATATAACTTGCCATCTTTTCCAGCACCATGACAACCTTAAGTTCAAGGACACTTTGAATGTCTCCACTTAGACTCTCACTTTCTGGAAGACCATCACCTCTTTGCACGAACAATTGGTGATTTCTTGTTGATGGATTGTAGATGAAAGTGTTCTCTTGTTGAGTCTGTGTAAGTGTTGATAACTTTTCGAATATGTCCTTAAAAATATCAAAATATTAAACTATAAATGTGTGAACAACACTAATGGCACATGGATGATGCAGCCACATGGAACGACATTTGCAACATTTAGGCAAACCCTTGAAACATCTCTTAAATGAAGAAATAATAATTGAGTTGAGTTGAAACCATTGTGACAAAAGGAAAATTAATCATCTTGTGCAATTTCTCTTTTTGCCAATGTTCAGAGGCGTCAGAAAGATTCTGTATGTAGGAAATGTTAATGCAAAGTGTTACAGACAGACAAACAGACGGAAAAATGATCCCTAAGTTTCTCACTGCCTTCCACACAGGCGACACAGACAGACAACCACATCAAAAATCATTGAAAATATCTTAATGCATTCCAAGGAAAATGTACGGAAAACAAATTGTGATATTATGATGGATGGACAGCAAAGGGAAACAACACTGCATGCCTCTGTTGAATCTGGCTTGGGATAACAAGAGTACCGCAAACGGTACATAATACGCCCGTCAGGAACTTGTAAGTTTCCTCTTTGTTTTGATATATTGTTTGTTTGTAAAAAGTTAATAAAGTTGTTCAGGAATATGTTGTTAAAGAATAATGGGAAACTATGAAAAATGCATAACTCATACAAATATTCTAAATCCAAAAAGGGGCATAACTCATTCAAAAATTGACGAAATCCGAGGAAATGTGAACTTGATCTGTGACACATGATTACAAAGCCATAAACAAAATTCCAGGTCAATAGCTCAAAGTATGTAGGAAAGAAGTGCGGAAAACCAATATTCTAAGTCCAAAAAGGGCATAACTCATTGAAACATTGTGAACTTGATCTGTGACACTTGATTACAAAGCCATATACATAATTTCAGCTCAATAGATCAAAGCATGTAGAAAAAAAGTGCGGAAAACAAATATTCTAACAAATATTCTAAGTCAAAAAAGGGGCATAACTCATTCAAAAATTGACGAAATCCCAGGAAATATGAACTTGATCTGTGACACATCACTACAAAGCCTTATACAAAATTTCAGCTCAATAGCTCAAAGTATGTAAGAAAAAAGTGCGGAAAACCCGAACGGACGGACGGACGGAGGGACGGACGGACGGACGGAGGGACGGACGGAGGGACGGACGGAGGGACAAGACCATACCATAATACGGACCGTTTTTAAAAAACGGTCGTATAAAAAAGAGTCAAGTATCAATCTCCATCACAGAAATGGTCATTGACAATTCTAATGCAGGCGACTATTGACTCTCACACTTTTCTCTCCCTCCCTTTATCAAAGAAATACCTATACATTAGCAATACTAACAAGCAATTCCTCCCTTTTCCAAAATGATTCTTTTAGTTATCCAGATGTTACACAAATTTAGCCTCAGACATTTTAAGAGCAGACGACTAAAACACATATCAGGTCAAACATTTATCAGGTCAATTATCTTGGAAATAAACAATACAATTCCATAATTAATTAACCCTTTCCCTCATATAGACGCTTTCTGATGCCTCTGCAGCAGACGGCTTTTTCAAAACATAGTGACAAAAGAAGAAATTGCTCAAAACAATCAATTTCTCCTTTTTCCACAATGTTTTCCACTTATAGTCATAGGTTATCCACTCAATTATAGAGATTTTCTAATTTTTGACAAAATATGTACAAAGTCGTCTGCTGCAGAATTGTTGCATGTGGGAAAGGGTTAAACCTTCATATGCAAATTAACCCTTTCCCACATACAGCAAATCTGCTGCAGACATCATTTGAAAACAATTAGTCAAAATATTGAAATTCTCTATAGATAAAAGAACAATTATTGAATAAAGTTGAAAACATTGTGACAAAAAGAGAAATTGCAATTTTTCCCTTTTCCACAATGATTTCAAAATTCGTCTGCTGCAGAGGCTCCTGGGAGCATCTATATCTAGGATATATGGCTAACCCATTGCCTAATTCAGAGCCTCATGAGTAAAGTCACCTTATCTTACAATGTTTTTATATAGTCTAAAGGGATAATTTATTAGTCGCCGGGCAGAAGCCCGCGACTTCTATTTTAATAGCTTTTCGGGAAATGACATGGGGGGGAGAGTTATTATAAGAAAAAAACAAATAAATGTCTTGAACATATTACAATTGTGATTGTTTAAAAACACATCTAAAATGAAATAAATAATCCGATGTTTAAAGTATTTTCAGTTTCTTTATTTTGACTCGCATTTATGGTTTTTTGTCTTATTTACGAAGACAAAAGAGTCTCTGCTAGACTTGCTGCAGACTGTTATGTGTCAATATCGAGATAAAAATCACGTCAAATTCTCCTTTTAGTAGCCATTTTAACTTATTGAATGTTATTTTCATGTTCAAAAAGATGTCTTGATTTATGTAGAATTCCTTTAATAATGTTAATCCATGAATATCTAAAATAGGAACTGTTTCTAAGCTAAATATGTTGATCAAGTGACTACGGAATACCGAATGCGTAGATAAATCTTTGCAGAGAGCCGTTCTTTACAATCACTTACAAATAGTTAATTATAGGTGATTTAAAATGATTATTTTGTTCGAAACAAATGACGAAAAGAACAAACTGAGATAAAACTGGTTTTAATATATAAATCACTTTGAATGAACACTCTCTGCCTATAAAGAGACTGTAAAAAACGACAATTATGCGAAGAAGAAACGAATCCGGTCTTTCGTACAAAATGATTTCGTCCTTGACAATTTTAAATTTGTCATTAGATTCCCTACATGCATTTTACTTGCGATCTGCATATTGTTATGCATCATTGACACAAGGGCGCGCATCATTATATCATTTTAAAACATGAGTAGACTAATGATTGGCAAGATTACTCATTTCCTGTTTATGATCAATAATTAGTTGGCTGTGTATACATATATATATGATACATTTTCACTTGACCCCACCCCTGATGTTCCAATATGCCCTTAAGTTGATAACTGGTTTTTTCAACTACTATAAGTAAGTGTTATGCATAACTGCAGTATTGATTACCGGCGACATTGATGCGTTGCATCAACTTTCTCTTGTAATTGTCTATATCTTCTTATTTCTTTTGTCTATGAATAAAAGATCATGTAATAAATGGGTTTAATGTTTACATAATAGGTCATCTGTCTTGAAAACATCAGTTGATATATGCCTTCTATCTTCAATCTTTGAAAGAAAATCTTACATAGTTGAAAACATTGTAAGAAAAGGAGAAACTGCTCAAATAGTCATTTCCTCTTTTTTTCGAAAACCGTTTTCAAAAGTTGCATCTTGATATGAGCCATCTGGCGTGAAAACCAACATTATGGTCTCTGCTTAATGTATCAACCCAGCCTGCGCAGTCCGCAAAGGCCAATATGGGCCGACACATTTCGTCTCAGAGGTATAGAGTAATTATTACTGAAACAGAAAATCCACATGAGGCGAAAAGTGTCTGTCCGTGTTAGCCTGCGCTGCATTCTTAGGCTGATCCGGGTCGATACTTTACGCAGAGTCCACAATGTTGGTTTTCTTGCGGGACAGCTCATATAAATTCGTTTGGATGATTGTGGTCAATATCAAAAAAGGGTAAATCTCTTCTATTTTATAAAAAGCATACCTGATCAGTTTCTTGTGCAATAACCACCAGAATCTTTGAATTATATTCTCCGTCATTTCCCACCTCTTGAATAAAGTCATTCCAGGACACTTCTTCAGACATCAGTTTCTCATATCGTAATGGTTCCATAGATTTAACGAGAGCTTTGCCAAGGCGGAAAACCAGAGAACGCTTCTGGGCGAACACTGTAACAATGGGTTTCTGTAGACATTGTTCTGCTTCCTTAATTTCCTCAAGATTGGAGAAGACACATTCGTCAAGGCTGTTGGATTCTGAAATATTGATATATACCCCCTTTACCTGATACAATATTTATGAGTCATCTGCTCGTCTGATATTATCCTTTTACGGTTTATTTATTTTATTCGGAATGAATATTAACATATATTAATGACCACACACAACTGATATTTTTCAAGTGTTGAAAACAAGATTGACCATGTGGAAATAAATCCAAGATCATATACATGATAAGGAAGATCTTCATGTCAGATGGCTGTCACAATCAGTCAAAATCATAGGCTGAGTCTTTGTGTATGGACAGGCAATTGAGATGGTTACATTAATTCAACTGTAACTAAAGTTATTGATTATATTACTGTTTTCCTGTTTTTAGTAACAGTACGTGACCTTGAACCCCAAAACACAATCTGATTAAAGATATTTATAATATGTTGAAGTACATAATGTTTTAATTGTTTTGGAAAAAATTGAAATCAATGTAACAACAAGAGGCCCAAGAGGGCCGGTATCGCTCCACTGCCGCTAGGCAAAAATTAAATCTCCAAACAGCCCTGCCCTCTAGTGGCCATGTTTTCTTACCAATCACCATGGCTTGAAGGAATCTCGAAGAGTCCCTGCCTCATGGCACCCATGTTTTTCATCCAATGTAAATGGCTTAAAGGAATCTGATAGAGGCTCACCTAAGGAATATTTCTACAAAATTATTTGAAAATCGGTCTGACACTTTCGGAGGAGAAGATTTGTGTAAGTTTTTACTATATAGCAAATTTTATAAGGCAAAATAGCCGCGGCCATAGTTTTTTAGCAATCAACATGGCTAAAGGAATCTGATAGAGGGTCACCCTAGGAACATTTCTATAAAATTATTTGAAAATCAGCCAGACACTTTCGGAGGAGAAGATTTTTTATGTTTTCACTATAGACATATAAGGCAAAATAGTCAAGCCCTCTGGCTTTCAACCAATCAACATGGCTTGAAGGAATCTGATAGAGTGTCACCCTAGGAACATTTCTACATAATTATTTGAAAATCGACTTGACGCTTTCGGAGGAGAAGACTTTAAAAAAAAAAAAAAACGGTTGCCATGGAAACAAGAATTTTGCATGGCCAGGGATTAATCTAGGTTTTTGGGGAAAGTGCCCTTTTGGTAAAAAGGGGATTTTTTTTTCCTAATAGGGGAAAAATACATAAACGGACTGTCTCGAGAATAAAAAGACAGTATAACATTTTGAAGATATTCTAAAGTGTTTTATTTTCACAACTTCATGAAAACTTCGAACAGTTTGTTCTGATCTGACAAGTCTTGATACTCAGTCCAATGCAAATATAGACCAGGAAAAATGACATGGGTACACTATGAACTTGATGACATGGTGGATTTACAAGTCAATTCTCTTTGTCTTCATATTTATGAAGATGTCCACAATTGTATCATGTTCATAATCACTCCACTCTTCTTTCCCTTCTCTACATATTCTCATACACTTGATATTAATAAGGTGAGTTTGCATTATAGTGTCATAGTGTTTACAGTTGTTATCTCTGAATAAAAAAAATGAATTTTAAAAAAAAAATTTTTTTTTTTTTTTTTTTTTAAGTTTAAAGTTTAGGGGAATTTTAGGGGAAATAGGGGAATTTCGGTACCTTTTTCCCGAGGGGAAAGTGTTTTACCCCCCCCCCCCCCCCCCCCCCAAAAAAAAAGGCCACACTCAGCATCTTTAGCATACAATGCGAAGAAGGGTATTAGATGAACAAGTTTTTCAAGTTTCAAAGTATTAGGTTTGATAGTTTCCATGTAAATGACGTAAACGCAAAACTTAACCAACGCCGCCACCGCCGACGACGACGATCAAATGACGACAATACATGTAGCTATCCTGGAGACTTAACCAGTACTTTCGCTGTTTGTGTTTTGATATCCAAAATGCAGAACCAGCACATACTGGGATTCGAACCCAGGACCTTTTTGTATGAGAGGCCAACGTCTACTGCACCACTGCTTTGAACACACATTTGAAACATAATTATTGTAAAATCTGGACATTTTATAATCAAATAGACCTTGACCTTCGAGTTATAGACCTGGATATTGCATGGTGCATTCTTTTCATCAAGTTGAACAATATCACCATCATATAATTTGAAGATGAATTGATGTATTTTGAAGTTACAGCCTTGACTATAATAATAATAATAATAATAATAATAAAGGCTTTATTTAGAGAGGACACTCATTTGACATAGTACATGTATGCAAGTCAATTTTCCATGAGGGCTACAAACATAAACAAAATGAAATGAAACATGAACAAATGCGTGTTACATATGAACAACTCAATGTTACAATTATACATGTATATACATGTATAAATATTGACTTAAAATTGATATGCCTATTACTGTATCGTAGAACAGCCACAGATCCAAATATTGTGCATAGTTTCATGAAATTACATTTCCACATTATGTTTTAAACATTTGAATGGCTTTCTGATAAATAACTCGTTCAGGAAATATCATCCATTTAAGTTCAGCAAACATTAAAGATGAAGGGGTGATAAAATCACAATCAAGGATTACCCTGGCAGCCCTTTTCTGAAGTTTCACTAGTTTGTTTTCAAGTTTATTTGTGCAATTTTCCCAGATAACACAACAAAAATCAAAATGTGGAAGTATGTATGCATTATAAAAACGTTTACGCTTTGTCATTTGAGAGAAATAATTTGATTCTTGATAACATATATATAGAGATATGTATTACATTTCTTTATAACGTTATCAATGTGATCACCCCACGAAAGACCGTTGTTAACTGTAATACCTAGCAACTATCTCAGACAGACACATGGCAAAATGCAAACAAGTGAATGAAATTACATGTCAATTGCTTGAATTGTGTTTTACGCTACTTTCAACAATTGTTCAGTTATATCACAGCATTTCCTCAGTTTAGTTACCAGTACTACTGGTCCATTTATCCATACAACAGCCAGTCGGTCTTAATGCTAACACGCCACCCTGAGCGCTTAAGAGGGCAGCCACTACTACCAAATTGAAAGTATATATGGTATGACCAGGCCGGGGATGGGACCTGTGACCTCTCGCTCCCAAGGCAGACGCTCTACCACTACACCATTGAGGCAGACAAAAAAAAACAAGACATGGAAATTCCATGAAACCAGGTTTTCTATAATGGAAGGTGTTTGATTAAGAATTAACAGATCTGTCAAATCTTTCTGTTAATAGATAATCAAAGCTAGCAATTCAAGTAACAGGGAATATTTCTATTGATGAATAATCATAATTACTTTGTCAATTAAATATATCACAATTTTATCTAACAAATATCAGTTCAATACAGTCAATCGTGTGTTGATGGCCTCATTTATTAAGAACATATAATAGATAAGAGATATTAAGCAACCTTTTGTTGTAAGCAGCCACATTTTAGGATCCCTAATGCCAGGTTGATAATCAGTAATCAGCCTTAACCCTTTACTTGATAGTAACGCGTTTATGCCTTTGCAAACAGACTAGATCCAGGGCCCGAGGTTATGAAACTTACTCATATCTAATTATCTATGCTATATTCTTTTAAATTGCCAAGTTATTTAATATGGAGCATATTTGTGCGAAGTTATTTGAAAATATCTATATGCATGGTAAATTATGGTCTGAACAAAAAAAGTTCAAGTAAAGTATATTTTCTGTCACTGTGACCTTGACCTGGAAGCTAAACACATAAATTGTGCATATGACATTTGAAAATATCTCTATGGATGAAAAAGTTATTGTCCGGACAAGAAAAGTTCAACTGATGTCTTTTTGTTGTCACTGTGACCTTGACCTTGAAGCTACAGACAAAGGTTTTGCATTCGGCACATCGTCTTGATATAGTTCATATTTGTGCCAAGTTATTTGAAAATATCTCTATGCATAGGGTTAGGGTTAGGGTTAGTTATGGTCCGGACAAGAAAAGTTCAATTAAAGTCTATTTCTTATCACTGTGACCTTGACCTTGAATCTACATAATTTTTTTTGGCATTTGGCACATCGTCTTGATATGGTGCATGTTTGTGCCAAGTTATTTGAAAATATCTCTATGCAGGGCAACGTTATGGTCCGGACAAGGAAAGTTGATGCCCCCCCGCCCGGCCGCCGACTTCGCCAACCTAATAACCAGATTTTTCCTTTGGAAAACCTGGTTAAAAAAGGCACATACAATAACATGCTAACTGCCATGCAGTAACTGTCTCAGACTCCACAAAAATCCACTGTAGGGCAATTGGCTATTACCACTTATTTGAGCTTTTCCTCTAAGAAAAATTACCTTTTCCCAAATACAAAAATTGCTGAAGACAACTTTGAAAATATCTGGACAAAAATGTGAACCATCTCTATAAGCGAAAGTAAAATTAATGAATAAAGTTGAAAACATTGTGGCCAAAGAAGAAATTTCTCTTTTGATAACAATGTTTTACAAAAGTTGTCTGATGCAGAGGTATCAACATGCATCTTTATGTTGGAAAGGGTTAATGTCATCACGACCAAGGTCACAGAAACTAGTCAGAAGCTTTTGACAAATAATTTACACTGGATCAGGTAAATAGAGATACAGGCAGATGTTTATTTACAAAAAGGCAAAGATTTGTTTTCCTACAACATAGCTTTGTTATAAAAACGTACAAACAAATAGACAAACAAGTTATACCTATGTGCTCTTTGAATCTCTGAAACAGTCGTTTTGTCCATGACTGTAGGTACCCATAGCGGGGATAAACGTCATGTGGTAATGTGAATCTGACACCAACACTCATCATGTCTATTATTACAATGTGATTTCATGTATACACATCCTGCAATGGAGAAAAGGCCTTATTATATTATATTCATAAGCATCCATATACTTAAGTCGAAGGAAACAAGAACAAAAAATGTAGGTATTCCATAGTCCCCTCCACAGCTGTTTTAGGACACAACATTAAAACTAGATATTTTACATTTTACTTCCCTGCAGTATAATTATCATTCTAATATATCTACAGGTCTCCTAAGTTCGTGATCTTAAGCACTAAAATAAACAACATTGTTTTAAAAAGTATTAAATGAGACAGCAGAAAATAGTAACACACTTCTCAATTGACTGCTAATACAAAGTCATGGGAGAAAAGAACGAAAATAATGACGTGATGAACTTAGATAGATCACGAAGTTTGAAGGTTCTTTGATATATCACAAAAAATGCCTAATTCTGGTATGTGACCGACCAGCCTGCTGCCTCTTCCCAAGATGTCTGCATACATCAAGTTTCTATAGGTGTAACAGTGTAGAATATATAAGCAGATAAGAAAGAATATTAAGTAATTACCAAATCAACACCAATGAACGAATTAATATATTCCACTTTCGTTTTCCGGGTTTTCCCAAGTTACCTGTGATATATTCGAAAAGTTGCGGTTGAGGGGTATGTGTATTCCCCGGCCATATCGATAAAATTACACCTTAAAAGCCGGCCATCACGGCCCCACCTACTAAAATCTTTATTTCATATTCGATTCTAATACATTTGGTGTTAAATTGAAGCTATTGTTCTAACCTTTAGAAAAATGTAAAAATAATTTTAATCAATAAATTATTTTGTGACATATACGTCTTCATATATTGACAAATTTTAAGCATATTTTCGTATCTAAACAAATAGTAAAGAATTAGATAAATATTTGTTATTCCTTGATTTATACTTAATTAAAATGAGTTATTACTCCCTTTGCAACAATGTTTTCAACTATATAATATATTTGATGCCTTTATTGTGATTTCTTATTTATATTATTAATTCTCCAACAATATTTTGTATACTTTGCTCCCGACCGATCAGTAAGATATTTTAGGGATATAAATTATTTTTTACTTACTTATCCCAAGCCTCAAAAAGACGGCCATGAACCTCGCTGGACCGCTTCCTGTGTATTCTTGTCAAGAGGTTCTCCGTTACCTGACGGACCTGCAGATCGACGGTTTCAGACTCTGTACAAAGAAAAGGAACCAGAACATACATATACGAGGTGTGTTCAAAAAGTACGTGGACTTTTTCAATAAATTGAAAACTTTCGGCGTGATTTCAATTAAATTTTACCTCCATTTATCAAAATATGTGCCGCATTAATCTATGTAGGAATTCCATATTTAGTATAAAAAACGATCACTATGGAAACATTCGCAGTTGCCAGGTAACACGCACCCGGAACACGCCAAAATCATAATGCTTTTAACTCATTTCATTTAATATATTTTAAAAGATAAAATTATCCTGCTGATTACTTGACGTTATGGACAACGGTTTATACCGTTAAATTACGTAATTTCCGTTTTTGTTTGAAACAATAACAACTTTCATAACAAGCGTCGGCTGGGAACGCACGTAAAATGTCGTCATCCGAAAACACGGAAATCCGCGCAGTCATTAGATTTGGCGCGAATTTGAGCAAAACACCAACGGAAACCATGAAAATGTTAGAAGAATCCAAACATAAACCACGGGTCAATAGATCTTTAGTTTTTAAATGGCATACATTGTTTCGTGAAGGAAGAGAATCAGTAGAAGATGACCCTAGAATAGGACGAAAACCAAAAATTAATGCAGCGTTAACGTCATCCGTTAAAGAAATTATTGATGAAGATCGGCGCCTTACTGTCCGAGATATATCACAGAAGATCGGTATAAGTGTCGGGTCGGTTCAAACCATTTTAACAGACACATTTGGAATGAATAAAGTCTCTGCTAGATGGATCCCGCGAATATTATCAGCAGATCAAAAAGAGCTGAAACGTTATCCAAAAACGTAACGTCGTTGACGTTATCGGACTGCTCCGGGTAAGCTTCACATGTACATTTGTTAGCGCTGTTGCTACGAAACAGAATATGATAACACCAAGAAATTTGGAAATCATATAGCGGAAAAGTTACTTGTCATAGCAATATACGTTTTATTCTTGTGCACTATTTAATAATTGAAATATTACAAAAGTCCACGTACTTTTTGAACACACCTCGTATAGTATGTGTGTGTTTTATTCTGGTGTTAAGAGGAATTACTTAAATAATGAAGGAAAAGAAGAAGTCGTTTATCATAAACGACGGCTCCATTTTTTACATTATTTTAACTTGTCAGATGTCTTCACGCTTCATCGTTTCATTCTGGTCTGAAGAGGAATTACTGGGTTAATGTGGGAAAAGAAGAAGTCGTTTATTATAAACGACGGCTCCATTTCATACATTATTTTAACTTGTCAGATGTCTTCACGCTTCATCGTTTTATTCTGGTCTTAAGAGGAATTACTGAAATAATGTAGGAAAAGAAGAAGTCGTTCGTTATTAAGGACGTCTCCATTTCTTACATTATTTCAACTCTTCTTTTTAAATCACATTCACTTATCCTTTTGATATAATATGAACATTAAATAGAGGGGAGATAAAAGGGGATGGGAGGGGGAGAGAGATAGGGAGAGTGAGGGAGAGAAAGAGAGATATAGATAAAGAGGGAGAAATAATAAATTCTTACCGTTTTTGCAGACACGATGCTGCCAGCAACTGCAACTGTCGCAGCATAATGCATGCATTCGTTCACTAACCCTGCTGGAACAACTAATACACATATACACATTCATTTCAAGTTTTTCTGAGAAATAACTTATTTTGGGATTTTTTTATATATATATATGGGCAATGAATACAAAGGTGAAACAAACAGAGGGTATAACAAAAGACAAACATCAATTTTTATTTTCACATGTATTTTTAATGAGCAATTAACATGATGTATGATTAAAGCCGACTGTCCATTAAACATTTCTTTAATAATTTACCCCACAAAACACGCTGCACATAACGTAATTAAATGACGAATCTATTTCAATATAATTATAAGTATTTATTATAAACAAACATGTTATTGTTAAATTACAGTGTTTAACATATATTTAACTTCAAAGTAACTATAATCGATAATTATCCTTACTAAGTATATAGTACTATATAATCATTAGGTCGACGAGTTCTCCTAATGGTTAATCTATATTACTAGTACGACGAGTTTGCAGTTCGACGGGTTCTCCTGCACCCAAATAAAGTACCTAAAACCTGTAAGACCCAATAATTGAACAGAGTTGAAAACATGGTGACGAAAGGAGAAAATTATCGTTAGCATATTTAACAATACAATATAGACGGGAGAATCAAATAAAGTACCTAAATCCTGTAAGACCCAATAATTGAACATAGTTGAAAACAGGGTGACGAAAGGAGAAAATTCTCGTTTTGAGCAATTTCCTCTTTTGTCACCATGTTTTCAAAAAGCCGCCTGCTGCAAAGGCTTCAGAATGCGTCTATATGAGGAAAAGGTTTGAAATGTTTTTACAAATTGTTTATCATCGTCGTGCAGATGTCACTATATTGTACATAAATGAAAATAAAAAATTAGTATAAATAGAGGATCTTACATGTGCGCTTATTTGATATTGTTTTTATGAAACGAGTCGACTGAAATAATATGACGCGAGGCTCTGCCGAGCCATATTCGTTTCAGTCGACGAGTTCATAAAAACAATATCAAATAAGCACGAATGTAAGATTCTATTTATCACATAACACCATAAAAAGATGTTTTCAATCTTTAAATCGATCTTTCTTCGTCCTCATATAAACAGTGACCGAAGGTCACCCCGAAATTCTAATGCATACGTCCACTGTAAAATATAGTCCCTATCGATAACCTTTTGATTTTATACAAAATTAGCAACAGTGCTCTTATAACGTTTTATTTATCGAGATTTATTCTCTTTAAACAATAGTTTTAATAAATGCCGAAATTAAGAACAATTGTAAACATTATGCTGTCATTGAAAGTGACGTCACACTCAGGAGTGACGTCACATACGTGCTGTGAGTCGGCTATTTATGTAACTAGTTACATATGATATTTATGTCACTGCTTTATGTCACTCCTGGAGTGCAAGTTATGTGATAAATAGCATTACTTACCGAAAAGTATGGCGCAACATCGAACAGCACTTCTTCTGTCAAAAACTGGCGAGTTTTGTAGCCAGGGAAGGCAAACACACTAAAACCATCCGTAGGAAGATATTCAGCCAAGTATTTGGTCTGACTGTGTCCGACAACAAGTGCCATTTCTATGTTAACTAACAACTGTTTGCAATTATACAACAAACTCACAATTCAGAAACAGGCAAGTCAATTTTCAATTAAAGGTTTCTTTATTATAAACAATATATTATAATACACAAACACAAAATACGTTCCAAATACGTACAAACAAAGTCATTAAGGAAAGTAAAGACGGAACATAACACAGAACACCGATATGTTTCAGTAGAAATAACATCAAAAGATAATAGCATATAAGTTGAGAAAAAGAAAACATATTAATTACATAATCATTCTCTCTAAGGATTAATAAATTAAATTTAACAAAATGAATACAAGTTCATACAATTCAACTACATATACTCATTAGTGATGATGTAAATTAATTACAATATCAGTTTGTATCATATTATTTTGATTAAAAACGATACTACGTAAGGATTTTCGGATACTGGAAAGTCTTGAGTTGACATTCACCAAATTTACCTGAAAAAGACATACATCATGTTAAACAAACACTGTTTTTAACAAATCTGAAAAAATACACTTTCGCCATTATAGTTAAACAGCTTAAAACCTAAGATATAATAAAAACACCTTTTTAAGAAATAGAACTTGCACTACATATGATTAATAAAGGCCCGACAATCTCGATAAGGGGGGGGGGGGGGGCGTGTTGGCTGGAAATTATATGACGCGAAATATCAAACAATAAAAACACTTATGTTTATCAAACGATATTTCTAAAAGTTTTTAAGTATATGTCACAAAATAATTTATTGATTAAAATTATTTTTACATTTTTCTAAAGGTTAGAACAATAGCTTCAATTTAACACCAAATTTATTAGAATCGAATATGAAATAAAGATTTTAGTATTGGGGGGCCGTGATGGCCGGGTTTTAAGGTGTAATTTTATCGATATGGCCGGGGAATACACATTGCCCGGTTGAGGAAAGTTTAGTGTCAGTACTTCCGTGCACATTCCACAATTCGATTGTTTAGTTTTTTCTAGATGTTTCTAATCAGTGCTTATTTATAACCATCTGTCAAATGTCAGTGTCCTGGTTTAAACTAGACCAATAACAATGCGTAGGTCTAATGCACTAAATGGAGGTTTTTGGGGGCGAAATGGGTGAAATTGAGAGGTAAATACGTATAGGGGATCGTAAACGATCAACAATAGCTTATTTTACCACACTGTCATTGTCTATAAAAATGAACGATTTTACGTTAAAAAACTCGGGCACATGCAGTGATTAAACATCGACCAAACAAATCTTTCTTGGTCCTAAACGCCGCTTGCAACAAGTTTTCAGTTATATCACGGATACATCGAGAGCTTGACGTGAAACGGTTGTAACTAAAATTAGTATTTATCACCTCGCCATAAAGTCTTTATAAGCGTTAAATCATTTTTTCTTTGTAAACAATGGAAATCTAGGTGCCATTGGCATAATTGCTCGTTCTGAGCAATGGGCCATTATATTTGTTTTAATAGTACTTAAGTGCAATATAATGAAATAGTGCTTTATGTGAATAAGCGGCATATAGTCGAGCGCGCTGTCCTCCGACAGCTCTTGTTATTGAAAAGAGCTGAAAACATTGGGCGGAAGAGGGGAAATTCGTCATCATGGGCAATTTCATCATTTGCCACAAAGTTTTCAAAAGTAACAGCATCTGGCATATTGCACATATATACTTCTGTTGCAAAATTGAAAAAATTTGGTGAGCATTGTTTTGTTAAACCTTTTCCGAAATACATGTACAGACGACATTTTAATACAGTGTGGCAAAACGATAGATTACTCATAATAACCAATTTGTATACGCCCGTAGGGACGTTTTATGGGAACACCTACGTCGGGTTGGTGCCAGGCGGCGTCCAAACATTGTCAGCTCTCTAATTCAGTGTTTCCATCCGATCTTCACGAATTTTGTTGAACATGTGTGTGCCATAGCATAATATTTCGGCCAAATTCGATAACCGGCCAAATCGTGCGAGGCATTTTTGGGTTATATGGCCCTTGAATTATCCAAAATTACCAAAATTAGGCTTGTCCACTCTCTAAGTTGAAATTTTTTCATTTGATCTTCATGAAACTTGTTCAACATGTGTGTTGGCATCATGTCTCAGCCAAGTTCGATAACCAGCCAAATCTAGTGAGGCACTTTTGAATTATGGCCCTTGAATATCCAGAATTGCCCTCAAATTGTTTACAAAAGTCGTCTATTGCAGATGTGTTGAAATTCTTCTGCAATAGAGAAGGGGCCAAATGAAGCAATCTCCAAACCTACACATTATTGATTTAAAACCTCTACAGGTGGTTCAATTGTTTAGATATAGCCTTTTTTGCTTTTACCCTTTCCCCCATGCAGACATCATTTGACCTGTTTGCAGTAGACGACTTTTGAAAACAGGAGGCAAAAGGATAAATTGTTCATAATGTGCACTGCTCGGTTGTATACGCCCGTCTTTAGACATGGGAATATTATGGGTAAACCTGTGGCATTCACAACGTTTGCCTGCTCTCTTACTTGAGCAGTCTTTTATCCAATCGTCATCAGATATTGGTGTGAATCACTTAAGTGGTCCCTGAGTTATTCCTCCCTGACGGGGGTATTTTGTGAAAGTTTGTCATATTGTGACATTTGCAGCAAAGGTTTTCAGCTCTTTTCAAAAATCATACTTTTGTTAATAGAAATTATTCATATTTTTGCCATGATGTTTTCAAAGTCGTCTACTGCAGATTAAGTTTCTGTAGGAAAGAGTTGATTGTTAATGTTGATTAAATGTTTAGAGAAGCCATGTATATAGCACCTCAAATGTCAATTATAACATCTTTGCTACTACAGCTTGGTGAGACTTTGCAATCCACCGTGGCCTTGTGGCCTGAGTACGATAGCTGCTTGCGTCAGTCATGGTGGATTGTCCTTTAACAAGGCACATAAGATTTTTGTTGATTTGATGTAATTAGAATACAGTTGAAAATAAACTATTTGATGAAACTTTGCATAATATTAATCCACCATAAATTGACGCCGCTTTCAACAATTATTCAGTTATATCACGTCGTTTACTGGTTCATTTACCAGTATTACTGGTCCATTTATCTTGCCACCAGCCAGTCAGTCGATATGCTAACCTACAAACCTGAGCGCCAAGAAGGGCTGCCATTACTACCATTTACAAAATCTTTGGTATGACCTACCAGGTTCAATGGACCGTTTTGAATTTTCAATTTTTGTCACAAGTTGTATTTCATAAAACTCGGCTTTGAATTGTTAAAATGTCAATAAATTTGACATTGATGTGAACTACACTTGTTGTCTGAAACTTGTAAGAACTATCGTCCAATTATGTCATTTCGGCCATTTTCTCAAAGTCTGAGACATGTTTGTACATGTAACTACTGCTTCAATGGGGATTAAGTCGGAAGTGAACTCCTAATCCGGAAGATGAGTGGCCAGCACTTTGAACTCCAGAATCCTTGAGATGAATATTTACAAGATGATTTTGTTCGCATGGTTATTTACGCCGCTTTTAACAATAATTTAGTTATATAACTGCATTTCCTGAGTAAGTTACCAGTACGTCTGTTCCATTTATCCTGATACCAGCAAGTCTATCGTAACTAGAAATATCACTGAAGGTGATGAATACCCCCAGCTGGTGCCTGACAATATACATATGTATGAGAAATTCAAGGGGCCATAACTCATTTGAATAATTCCAGTGCAACACGCCGACAATATGCACATCTAGTCTTGGTATCAATCATTCTTGTGAAGTTATATTGAATTCTGATCAAGGGTTGCTGAGAATTAGTGTTCACAAGAAATTTCTACAGACCAACGGACCGACCGACCGACAAGCGCGACTCTTATATAGCCCCTATATACTATGTATCTGGGGGTATACTAATGCCTAACCCACGATCTTAAGGGTAAGTCGGGAAAGGCATTGCTACTGCTTTTAACTTTTTTTTATATGACCCAGTCGGGGATAGAAACCGCACCCAAGGCGAAGGTTTTACTACAACTACACCACGGGGGCGGTCCAGAATGAGCCGAGAGTGGAATATCTTGCAGATTCTTTGCTGCTTTACTTCAAATTCCAAGTCAGTGTACTTCTTTGAGTAGTCCATCGGCAGCTAACGTATATATGATTTTTTTTCCAGGAAGTCGCATACTTTTGCACGCATTTTTCGTGCCTGTTCAGTCAATGATTAAACGACTCCATATAACGATTTTCTTGGACTTATTTAACCAATTCCATCTTACAATAAATCTGTAGCAAACGAATTTGAACATTAATTGAACTAGAACTATCACTGAAGATAGTAAATAACCCCAAAACAGCAACTTGACCATACACCATAACTTAATAAGTAAAAGGGCCAGAACTCTGTAAAATAACATGCAATTGTAACATCTCCTCTTGGTATAGAAGCTTCATGTAAAATGTTATTGAATTCCATCCAGTGGTTTGTAAGGAATAGGCCGGACAAAATATGGCTTCCGACCGACCGACCGACAGCCCGACACAGTGACTCCTATAAACCCCCTCTTCTTCGAAGGGGGGTATAATAAAGTTGAAACCATTGAGGCAAAAGGAGAAATTGCTCATAATGTCACAATGTTTTCAAAAGTTGTCTGCTGCAGAATCTTCAGAAAGCGCCTGTATAAAGGAAATGGTCTCATGTGATCTGTCCAGGTGTCTTTCTTCTTATATCATATTGAAGAATTAAGTATTGATTGTTGTCAACATCCTGTGGCATCTTAAACCCTTTCCCACATACAACAAATTTTCAGCAGATGACAAATCTCTATAAATGAAAGTTTAATCATTGCATAGAGTTGAAAACATGGATGTAAAAGAAGAAATTTCTCCTTTTGTCAACATGTTTTCAAAAGTCGTCTCCTGCATAGGCGTCGGAAAGTGTCTATATGTGGGAGAGATTGTCCATGCCATTACGACATTCTTTACAAAAAGTAGCCACGAAAGACTGGTTAAATATTCTATTCATTAGGTGTTTAACCTGTTCCCATTTACAGCAGAAGACTATTGAAAACATTGTGCCATATTGTGTCATCTCTTCAATAAGTACACTTTTTACGGGATTTTTTGTTTATACATACATGTATTAATACTAAGCTTATAAACTTATTCAATTCAATTCGTTTATTATTAGACTCGAACAACACGTATTACTCGTCATTACATATTTACATGAGTTAAAAACTTCAGAATACAACAAAAACAAAGAAAAAAAATAGAACAAATACAAGGAATAAATAATCAATTAATAAAAACAAAATATGAAAAAAAATCATTACTGGAGTGAATTGCACTTTAAAAGGACAGAATTCCCCCCTAAGCTTAAAAGGGATCTCATGATGATAAGCATTCCAGATATTAACATGACGAATTTTGTTGCAAAGCATCAAAGACGCCGCGCATGATTTTGAAGCATGACTTAAAGGAAACAGATGCAGTTCAGTACATTCAAATAACCTGTGCAAACAGACAGGATCTAAATATTTTGAACAAGGAGGCCAAATGTCCCATTATTTAAAACAAGAAGGCCAAGATGTGCCTCAAATACAATAATTACTTGATAACAACAAAATATTAAAGAAATCATAACTGGAGTGAATTGCAGTTTAAAAAGACAGAATGCTCCTTATGCTTAAAAAGGATCTCATGATGAAAAGTATTCCAGATATTAACAAGACGAATTTTGATTCAAAGCATCAAAGATGCCGCGCATGATTTTGAAGCATGACTTAGGAAGCAGATGCAGTTCCGTTCATTTAAATAACCTGTGCAAACAGAGAGGATATTGAACAAGAAGACCAAATGTCCCTTTATTTTAAACAAGAGGCCAAGATGTGCCTATATTGCTCACCTGGCTACCATAGTCTATAATAAAACTTTTTCAAGAGCAGAAAAGGTAAATTTTGACGTAGGGATTAGACGCTTTATATGCAAAAACATCCCTCGAAACTTTTTTTCTGAGCTTTGATGAAAGTCCGGGCCGTAAACCAAACTATTAACAAAGCGTAGCCTAGGAAGTTGGGGAAAAGTTATTAAATACCAATTCAATTTGTATTAACGATAGAAGACATACGTATTTTGTATCTTGTTGTTACTTAAATCAGTTCATGCAATTTATTGATTCATAAAGGTTTGGTGTTTTTTTAAACATATTACAGGAATTTTCTTTACAATAATAATCTTGGTTGCTCCCTATTCGATTACGCAACCCCCATGGTGCAAAATTGAATAATAATATTTATATAACAAGAGACACACAAGGCTCCGGATCGCTCTACTGGCTACGAGAAGGTGTCTTCTGTTTCCTATTTGAAAGTTTTTCATGCTTTCAGAGTTGTGCTCTCAGTGAAACATATATTCTTTGCATGTTAACCCTTTCCCACATACAACAAAATTGCAGCAGATGACTTAAATATGGCAACTCTCTATAAATGACAGAACAGTTATTGAATAAAGTTGAATACATTGTGGCAATGTTTCCTTTTGGCACAATTGTTTCAAAAGACGTCAGACATGAAGCGTCTGTATGTGGGAAAATTTTAACAAGAGGGCCATGATGGCCCTGGATCGCTCACCTTAATTATACAATGTACTGCAATGCAAAACACATCAAGACAATTATTCTGAATGCATCCTCCACAGTGTTAACAATATTTTCCTTCATTTGGCCTAGTGATCTGTATTTTTTTACCTGATATGAGCCATATTCCAACATGGACTCGATATCATCAAGACAACATTCTGACAAAGTTTCAACTTGCTCAAAGTAAAAATGCGGCCTCCGGAGTTTGAACAATATTTTCCTTTATTGACCTAGTTTCTGATCCAATATGACCCCTATTAGAACTTGACCAAAATATAATTCAGACAAACATTCTGACCAAATTTCAAGCTGCTGAAGCAAACATAAGGCATCCAAAGTGTTAACAAGATTTTACTTCAATTTGGCCAAGTGACCTAGTTTTTGACCCGGCATGACCCATATTCAAACTTGGCCTAGATATCATTCAGCTCAACATTCTGAACAAATTTCAAGCCACCGAAGCAAAACATGCGGCTTCTACAGAGTTAACAAGATTTTCCTTCAATTTGGCCTAGTGACCTAGTTTCTGACCCAATATGACCCATATTTAAACTTGACCTAGATATCTTTAAGACAAACTTTCTGACCAAATATCAAGCTGCTGAAGCAATTAATGCGGCATCCAAAGTGTTAACAAGATTTTCCTTCAATTTGACCTAGTGACCTAGTTTTTGACCCGGCATAACCCATAACTTGAAAAATTGCGGCCTCTGGAGTGTTAACAAGATTTTCCTTCAATTTGACCTAGTGACCTACTTTTTGACCCGACGTGACCCATGTTCGAACTTGACCTACATATCATCAAGACAAACATTCTGATAAAGTTTCAACATGCTCAAGTTGAAAATGTGGCCTCCAGAGTGTTAACAAGATTTCCCTTCAATTCGACCTAGTGACCTAGTTTTTGACCTCATATGGCCCAGTTTCGAACTTGTCCAAGATTTTATGGAGATGAACGTTCTTATAAACTTTCATGAAGATTGGATGCAAAATGTAGCCCGTAGAGTGTTAACAAGCTCAAATGTTGACGACGCACGACGGACGAACGCCGGACAAAATGTGATCCCAATAGCTAACCTTGCACTTCGTGCATAGGTGAGCTAAAAATAGCATGTGAAAAGTTCATTCTCAATGGACGCAAACGTTGGTTTATTACACTTTATAGCACATCTGTTTATTAAGTAATAGATCAATTATTGTCCGTCTTTGATAGACGTCATGTATTCACAGAAACAATTTATCTTTGGCAGTTTTAAAATAAAACCACACGGAAACTGTGTTCCCCTAGTTAGAATTTTATCACTTTTAAGGAGGAATTTAATAAACAAATTGTTTGATTTTGATAATTCTCAATAAAGTTTATGCTCTCAATGGCGAAAAACCCCAATATGTGCAATATTTACAAGTTTGAAAGAAACCAAATTAAAAATGTGATATATGTCATATTCACAATCAATTTTGGACTTTTTAATGATATTATATTAATCTGAACTGTAGACTCAAAAGTATTCAAAAGACAAGAGGACCATGGTGGTCCCGTATCGTTCACATGAAATCTATTGTTGAAATTTATATTTGAGTAAGAAGGAAATATGCTGCTTTTCTTTTTTAACCTCGAGCAGCCATATTGTACAGAAAAGCAGAACCGATTGAATAGTTTTGTTAGCTGGTCCGTTTGCATTAAAAGGTGATGTAATTTGAAGTTGTCTTTACTTAATGTTGTCCCTGGTGGTTCTTTTAAACAGTTAGAACGATGTTGGAACAGGGACAGTTAAGAAATAGTTGTGTGAATTCGATTCGAACATTGGTCAGTAGTTTCGGATAAGATGTTGTTTAAAGTATTTATATATATATATATATACTTTAAACACTGGCGGCCATATTGTGACGTGAATCAAATGGCTTTTATAATGTTTGTAGAGAACCACTTAAGGAACATATATGTTTTTTGTCATTATGCCATTGGCTTTGAAGGATGTGTAGATACGGTGGCCATTCTTTGCAGCAAAGTGGAGCAGTTTGAACAAATTTGTTACAGGGCCACTGACGAATTATGTGTGTGAATATGTTTTGAAATAGAGCAAGTAATTTAGGATGAGATGTTCTAATTTTAACTCTGGTGGCTCTTGTGCACCGGAACAAAGGGTTTGATTTTTTTTATAAGAGGTCGTATTAAGCAACATTTGTGTGCAATTTATTTTTCATTGGGCGATTGGTTAATATGTCATTTAAAGAGCTAAGAAACATGCATGTTACATGTTTTTGAAATTGGGCCAGTGGCTTAGGAGCGGATGTGGTTTAAATATTATTTTGTTTATATCTGGCGACCATCATTGAACAATATCTGATAGAAGGCCACCTAAAGAACAGTCCTGTGGATTTATTTCTAAAATTGGCCTATTGTTTTAAGAGTTGAAAGAAAACCACAATGGACCGTGAGTGATAACAATATATCAGGTGAACCAAAACGAAAGGATCTGACGGTCTTGTATCGCTCACCTGGCAGCTATGGTTGTATTTGAGTGTAAGTAGGGAAATATGTTTTTAAATATTAGTCTTTTTAGCTCTAATCGCTATCTTGTGCGGCGAAGCCATTGAACAGTTGTGGATAGAAGGCCTCTTAAGGGACATTTGCAAGAAATCATGTTGTTTTTTGACCAGTGATTTAACAAACGCTCATAAAGATGCGGATGGACATACATTTCTTCCCCTTGTGTATAAACGGGACCTTGCTGCATACCAGTTCTCATCCTTGAGATTCTGTAGCGGACGTTTGTACATCCATTTGTTGTCCTTGCTTGTTAACGTTCGCTGCAGTTACCATAGTTCCTACTCTTACAGCATCCTCTTGAAGCATTTATTCTACTTGACCGATAACGTTCCTTCAGGTACTGTTATAGTTTCTACTCCTGTAGCATCCTCTTGAAGCATTTATTCTACTTGCTCGATAACGTTCCCTTCAGGTACTTTTATAGTTTCTACTCCTGCAGCATCCTCTTAAAGCATGTGTTCTTGTATGGTAACATTCCCGTCAGTTACTACCATAGTTTCTCCTCTTACATTATCCTCTTAAAGCATTTGTTCTGGACATCCATTTGTTCTTGTTTCGTTTTAACATTCCCTTCAGTTATTCCCATAGTTTCTACTCTACAGCATCCTCTCGAAGTATATGTTGTTCTTGCTTTGAAACGTTACCTTCAGTTGCTACAAAACATTCTCCACTTACTGCACCCTCTTGAAGCATATGTTGTACTTGCTTTGTAACGTTTCATTCAGTTACTACCGTAGTGTCTCCACTTACAGCATCCTCTTGAAGAATAAGTTTTACTTGCTTTAAAACATCACGTTCAATTACTACCATAGTGTCTCCATTTACTGCACCCTCTTGAAGAATATGTTGTACTTGCTTTGTAACGTTTCATTCAGTTACTACCTTAGTGTACCCACGTACACCATCCTCTTGAAGCTTGTGTTCTTCTTGCATAATATCATTCCCTTTAGTTACTTCCATAGTTTCTCAGGAGTTGCGAGTTCGAATCCCGGCTCGGCCAACTTTCTTTCCGACGTTTGACATAAAGTCATTGCGGCATGCGTCATTCGTCTTCCACCAATGGGCTAAGTCTATGTAGAAAAGCAGCCAGTTGCTTGGGAAGATTGTTGTGTGGAGTACTGGTGTGCGAAAACCAGGAAACACATGAGTAGGTGAACTGGCCGCCGTGATATGACTGAGAAATTGTTAAAAGCGGCGTTAAACCCGGAACAATCAATCAATCCATAGTTTCTCCTCCTACAGCACCCTCTTGTAGCGTCAATTGTCCTAACATCTCTTCAAATGGATCATCAATATTTCCTGGAAAAGAATTGGCAGGCAATCTAATTTGAATTGAAAATTCCTCTTCTAATTTCTCAAAGGTAGGTTTCAAAAGAGCAGAATATGAGAACACCAACTTTTTATCCTCTGTAATATCTGTAATCTCCCCATGTAGGATAGATATACCTTCAATACTACATTCATTAATGACTCTGTCGCATATTGTAGAACCACTATCTCCTTCTCTTGAAAACGGTATATTTTCATCTGAAATCAAAGAATGAAATATTTTATTGTTGTAGTAACTTAAATTAAAGAAGGCAAACATATTCTTTAATAATTTAATGCATGTAAATCATATGCCGTTGTTTCTCCGCGCTCTCGGCTATTTAGCCATATGGCGAGAAAAATGATAAAGGGCGTAGTGCATGTTTTAAAACCCTTATTTGTTTACCAAAACTTAGGTATTGGGTACTCAAAAGAATCGTCTCAGTGACACTATTTGTATGAATACCCACAATATAGGTTTTATTGAGTTCTTACAACCATATCGTGAAAACAATACCGAAATGTCCTCCTTATTTAGTCCTCTTTGTAATGCAGGTTTAGTTACAGTAGCAGTAGTTCCTTGTTCGCCCTAGAATACAGGAGTAGAGGGGAGAGAGTAAATTTATCTACGTAAGTAACATTTGTATTATTTGAGTTTAACGCTCTTCATTTACAATAAAGTCTTATTCATGATCCCAGGCTTGGTTACCAACCAGTAATAGGCTAGAAAATATGTCTTGTCCAACGGCACTACGCCATGGCAAGATCACATTGATTCTGGGGCATCCTATCTCGAAGACTTCGTGCTTACCATTCGTCTTTGGCGGGATCATAAGTACATGTCGGAAATGAGCACATGTCAACTAAGTTAACTACAATTAAGTTAACCGATAATGTAGTCACCCTGGAAATATACCTAGGTCAACTCCCATATTTTAGAAAGCCAGAATCATTTATTACACATTAAATAAAAAGCTATAACCAACATACCTGATCCAACAAGAATATTTACGGCAGGGTCCATGGCATGTAATGGATCTGTATACCTATTCCCTAGTCTCGTATGAGTTGATGGTCTTGTATTTATCGCTAGCAATGACACTATGTGTATAGTGAGGTAAATTACTATTAAATTTGTAAACAGGCCGTGATGCTAAACCTTCCGAAGTTTGACAAATTCGCCAGGGATATCTGACAACATCATCTCCTGTTTCATTTGTTATTCTCATCTCGTGTATGCAGCATTCTTGACGTCTCTCTTTGCAGATTTCTAGCAAGGCAACATCAAATCGTTGTCCGTTTTCGATTAAGAAATCAGTTTGCAATGCAAATGGTCTTTCATCATCTGTTTTTATTACCTCCAAACAGTTTGTGACACAATGTGCACACGTAATACAACGCAACTCACTTTCTCTCTCCCCACTGTTTTCTCGTGATGTCTCCTGATAATCATCACTACGTGGTTTTTGTTTCTCTTTGGTCTGTGTTTCTTTAGACTGTTCGTTCTGTTGAACAGTTGATAATTTCTGCTTTACTTCCACAAAGCAGCCAAGGGTTCCTATCTTATTGTACCCTGTATTAACGCATTCAGAATTGAGACGAAACCCATTGTCAACCTTACCAAATGTCTCACACTGTGGTCGGGCGTGTTTACCGGATGTTTCAAGCTGAACTTTGTATCCTTTATGGTAATTATATTTCTGCAGAATTTGTTTGATAATGTGTTTGGATAACTGAGTTAATTCGGAAGATGCATGTAGAGTTAAGAGTCCATAGATAGTCCCACATCCTGTAACATCTCGTACACTGAAACGAAGAAAAGATTAACGATTTATGTTTATATACGCAGGAGTAGGTTATAGTTCTATGTCCATAAGTGCATCTCTACCATTTCGTATACATTGTAAATGTACTTCAAACAATAATGTGTGTAAACGTTACGTACGTGGGAATATATACATTACGACTGCAAAACAAGTGGCGATGTTCCGTACGGGCTCGTATTTTCGGACGTTTTGATATTGGAGGAGACCAAAATAATCACATTTATCAATTTCTACATGGGGATAACGAAAAATATAACAAATAAACAGCTAGGTAAAATAATCAGAACAAAGAATCTTACAGACAACGATAAATGTCTCAGATCAATTATACTATTTCATTGTCTCCTTTTTAAATGCACAATGTGACATTTCTGACCGAACTGAAAAACGATGTTATAGTAGTTTTATGCAGAAAGATCAATGTTCGTCTTATTTTCTAAGTCGTCAAAATTATTACTGCATTCTGACGTAAAGTAATAACAAAACCTGGGGGCCTCATTTTTAAAGGACATTATTCATTTTAGCTATTTTGAAAGAGGTTCACCAGTTTATCATTTGAACCAGAGACATATAAATATGTCTCTGTTTGAACCGATCAATTTTGAATTCCGACAATTGCTTAAAGAGCAGAGTATTTTAACTTATTTTTGAATTCTGACCACAATTATCAGAGAAGAAGGTTATCAAAGTGATCCTATCCGTTACCATGGCAACCAGTGTTTACAAACAGTTAATTATTTTAACTAGTATTGATTTGATTGTTTGGTGTTTTACGCCGATTATAACAATATTTAAATTATATCACAGCGTTTCCTGGGTAAGTGACCAGTACACTCCGGTCCATTTATCCTGACCCCCAGTACACTTTGGTCCATTTATCCTGACACCAGCCAGCCAGTCGTAATGGTAACCCTGCAACCCTGAGCAGCCATTACTACAAATGTTTAAAGTCTTTGGTATAACCCAGCCGAGTATCGAACCCGCGACCTCCCGCAAGCGAGGCAGACGCTCTACTACTGCGTCGGTTAACCCATTTTGAAGAGGACCATACCATGTCAGGATCATTAACGCGAAGTTTAAATGGAAATGACCCATTGGTATTGGATGAGATGTTATTTGAGGGCAGTGATCTGTGAAGATCATTTTAGGTAAACATTCGTATGTTCGTAACATTCGTAAAAAAGGCCAATCAATTTGGACTACAAACAAAACAGTGACCGAATGAAGTCATACTAGTTTTAGACAGGAAAGCGTTTACATGCTTTTGTCCAGAGAACCCTGCTACAATTCACTATATGAACAGTGTGGATATTAACAAAATGAATCATGAAACCTTTACTTTATTTCATGTTTTTCGTCAAGTGAATGAATTCATTCCTTGTTTATTTCCCATTCTTACAGACTTAAACAACAACCGGATGATACCATTCTATTCTTTAGATTGACGATTGACGAAAGGACAGCCAAGGATTAAAGACGATAAAAAAGAGCTAAACAAATCAGATTCAAGGGGATATAACTCTAGAACGCTTGGACATATTTCATCCGAAAGTATGTCTTTCACATCCGCAAACCGTGATTATCATGCTTATTTAGATTCATTGATATATCTTAAAAATTGATAAAAAAGTTTTATAAACAAACTGCATATCAAACAGACCGACTGTATAACATAAATTAAAACTCAAGGAGTGATAACTTCAGAAGGCTTGTACAGATTTGACCTGATATTGTGTTTTGCACAGCTACCCTTTATGATAAGCATGAGTACCAAGTTTCATTAAAATTTCTTACAAATTGAAGAAGTGAACTCTATAAACTTCATATGTCATACTGACGAACCAACAAACCAACAGACAAATTGGTGAAGTGACTCCAATAACGTTCTGACAGATTTTGTTTGAAGTGTAATAATAATGAAAACTTATATGCATCATTTCCATATATGAGAAAGTTAACAATACCTTCAAACCGCCCCTTATATAATAATGTAAAATGTACTCACTTTAACAGTTCGTCTTGCAATTCTGGACTCAATTTTGTCTCCGCCAACACATCTACATTAAAATTGGACTGACGCAGTAGCCCATGTAATTCAAACTGATGTCTGTGTACAATTTCCAAGAGTTCATACTTCTGTTTGATGAAACGTGAAACGTCATCGATAAGGGGACTATTAATGTCTGTCTCACATTTCTTCAGGATTGCCTCTATCTGGCATATGTTCTCCTTACTGATCCATGTCGCAAATCTTTCTTCAAAATTAAAGAATTTGTCACTGGCAAGAAATGTTGTAGTCACCATGAAGTGGATTCCATACATCCGGGATAAGTATTCTATCATCATACATTTCACCCTCCTTCCAACAAGTTCGACCAGTTGTTGCATATCTTCACTATTCAGTGTCTGTGTAAAACGTTGCTGTTTAACTTGAGATTTTTCTTTAATAAAGTCTGCAAAAGAAGATGAACAACCAACATTGACCATCGAAATGACTTTGCAAATTCCACAATTACCAGTTTTCAATTGTGATATTAATACCATTTACAAATGTTCAAATCAGGGCCATATTTTAAAAAATATATATATTTCATAAACAAGGAGTTTACATTCTTTTTTTAATTCAATACACAAAGGTATGCCATACTTCGGATTACACGTTACCTTGATTGATAAATACATCAATCACGAGTTAAAATGGTTCAACACAATTACGTCCCCGATGAACAAAAATTCCTTAAAAAAAGAAAATGTTTTACGGAAAACACTTCATAATTGGTCAGAAAAGTGCAGATTATCATACAATAACGCAAAGGATAGACATACAGCCTTTGGTCAAAAGTGCCACCTCAGCGCACAACAATAGTTCACCACTATACATATGCAAAGACATTCGGATTCTCTATGATTGTGTGTGCCTACATGAGATTATCCATACAATTACATTCCAGTTATCTACCGCCTTGTGTGCCTACATGAGCTTATTCATACAATTACGTTATCTATGACATTGTATGTCTACATGAGTTTATCCATACAATTACATTCTGGTTCTCTACCACTTAGTGTGCCTACATACGATTATGCACACAATTACATTCCAGTTATCTATGATCTTGTATGTCTACATGAGTGTATCCATACAATTACATTCTGGTTCTCTACGACCTTGTGTGCCTACAGGAGATTATGCATACAAATACTTTCCAGTTATCTACCATACTCTGTACCTACATGAGATTATGCATACAATTACATTCAAGTTAGCTATGACCATGTATGTCTACATGAGATTATCCATACAGTTACATTCTGGTTTCTACCATTTTGTGTACCTACATGAGATTATTGATACAATTACATTTAAGTTATCTATGACCTTATGTGCCTACATGAGATTATCTCTACAATTCATTTAAGTGATCTAAGTTTGTCTACATGAGTTTATCCAAACAATTACATTCTGGTTCTCTACCATCTTGTGTACCTACATGAGAGTATCCATACAATTGCATTCCAGTTATCTATGACCTTGTGTGCCTACATGAGATTATGCATTCCATTTATATACCATCTTGTGTACCTACATTCGATTATGCATATACTAACATTCCAGTTATCTACCATCTTGTGTACCTACATGAGATTATCCATACAATTACATTCCAGTTATCTACCAGCTTGTGTAACTACATTAGATTATCCATACAATTTCATTCTGGTTCTCTATGACTGTGTGTGCCTACATGCGATTATGCATACAATTACATTAAAGTTATCTATGACCTTGTATGTCTACATGAGATTATCCATACAATTACATTCTGGTTCTCTACGACATTGTATGCCTACATGAGATTATGCATTCAATTACATTCCAGTTATCTACCATCTTGTGTGCCTACATGAGATTATCCATACAATTACAATCTGGTTCTCTACGATATTGTGTACATACATGAGATTATCCATACAATTAAATGACAGTTATTTACCATCTTGTGTGCTCACATGAGATTATCCATACAATTACATTCCAGTTAACCTCTATCTTGTATGTCTACATGATATTATACATACAACTACAATCTGGTTCTCTACGATATGATATTATCCATGGATTACACTCCAGTTATCTACCATATTGTGTACCTACATGAGATTATCCATACAATTACAATCTGATTCTCTACAATAGTATGAACCTACATGAGATTATCCATACAATTCCATTCCAGTTATCTACCGTCTTGTGTGCCTCTACGATATTATTTGACTACATGAGCAGATGCATACACTTATATTCCAGTTATCTACCATCTTGTTTACCTACATAAGATTATCCAATATCATTCCATTTATCTACAATATTGTGTACCTACGCCTACATATTATCAATACAATTACAATATGGTTTTCTACGATATTGTATGACATTCCAGTTATGTACCAGCTTGTCTGCCTACATGATATTTCCATACAATTACATTCTGGTTTACTACGATCTTGTGTGCCTACATGAGATTATCTACGCAATTACATTCAAGTTATCTATGACATTGTATGTCTACATGAGATTATCCATACACTTACATTCCAGTTATCTATCAGTTATATACCAGTTATATACCATATTGTGTACCTACATAAGATTATCCATATTATTATATTAAAGTTATCTATGATCTTTTTGTCTACATGAGTTTATCCAAACAAGTTCATTCTGGCTCTCTACGACCTTGTGTGCCTACATGTGATTATGCATACAATTACATTCCAGTTATCTACCATCTTGTGTACCTACATGACATTATGCATACAATTTCATTCCAGTTATCTACAATCTTGTGTACCTACGCCTACATGATATTATCCATACAATAACAGTCTGGTTCTCTACAAGTTGTATGACATTCCAGTTATCTACCATCTTGTCTACCTACATTATATTTCAATACAATTACATTCTGGTTTTCTACGTTATTGTGTGCCTACATGAGATTATCTACGCGATAACATTCAAGTTATCTATCTACATGAGATTATCCATACACTTACATTCCAATTATCTACCAGTTATCTTCCAGTTATCTACCATAGTGTGTACCTACATAAGATTATCCGTATTATTATATTAAAGTTATCTATGATCTTTCTGTCTACATGAGTTTAACCAAACAAGTTCATTCTGGCTCTCTACGACCTTGTGTGCCTACATGTGATTATGCATACAATTACATTCCAGTTATCTACCATCTTGTGTACCTACATGACATTATCCATACAATTTCATTCCAGTTATCTACAATCTTGTGTACCTACGCCTACATGATATTATCCATACAATAACAGTCTGGTTCTCTACAATATTGTATGACATTCCAGTTATCTACCATCTTGTCTACCTACATTATATTTCAATACAATTACATTCTGGTTCTCTACGTTATTGTGTGCCTACATGAGATTATCTACGCGATAACATTCAAGTTATCTATCTACATGAGATTATCCATACACTTACATTCCAATTATCTACCAGTTATCTTCCAGTTATCTACCATAGTGTGTACCTACATAAGGTTATCTGTATTATTATATTAAAGTTATCTATGATCTTTCTGTCTACATGAGTTTAACCAAACAAGTTCATTCTGGCTCTCTACGACCTTTGCTCCTACATGAGATTATGCGTACAATTACATTCCAGTTATCTACCATCTTGTGTACCTACATGAGATTATCCATACAATTTCATTCCAGTCATCTACAATCTTGTGTACCTACGCCTACATGAGATTATCCATACAATTATAATCTGGTTCTCTACGACCTTGTGTGCCTACATCAGATTATGCATTCAAATACATTCAAGTTATCTATGCCCTGTGTGCATACATGAGATTATGCATAAAATTTCATTCCAGTTATCTACAATCTTGTGTACCTACGCCTACATGAGATTATCCACACAATTACAGTCTGGTTCTCTACAATATTGTATGACATTCCAGTTATCTACCATCTTGTCTGCCTACATGATATTTCCATACAATTACATTCTGGTTCTCTGCGATCTTGTGTGCCTACATGAGATTATCTACGCGATAACATTCAAGTTATCTATGACCTTGTA
Organism: Serripes groenlandicus; assembly: GCA_031761405.1. Taxonomy (NCBI): domain Eukaryota; kingdom Metazoa; phylum Mollusca; class Bivalvia; order Cardiida; family Cardiidae; genus Serripes; species Serripes groenlandicus. The sequence continues at coordinate 6,540,332 of JASEVX010000015.1, forward strand.
TGTCTACATGAGATTATCCATACACTTACATTTCAGTTATCTACCAGTTATCTTCCAGTTATCTACCATATTGTGTACCTACATAAGATTATCCGTATTATTATATAAATGTTATCTATGATCTTTTTGTCTACATGAGTTTATCCAAATAATTTCATTCTGGCTCTTCATGACCTTGTGTGTGCCTACATGAGATTATGCATACAATTACAATTAAGTTATCTACCATCTTGTGTACCTACATGAGATTATCCATACAATTTCATTCCAGTTATCTACAATTATGTGTACCTACGCCTACATGAGATTATCCATACAATTACAATCTGGTTCTCTACAATAGTGTGTGCCTACATGAGATTATCCATACAATTCATATCTGATTCTCTATGATAGTGTGTGCCTACATGAGATTATCCATACAATTACATTCCAGTTATCTACTATCTTGTATGTGTAGATGATATTATCTATACAATAACATTCTGGTTCTCTATGACCTTGTATGTCTACATTGGATTATTCATACAATTATATTTAAGTTATCTATCACCTTGTATGTCTACATGAGAGTAAAACTGTATCCATACAATAACATTCTGGTTCTCTACAACCTTGTATGTCCACATTGGATTATCCATACAATTACATTCCTGTTCTCTAGGATCTTGTATGTCTACATGAAAATATCCATACAATATCATTCCGGTTCTATACAATCTTGTGTGCCTGCATGATATTATCCATACAATAACATTCCGGTTCTATACGATCTTGTGTGCCACATCGTACACGTACCCATACATTAATTCTGGTTCCAATTGACATGTTGTACCAACATGAGTGTACTGCGAAGCATCTTCTGATTCTGTACACCCTTATGCACCTTCATGATGAGTGACACACTACGTAAATTGTCTATATAACCTTGAAATCCTTCATACATTTCGGTTTTATATATAACCTTGAGTGCCTACCCGAGTTAAACACAACACATCTTCTGGTTCTGTGTGACCATATGCAACTATTATTATATCATGAGTGACACACTACATACATTTTTGTTTTATAACCTTGAGTTCCTTCAAGAGTGAAACACTACACATCTTCTGGTTCTTTATGACCATGTGTTGCATTATCATGAGTGACACACACTCACACACTACATTTTAGTTTTCTTTATAACCATGCAGTTCCTACATGAGTGAAAAACTACATGTCATCTAGTTCTTTATGACCATGTGTTTCTTTACAATGAGTGACAAACTACATACATTTTGGTTTTTATATATAACCTTGAGTTCCTTCATGAGTGAAACACTCAACAATTTTTGCTTCTTTATGACCATGTTCAACAATTATTATATCACGATTGACACACCACATACATTTTAGTTTTCTTAATAACCTTGAGTTCCTACATGGGCGAAACACTTCACATCTTCTGCAAGGTTCTTTATGACCTGGTGTACCAACACGAGGGTAACAATACATACCTTCTGGTTCTTTATGACCTAGTGGACCAACATGATTGAAACATTAGTGATATACTACATTAATACTGATTCTGTACTACCTTCAACAGTGTATCTACATAATTGTAATGTTACATATCTTCTTATTCTGTAGAACCTTGTGTTCCTATATAACACAACATACATTCTAGTTTGCATACATGAGCGTAACATGTAACATACATTCTGGTTTACACTACCTTGTGTACCTACATCATGAGTGTGACACTACATACATTCTAGTTTGCATTACATTGTGTACCTACATCATGAGTGTAACACTACATACATTCTAGTGTGCACTACATTGTGTACCTACATCATGAGTGTAATGCTACATACATTCTAGTTTGCACTACATTGTGTACCTACATCATGAGTGAAACACTACATACATTCTGGTTTGCACTACAGTGTGTACCTATACATGAGTGTAACACTACATACATTCTGATTTACACTACCTTGTGTACCTACATCATGAGTGTGACACTTGATACATTCTGCTTCTCTACAACCTTGTATACCTATATGAGTGAAACACTACATACATTCTGGTTTGCACTACATTGTGTACCTACATGAGTGTAACACTACATACATTCTGGTTTACACTTCCTTGTGTACCTACATCATGAGTCTCACTCTTGAAACATTCTGCTTCTCTAAAACCTTACATGAGTGAAACACTACATACACTCTGGTTTGTACACCCCATGTGTACCTACATCATGCGTTTGACATTACATACATTCTGGTTCTTTATGATCTTGAATATCTACATGTGTGTAAAACCTTTTCTTTACAAATGTGTGTACTTCTAAAAGTGTCGACTTCAAATACAAACATTATGATTGTGTATACCTGTGTGTGTACCTACATGAGTGTAACACATCATACATTATGGTTGTCTAAATTATTGTAACTATAAATACCTTGTTGTTCTTTAAGATCTTTACAAAGAATCTCTACGAAACAACATTCATCGAGCTGTTTCAGGTTCTCCGTAATATAATCTGAAAGAGTCTTGTCTGGCTCCTGGCTCTCCCTTGGAATTAAGGGTAATATGTAACTTGCCATCTTGTCCAGCACCATGACGACCTTATGTTCAAGGACACTTTGAATGTCTCCACTTAGACTTCTTGAAAGGCTCTTATTTTCTGGAAGACCATCACCTTTTTGCACGAACAATTTGTGATTTCTTGTTGATGGATTGTAGATGAAAGTGTTCTCTTGTTGAGTCTGTGTAAGTGTTGATAGCATGTCCTTAAAAATATCAAAAAACTAGAACTATCACTAAAGGTGATCAATACCCCCGCCCCAACCCCTGACGCATATTATATCTCACAGTATTATCTTTGACTCAGACAATTTGAATATCAGTATCAAAAAGAAATACTAAGATGATATCAAAAAAGCAATATATACAAATCTAATTTTAAAGAAATTTTGTAAAGAACATTTTCTAATGCATAAAATACAATCCGCATAAAGTACTATTTCCTCATGAAATAAGTTTTTATTTAGTTTTGTAGTTTCAGAAAACAAACAAACAAGAAGAAAATGAACCACATTCTTTATTCAAAGAGTAACAAGGTTTTTACTGTAAACTACTGAATATTCGTGAGGACCTATTTTCGATATTTTTCATGATTTAGATATTTTGATATTTTGATTTTTAGAATGAGTAGCAGAAGTTTAAATTTCACTTCTGATCGATATATTTCCGCAAGGCCTCCATTTTGCCATTTTTCAAGTTAATCCGGTTGAAACTGAAACTGGTATGTCGCACCAGAATAGATTTTAAGAAGAAAATCCTATTTCAAGGTCAGAGGTGAAGGTCACAGGGACATGCAATTTGCGTCTTGCACATCTACTACTCCTGATTAACATTTATGCCAAGTATGAAGTAAATCAGGTTGAAACTGAAGGAGGAGTACAACAGATTAGATTTTAACAAAAATAATTCCTATTTCAAGGTCAGAGATGAAGGTCACAGGGACATGAAATTTGCATCTTGCACATCTACTACTCCTGATTACCATTTATGCCAAGTATCTCAGGTTGAAACTGAAGGAGAAGTACACCAGATTTGATTTTAACAAAACAAAATCCTATTTCAAGGTCAGAGGTCAAGGTCAAGGTCACAGGGACATGCAATTTGCGTGTTGCACATCTACTACTCCTGATTAACATTTATGACAAGTATGAAGTAAATCAGGTAGAAACTGAAGGAGGAGTACAATGGAACAGATTTTGCGGACAGACGGACCGACGTACCGACCGACAGGCTGATTCCAGTATACCCCCTTCAAACTACGTTTGCGGGGCTATAATTAAACATGAAATGTGTGAACAACACTAATGGTGCATGAAACATCTCTTTAAATGAAGATATAATAATTGAGTTGAGTTGAAACTAATGTGACAAAAGGAAAATTAATCATCATAAGCAATTCCTCTTTTTCCCAAAGTGCAGAGGCGTCAGAAAGCATCTGTATGTGGGAAAGGTTAATGCAAAGTGTTACAGACAGACAAACATTGTCGCTACCTTCCACACAGGCGACAAAGACAGACAACTACACATCAAAAATCATTGAAAATATCTTAATACATTCCAAGAAAAATGAACTGTAAACAAATTGAGATATTATGATGAATAGACAGCAAAGGGAAACAACACCGCATGCCTCTGTCGATTTTGGCTTGGGATAAAAAGAGTCAAGCAATAATCTCCATCACAGAAAATGTCATTGACAATCCTGATGCAGGCGACTATTGAAAACAATGAAATCCCTCAAGTGTTTTTCTCTCACATGTTACACACATTTAGCCTCAGACATTTTAAGAGCAGACGACTAAAACACATATCAGGTCAAACATTTATTAGGTCAATTATCTTGGAAAGTTAACAATACAATTCCATAATTAAACCTTCATATGCCAATAAACCCTTTCCTACATACAGCAAATCTGCTGCAGACACCATTTAAAAACAATTAGTCACAAATAGAGAAATTCTCTATAGATAAAAAAACAATTATTGAATAAAGTTGTAAACATTGTGGCAAAAAGAGAGATTGCAATTCTTCCTTCTTCCACAATGATTTCAAAATTCGTCTGCTGCCAAGTCACCTTGGAGCATCTATATCTATGGCTAACCCATTGCCTAATTCAGAGCCTCATGAGTAAATTCACCTTACCTTACAATGTTTTTACATAGTCTAAAGGGATAATATATAATTGTCTATATCTTCTTATTTCTTTTCATAAATTTTCAATTCTGACAAGTCTATGAATGAAAGATCAGGTAATAAATGGGTATGATATGTTTACATAATAAGTCATCTGTTGATATATGCCTTCTATCTTCAATCTTTGAAAAAAATCATACATATTTGAAAACATTGTGAGAAAAGGAGAAACTGCTCAGATAGTCATTTCCTCTTTTTCAGAAGTTTCATCTTGATATGAGCCGTTCCGCGAGAAAACCAACAATATGCTTAATGTATCGACCCAGCTCAGCCTGCGCAGTCCACACAGGCTATTCCAGGCCGACACATTCCGTCTCAAGGGGATAGAGGTATAGAGTAATGAAAATCCACATGAAGCGAAAAGTATCTGTCTGTGTTAGCCTGTGCGGCATTCTTAGGCTGATCCGGGTCAACACTTTACACAGAGTCCACAGTGTTAGTTTTCTCGCGGGACGGCTCATATAAAATCGTCTTATATTGTGGTCAATATCAAAAAAGGGTAAATCTCTTCTATTTCATAAAAAGCATACCTGATCAGTTTCTTGCGCAATAACCACCAGAATCTTTGAATCATATTCCCCGTCATTTCGCCCCTCTTGAATAAAGTCATTCCAGGACACATCTTCAGACATCAGTTCCTCATATCGGAATGGTTCCAGAGATTCAACGAGAGCTTTGACAAGGCCGAGAACCAGAGAACGCTTCTGGGCAAACACTGTAACGATGGGTTTCTGTAGACACTGTTCTGCTTCCTTAATTTCCCCAAGATTGGAGAAGACACATTTGTCAAGGCTGTTGGATTCTGAAATATTGATATATACCCCCCTTACTCGATACAATAAAGAAGCCATAATGTTGGTTTTCTCGCGGGACAGCTCATTTACCCTATTCATAACTATTCAAATGCCCAGTGACAGTGACCCTAACCCTTAGCCATATACAACAAATCTGCACCAGAAAAAAACCTTGAAAACATAGAGTGATAGACAGAAAAGAATGGATACTCTCTATTAATGAAAGTAAAAATAAAAATAGGATGTAAACATTATGGTAAAAGGTGAAATTGCTCACTATGGGCAATTTCTCCTTTTGGCACAATGTTTTCTGAAGGCGTTTTCTGCAGAGACATTAGAAAGTGTCTGTATGCGGGAAAGGGTTAATGTTTGACCTTGAAGTGAGACCTTGACCTGTCAGCTTTAATCCATCCATTATTTATATGACATGATATTTCGTCAAATTTCTTCAAAATAAACGAATGGCCAAAGTCAATTGACAATTTATTGATCAATTAAATTAACAGAATAACCTAGCTCAATTTCAGCATGTGTAACCTTTGACCTTGAAGTATGACCTTAACCTTTGAGTTACACTTCCAAGATATTGCATGGTGCACATCTTTTCACCAAGTTGAACTATATCACCATCATATAATTTGAAGATGAGTTTATGTATTTTGAAGTTACAGCATTGACTATCTCTGACAGATGCATGGCAAAATGCAAACAGGCAAATTAAATAACATGCCAACTGCTTGATTGATTTGTGTTTTACACCACTTTCAACAATGTTTCAGTTATATCACGGCGTTTCCTTGGTAAGTAACCAGTTCTACTGGTCCATTTATCCTGACAGCAGCCAGTCGGTCAGAACACTCACCCAACAACTCTGAGCGCTTAGAAGGGCGGCCACTACTACCAATTTTAAAGTATATGGTTTGACCCTGAGGGGGATCGGACATGCGACCTCCCACTCCCAAGGCGGATGCTCTACCACTACACTACACTACACTACACTACACCATCAAAGCAGTAAAAATTAAAACAGGCCCATAAAATAACATGCTAACTGCCATGTGGTAACTGTCTCGTTCACACCCAAAAGACTCCACTTATTTGAGCCTTTTCCTCTAAAAGAAATAACCCTGTCCCAACATCTGGACATTAATGTAAACCATCTCTCTATAAGTGAAAGTATAATTACTAAATAAAGTTGAAAACATTGTGGCCAAAGGAAAAAATTCTCTTTTGATAACAATGTTTTACAAAAGTCGTCTGATGCAGAGGTATCAACATGCATCTATATTAGGGAAAGGGTTAATGTCATAACGACCAAGGTCACAGAAACTAATCAGAAGCTTTTGACAAATAATTTACACTGGATCAGGTAAAAAGAAATACAGGCAGATGTTTATTTACAAAAAGGCAAAGATTTGTTTTCCTACAACATAGCTTTGTTATAAAAACGTACAAACAAACAGACAAATGAGTTATACCTATGTGCTCTTTGAATCTCTGAAACAGTCGTTTTGTCCATGACTGTAGGTACCCATAGCGGGGATAAACGTCATGTGGTAATGTGAATCTTATACCAACACTCATTCTGTCTATTATTACAATGTGATTTCATGTATACACATCCTGCAAAGGAGAAAAGGCCTTATATAATTATATTCATAAGCATCCATATATTAAGTCTAGAGGAAACAAGAAAATGAACTGTAGGTAATCCATAGTCCCCCACAGCTGTTTTAGGACACAACATGATGTCATTAAAACCAGATATTTTACTTCCCTGCAGTAGCATTCTAATATATCTGCAGGTCTCCTAAGTTCGTGATCTTAAGCACTGAAATAAACTACATTGTTTTAAAAAGTACTAAATGAATCTTTAGACATCAGAAAATAGTAACGCACTTCTCAATTGACTGCTAATTCAAAGTCATGGGAGAAAAGAACGGTAGCCAGAAGAATCGACCCCATGCGAAATCAACCCCATTTTTACTCAGAAGAAACAACCCCAGTTTTAGTCAACCCCGTTATCGGTTTTAACAGGTGTGAATGGATGATGGTTCTTTTGTTGTATAATCACTACATTTTAAGAATGTAATTTAACATTTTAAGAATGTATTTTAACATTTTAAGAATTTATTTTAACATTGTAATAAAAATGTAAGTTAACATTGTATTAAAAATGTACGTTAACATTTTGATAAAAATGTTGTATAATGATTGTGCTTTTGTATGTTTTAAAATCTGAACCTGGTTTTGATAACGTAAAATTAAATGATAATATGTTATAACTACTTAATTAATATGTTATAAATACTAAATTATCCATTATGCCGAAGTTTTGTAATAGTGTTTGATTGAGGACATTTCTCCTTTTCTCACAATGTTACTAAATTATCCATTATGCCGAAGATGTGTAAAAGTGTTTGATAGAGGACATATTTCTCCTTTTCTCACAATGTTACTAAATTATCCAATATGCCGAAGTTTTGTAATAGTGTTTGATTGAGGACATATCTCCTTTTCTCACAATGTTACTAAATTACTCCATTATGCCGAAGATGTGTAAAAGTGTTTGATAGAGGACATTTATCCTTTTCTCACAATGTTACTAAATTATCCAATATGCTGAAGTTTTGTAATAGTGTTTAATAGAGGACATATCTCCTTTTCTCACAATGTTACTAAATTATCCATTATGCCGAAGTTTTTTAATAGTGTTTAATAGAAGATATTTCTCCTTTTCTCACAATGTTACTAAATTATCCATTATGTCGAAGTTTTGTAATAGTGTTTGATAGAGGACATTTCTCCTTTTCTCACAATGTTACTAAATTATCCAATATGCCGACGTTTTGTAATAGTGTTTGATAGAGGACATTTCTCCTTTGTATAACAAATATTATAAAAATCTTTTTTTTTATTCAGATGCGGAAAGAAGCAATCAGAGATGTGTTCGCCGCTGCCGGTCGAGTGTTCGATGATCTGATGTTAGCTGCCTTCAATCCTACAGACTTCAACCTCCCACGTCCTACGACACTGGTCCGAATCATGAACTACGCGAGACAGAATACAAGACCGAAAGAACCGACATCACTAGATTTCGAGGTAAGTTGGCACTTAATACTATACTGGGCAAAGAGTGAAAACAAAATTGAAGGAAAAATTATAATTAAACAGTAAATGTCAAATATTAATATTAGATATTAACATTTTCAGGTCAACACAGATTTTATCGGAGAGAAGTTTTTAGTTGGTGATGTAAGAGTTGGCGACGAGCGGCACCTGATGTTTGCGACTAACGAACAGCTTCAACTAATTCAGAGAATAAGCAAGTGGTACCTGAACGGTACATTCAGAGTCGTGAAGAAACCATTCATCCAGCTTTGGTCAGTCCATGCGTTCATTAGACAGGGGGAGGATATGAAGCAGGTGCCTCTCTTGTTTGTGTTGATGTCGCGTCGACTGAAGCAGGACTATGTCGCAGTAAGTAAACATTATCATAGATTCCTCTCTTGTTTGTGTTGATGTCGCGTCGTCGGAAGCAGGACTAGTTCGAAGTAATTTAACATTATCATAGATTCATCCATTCGCAATGACTTCAAAATGGTTATAATAACATTTACATATACGTAGAAGATAAAATAAACCGATAATGCTGTTTAATTTACTTTTTTTTTATATATAATTATATATTCAAATACTTTATAACTTTAAAGGTCCTGCAGGAGTTGAACGCCATCCTTGATGAGATGCCAGTAGTGGAATCCTTCACGATGGACTTTGAGTCAGGTACTATGAATAATTACTTAAATTAAGCCTAATTACTAGCTGGATTTACATTGATTGTCGCTGAAATAAAATGAAAAAGTATGATATTTTTATGTTTTCAAAATATATCCTATTATTGGATTAATTTCCGACAAAGTGAATTATTCATGAATCTTAATGTAATTTTTAAATGTTTTTTTAGGTTTGTGGTAGGCCCTGCGGGAAGTGTACCCGACTTACAGTCTCCACGACTTACAGTCTCCACGGGTGTGGCAAACCGATAACGGTGTTGACTAAAACTGGGGTCGTTTCTTCGGAGTAAAATGGGGTTGATTTCGCGTGGGGTCGATTCTTCTGGCAGCCAAAAGGAGAAATGTCCTCAATCAAACACTATTACAAAACTTCGGCATAATGGATAATTTAGTATTTATAACATATTAATCAAGTAGTTATAACATATTATCATTTAATTTTACAACGAAAATAAAGACGTGAGGAACTAATTAAGATAGTCCAAATATTTTAGACTTTCGGTTTCTCGTTTAATCATCTGTCATTTTTTGGTCAACCTCGCGTATGCAGGATAATAACAAAATGAAAAATGAGCATATGCGATGTCTTTTTTTGAAGGACTATAATTAAGATAGATCACGAAGTTTGAAGGTTCTTCAATAGATCACAATAAATGCCTAATTCTGGTATGTGACCGACCAGCCTCTTCCCAAGATGTCTGCATACACCAAGTGGCTATAGGTGTAACAGTGTACAATATATAAGCAGATAAGAAAGAATATTAAGTAATTACCAAATCAACACCAATTAACGAATTAATATATTCCACTTTCGTTTTCCGGGTTTTCCCAAGTTACCTGTGATATATTCGAAAAGTTGCGGTTGAGGAAAAGTTTAGTGTCAGTACGTCCTTGCACATTCCACAAAACACAAAAGCTTTCTATTTGTTTAGTTTTTTCAGAGACATATAAACACAGAGATAAGCGACACTGGATTTTCAAGCGAAATCACGATTCAGTGAACGGGTATAGCCAAAAAATCGATAATATTGCGTAGGTTGTATACAGTTCTAAGCGAAGTCTTATTTGTCCTCATATAAAATACTAGTTATATGTCTGTTGTCCCGTCAATATTTATCTTTGGTAGTTTAATAATGGAATACGAGAACAATTACACCATTACTCGTAAACATAGTAAGATCTAATTTTCACTTTTATGTTTAGGGACCGTTATCAAATAATTTGTTCCTAGGGCCTTTTTCATCAGATCTACGGGTTTCTTCCAAAACCGCTTCTTTGGGAGACAAAGCCTAACTGTCCTCTTTTTAGACATCTTAATCAGAAAATAATAAGTACTGGTTTACAACATCTTAAGAATATATCTAGAGTGTACACACAGCATTCTGCAACCAGAGACATATGTATTTATATGTCTCTGCTGCAACATACCCACATTTTTGAGGAAACTCGCTTAACCCTTTCGTTTCCCTGCAAATCTGCAGCAGACAACTTTGAACATATATTGTCAAAAGAAGAAAATCTCTTATTGCATGGATAACCTATGACTAAACTTGACAAACACTGTGGCAAAAGGAGAACTTTATTCTGTTGTCACTATGTTGAAAAAAAGCTGTCCACTGGAGAGGCGACAGAAAGTATGTTTATAAGGGAAAGAGCTAAAATTGAAAGTACAATAATTGAAAACATGGTGATAAAAGGAGAAATTGCTCAATATGATTAATTGAATAGGGTTAAACGAGCCCTATATATGTTTTTATAAATGTAGAATATAAACAGCTATCATTGCTAAAAAGATTAGACTACAGTAAGAGTAAGTGTTGTAAATGAGCCCTCTGATCTGAGTCTATACTGCTTGTGTATGTAGTCTAGACCCAGAACAGAGGGCTCTGATCACGGTCTGCAATACCCTAATAAAACATCAATTATTTCCCTTCTGTATGTTTTTGGTCTATACTGTTTGCATAGAAGTCTGTTTCACAAATGCAATGGCGTATAATAATAATGATATACATGTGATAGATAAGCCCTCTGATCCGAGTCTATACTGTTTGCGTAGTAAATATATGTGGTAATTGAGCCCTCCGATCTGACTCTATACTGCTTGAAGTGATAATTTCTTTAAATAATAACAATTTTGTTTAATGATAAGGGATAATTTCCACTTTTCACTCAGGGGGTAGGGGATACAATTCTGAAAACATGTTTTAAGTTGGAATTTTACAGCATTTTCTTTTATAAATTGGTCTATGATCAGTTATTGTATCATCTTAACCCTTTCTCACATACAGCAAATGACTTTCAAAACATTATAACAAAAGCATAGAAAATATATAGTATGATGACTGCAAAGAATTGAACACATTGTGGCATAGGAGAAATTTGCTTGTTTTCAACAATTTCTTCATTTGTCACTTGTTTTCAATAGTTGCTACTCTGTCAAACACTCTGGAGAGCTGCAGAGGACGCGTCTATATGTAGGAAAGGGTTAATTTGAATTTTAAAAAAAAATCAATCATATATATGTAATACTAAATTACTTCAAAAAGAGAAATTTGCAAAATATCTTTAATAACAGTGAGTTGATATATTACTAATATATCTATAGGTGCTACCTATTTACGAAAAAAAACCGCAAGATAATTATAAACAAAAATTAAAGAGCATACTTTGGCCATAAAAAAGGATTTATAAGTAATTGACTAGACAATAATAATTTTTGCTAATATCATGTTTCTTGCATTATCAAAACATATTTAGAATTCGTATTGCTGTTGTCTATTATTTGAACAGAAAATAATAAAGTAAAGACTTTCAGAAAATCAAGGAATACATTTATGATGAACGAGGTTAAAACATGAGGGCCAAGATGATCCTTAATCGATCACCTGCATTATGGTAAAAAAGCAAATGGATCAGCCCTTTTCTGATGCCACCTGGCGACTGCCTTTTTCAACCAGTCAATATGACTGGAACAAATTATGTAAGGGGTCACATTTCTGCTAAACCCTTTCCCTATTAGAGACGGTTTCTGAGGCCTATGCAACAGACGATTTAGTAAAAGATTGTCGCCACAAGAACAATTGCTCCTTATGAGAAAGTTATCCTTTTGCCACAATGTTTGATAAATAATTATACTTTGAATGAGTGAGTCAATAGCTCATGTATAGGAATTTGGGGTCTTTCATGTTGATACCACTTTTTTTAGGGAAACGACGTCGCTCCATTGACGTTACGCCAAGATGAAGTGTAACGGAAATGACGTCACGTCCTTCTTTGGCTACGATACAGTCAAAATTTAGTTTCGGGCGTAGAAGGCTAATGCTGTCGTTTTTTTGACGAACGGGAAAACATATTTCTTACAGATTTCCATTTATTTTTAACTTTTCGTACAAATGTTAATTCCCACATAACACAACACTTTTATGATCTTAAATATTGATTTTAAAAAAATGATTAAAAAGAGGACAATAATTTTCAATCCGTGTTTTTCTGCTCATTTTATACATACCCAAAATACCAATTTTAAAAAAAATGATTAAAAAGCCGAAAATAATTTTCAATCTGTGTTTTACGTCTGCTTTTTATACATATCCAAAATGGCGGCCCCCATGGATTTTTTTTTTCCCAGTTTCATTTCAGAAAGCTTCATGGGTTATTGAAAAAAAAAAAAAAAAAAATTCTCACACCTGTTACCTATAAGCGAAAAAACCCATTTATGTTTTTTTTTCGTAATATATCTAAAAAAACGGCAAGATAATTATAAACAAAAATTAAAGAGCATACTTTGGCCATAAAAAAGGATTTATAAGTAATTGACTAGACAATAATAATGTTAATGTCATGTTTCTTGCATTATTAAAACATATTTGGAATTCGTATTGATGTTGTCTATTTTTTGAACAGAAAATTATAATGAACGAGGTTAAAACATGAGGGCCAAGATGATCCTCTATCGATCACCTGCATTATGGCAAAGAAGCAAATAGATCAGCCCTTTTCTGATGCCACCTGGCGACTGCCTTTTTCAACCAGTCAATATGACTGGAACAAATTATGTAAGGGGTCACATTTCTGCTAAACCCTTTCCCTATTAGAGACGGTTTCTGAGGCGAGTATACGAGTGTGCGAGTTAAGATCTGGTTTTAATGAGATTGCTTTTTATACATATCCAAAATGGCGGCCCCCAAGGATTTTTCCAGTTTCATTTCAGAAAGTTTCATGGGTTATTGAAGAAAAAATAAAATAAAAAAATCTCACACCTGTTAACTCTAAGCGAAAAAACCCATTAATAGTTTTTTTTCGTATAAAACACCAATGAGTGTATTACTACTTTTGAAAAACTAACAGTTTCATGCAAACCGTTTGATTGATTAAGGGTTTTTAAAAAAAAGTATACATCAAAGGCAATAAACTTGGACTCCTCTGAGCTAAAGTATAGTTGAAAGTTACTTCAGGTTTGGTAAAATAATGTGTACATGTCAAATCAAACATCACATCCTGTAATTAAGTTGTATACATGTCACATCTGGTAACCATCTGGAAACCAAGTTATGTCAATTATTTAAATTGTGCTGTAGCCACAATATTTTTTTGAATTATTATACTTTCATTTAAGCAGAGACCTATGTTTCTGATTATTTAAAAAAAATATATATATGTTTCAAAGATATAAGTCTTTTGACAAGATGAAATGTTTTAATTGACAAAATACATTTGAAATCGCTCCTGTTGACCAATTTAAAAAAGGGAGGCGCTCTCAAAAACAGTGCTGTTGATAAGTAAAATCAGAGAAATCTTAGTCATAACACCTATGTTTCGCATTATCAATTAAAAAAAAGTGTACACCGTTTCAAAGATATAAGTCTTCTTGACAAGATGGATTAATTCAAATTGACAAAAGAAAATTGAAATCACTCATTTTGACCAATTTAAAAAAAAGGAGGCGTCCTCAAAATCAGTGCAGTTGATAAGTAAAATCGGAGAAATCTTAGTCATAACAGGGACCGTGTATAACAAAGTATTATTAAGCTATTAAGTGTACCTTTATCATTAATAATGTATAACTTGTCTTTTTAAATGTTTTATTCATGTTCTGAATTTGCCCTATTTTGCTATTTTACATCAGTTCTTAATAATCAAGGAAAACATGTATATTTTGAGACACAGTTTTCAAGTCTCTACTGCATCACAAAAGGATAAAGTATTATTTTACAAGAAATGTTTTATTCATGTTCTGGATTTGCCCTATTTTGCTATTTTACATCAATTCATAATCAACATCACAGCCAACTAAGGAAAACATGTCTACTTTGAGACACAGTTTTCATGTCTTTACTGCATCAAATAAGGATTTAATATTTAATATCAATTTACAAGAAGTGCAGCTGTTATCTATTGTGAATAGAAACTAAAACCATTTATACATATTTATCTAAAAACTAATACACATTTTGTATTCATGAACAGCATACATGCATTATAAGATTCCAAGCCCACACATTCTATAAGAACATTTGGTGAACATACACATAACAATGACAACAAGGCGAGTATTGTTTTGTGAAATGGCTAAATAAATTTATTTTTCCTTTCAGATCAAATAAATATAATCCAGCCTCAAAAGGAAAATGGGTCGACGCTCGATCCTTAGTCATAGAAAAAGGATTGGACATAGAAAACGCACCAAAAAGCACCCCTCTCAGCCTCAAGGTTCAGTCAAAGACACATTTCAAGAGCTTAACTATACAAACCAAGGTATTTCAAACAGATTTCTTTCATTTCCCCATAACTCATTAACTGCAGTGCATAGTGTCATCCTCTTGCGGTGACATCGATATATCTGTCACAGTGTATGCATATGCTTGTGTCTGTCAGCAGTTCTCATTACTTGTGTTATATTATGAGTACAAGTATCCGCCGTGGTCGAGTGGTTAGCGTCAGGGATTTGAAACCTGATGTCACAGGTTCAATCCCCAGTCGCTGCACATTTTCTAGCCTTTTTCGTGATATAACTGAAATAATGTTGAAAACGGCTTAAACCCCCAAATAAAACACTTAAATACTTTGAGTTTTGAGTACTTAAGCAAAATGGTCAGTACGAGTACTTTCTGTGTACTCTATTAGTACTTCCACACATGATAATGATATATATATATATTTTATTAATCCTCCTTTGCAGAAGATACATTGTAAACATACAACACAATATAATACAAACACAATAATCAACTTTCTACAAAATGTACATGAAATTGAAAAAGTAAGAAAAACAGGACAGACAAAATGACAGAGGAGTATATAATTAATGTCCATAGTTGATAGGAATTTGCGACGTGAACCCCATATTGAAAACATGGTGTAAATGGATGAAATTATTGTAGGGAGATGAGAAATAAGAAAAACTTCCATCTTTGTAACAACATTTTCAAAAAGACCATTATTATATTTAACAGCCTTGTACATCAATGATAGTATACTAGATGAAGTTTATCGGTACAAAACACATATAACTCATGCTATAGGCTTACACACAAAGTGCCAACAAACACACCTTGAATGCAATACAACATAGGAAGGCAACGTGGTGAAACTGACAGAGCATGTACTCAACATTAGCCGGCATCTGATGATACAATTTAGACCATAGTATTCAGACATGCATGTAATCTACAGTACAATCAACCAGTATCTTTTGTATTGTTAATGTAAACAGATATACCTGTATACAAATTATGCATAGTGATAATAGCAATCAATTATTGGATTATCACTTTTTCAAACAGGCATATTTTATTTTCACAAATTGGTGAATAGAGTCATACTTTAATTGGTGTTTTAGCTAAAGCAAGCTTACAGAACTTGATTTGTAGACCACTTTGTAGTTTCATTTGTAAATATGAACTTTAATGTATCAGACTATCAGTCATGTCAAAACAGGGACAATATAATACACGGTTCCTGGTCAAAATGAGCTGATTTCTGAAAGCCACTGCAGCAGACGGCTTTTAAAAACAGCAATTTTCTCTTTTGTCAAAATAGTTTAAACTTTTTTCAGAAAATATATCTTCATAGAGATTTTCTGTGATTTTGCCTAGATCTTTTCAAAGTCGTCTGCTGCAAATTTGCTTTATGTGGGAAGGCTTAAATGTTTGACAAATTGACGGAAATACAAACATTTGTGAATTTTTGAAAATTCTTCAAATTGCAGGAGTTGAGTGTCACTTAGTATGTTGATGATTACTAGTGAGCTTAAAGTAAGTAACTTACCAGGAAACTATGCGATATAATCAGAAAATTGTTAAAGGCTGCATAGATACAATATTAAAATGTGTACAAAATGTGTACAACACACACCTGATCAGAAACGGTTTAAAAAGTCGAAACATCTTACTTTTGATTGGTGGAAACTAACTTTTAATGTTAAATACTGTTCATTATTTTCAGAGTCATATGAAAGTGATGAGTACTTCAGATGTTGTTTTGAATCACTTGGAGAAATAGATGGGGAAATAGATGGGAAAAACCATGAGGGGAAAAACACAGATGGTTCTGACTATGCTGATGAGTACTACATAATTCTGGACAGAGTGTATGAGGATTTCACTCATCCTGCTGTGAGTGAGTCTCATTACACGAGTTTGAAAAATGTCTGCAAATCTGATCTACAAGCTTACAGAGAATTTTGTTGTTTGACAACCTCATCAATGTTACAGTACATTCAGTGCTATGAGTCAACTTATAATCCTGTGGTTAAGACATGTGTTACAATTGACAAACACTTTTGTGTAAATGTGTCCGTACATGGTAAACATGTGAATAAGAGCCATGAACTCTGGGGTTTGATTCCACGTATTTGCTTCACAGTAGAACATGTACAGTCAGCTTTGAATGTTATCTTGGCTCACAGCGTCTGTCCTGGGAATCAAGATGAACAGTTTCAAGGCCTTGTTCCTGCCAGATCATTTCTGGACTCAGCAGATGATGACAGGGCAGGTTATCAGGAAAGAATTGTAGTGTCAACAGTTAGGAGTTCAAATTGCTCACTTCTAATTAAAAATTCTAGGTGTAAATGCTGCTGTACATACCGTAGAACACTAACAAAGTCTTTATGGCGACAAAAGGAGAGGGTTGCTACACCTAAGAGGGATTGGCTCAATTCAAAAATGGGAAACAAATCAATGTCAGCCTCACAAAAAACTGAAAAGCTGAGACAGTTGAGAACATATACCAATTCACTGAAAAGTGAAAATGCAAAGCTACAGAGGCAGTTAAAAAAACACATACACAAATATGGAGTTAAGTTATCTGAACGTGATAGTGTAGAAATGAATCGGATCATGTCAGAATCTGAAGAAACCATCAGAACTGTATATCCAGATCAAAACTCAATACAAAGACTATTTTGGGAACAGCAGCTTAAACAGTCTAAACTGCAAAATAAAAAGAACATGAAATGGCACCCAATGATTTTGAAGTGGTGTATTTACTTGAAAAGTAAATCTTCGTCAACATATGATGCTCTCCGAAAGACTGGCTTCATACATCTTCCCAGTGAACGGACTCTTTATGACTATTCACATGTGCTTTCCAAAGGTGTAGGATTTCAAGATGACGTTATTTGTCATCTTCAACAGGAAGTCAAACCCTACTCCGAGGAACATCAAAAGATAGTTGGAATCCTTCAAGATGAAATTAAGATCAAGAGTGACTTGGTGTACGATAAACACTCAGGAGAGTTGGTAGGCTTTGTTGACCTAGATACCATTGGAAATGAGATACGCAACATAGACCAGTGTCTAAAAAAAGAAGGAAACACCTTGGCTAAATATGTTCTAGTAATAATGGTTCAGGGAATGTCGACTAAACTGAAATACCCTCTAGCCCACTTCGCAACAAATGGAGTTTTGTCAGATCAGCTTTTCACTATACTTTGGAAGGCTGTTGAAATCCTTGAGATAGATGTTGGCCTGACAGTACTGTTCATCACTAGCGATGGAGCTTCCCCAAATAGGCGGTTTATAAGATTACATGGGCAAGGAAACGATACCGTGTACAGAGCTCAAAATATTTTTGCCAGTGAACCCCGTTACATATATTTCATTTCTGATCCTCCTCATCTAATCAAAACAACAAGGAATAATTTTTCAAATTCATTTTCGCACAAGAAGTCCAAAAAATTGTGGAAAAATGGCCAAGACATTTCATGGATGAGTATTGTTAGACTTTATGATGAAACATGCTCTGGGGTTTATAGACTTTGCCCAAAACTGTCACGGAACCATGTTGACTTGAAGTCATTTAATTATATGAAGGTGAATTTGGCAGCTCAAGTTATGAGCTCAACAGTAGCCAATGCTCTTGAAATAACTTATGGTGGTCAATATGCAGAAACAGTTAAATTTATCCGCCATATGGACAAATTCTTTAAAAAGTCGGAAAGAAATATGATGAAACTCAGTTATCAAACATTGGAAGGACTAAAGTTTACAGTTAAATCTGTGACGGAATGCATCAAGTTTTGTTTAAAAAGTGGAATGCCATTCGTTCTCGCAGATAAGTTTAATCAGGATGCTATTGAGCAGCATTTTGGAATGCACAGAGCAGCTGTGGTTCTAATACAAATCCAACATTAGATCAATTCAACTGTTCCCTTCAAAAACTGAGAATTGTTGGATCACAAGCATTGGCTCCTATGCGAGGAAATACTAAAAGACGTCTTGAACTTCAGATGGATGATACACCGCTTCTTAAGAAGAGGAGACAACGATAAACATCTTTACCCGTGCAGAAATGAGTGTATTGTGTTGTAAACACAAATCTATCAATTAACTATCTGCTTTTGAGACAATTTGCTACATTTCCTGTAACGTTTTTTTAAAAGGGCCGACTAAGGAAAAAACACAAGTTAAACTTTCATGATTCTATCTTTATTCTGAATTCAAATTATACAAGATAAGCAGTTGGGTTATTTCATAGCAGACCTTAACCCTTTCCCACCTGCAGACTCATTTTGACGCATATATGCAGAAGATGACTTTTGAAAACATTGTGGCCAAAGTTGAAATTGCTTATGCTGAGCAATTTCTCCTTTGGTCACCATGTTTTCAAATTTATGGAGATTTTTCAGGTTTTTTTCACTATGTTTTCAAAGTCACGTGTTGCGGATTTGTTGTATGTGGGAAAGGGTTAAAATCAATGCAACCTAGGGTTGAATATATAGTAAATTGTTATCAATTGCCCTTTAACACATTCAGAGGCTTTCTGATGCCTCTGCAGCAGGCTTTTCGCAAAGACATTGTGGCAAAAAGATAATTGCTCATAATGAGCAATTTTTGCCTTTTGCCACAATGTTTTTAACTTCAGTAAATAATTGTTTCATTTATATAGTTTCCATATTTTTGACTTAATGTTTTCAAATTCGTCCGCTGTAGATTTGTTGTATGTGGGAAAGGGTTAAAGCACAATCTTTTGCAAACCAGTTGATATATCTATGTTCTAATTACTACTAGATTTTTCCTTCAGGACTGCTCGGAGAGCCTTTTTGTTGTTTATGTCTGTTATTGCTGTAGTTTTAAATTTCCGGGCCCAGGCATGTCCTCTTACAGTCAGGAATAGGTTGACACATTTCTCTAAGAAAAACTCTGCATATTCTCCAGATATTATTTTTTGAAGATAATGACGTACCAGGACGTTAGACATTACTTTTTCAACTAAGACAGCCTTGTTCAGAGTATCTTTACCAACATGAGTCTCGTCAATTCCTTCACGGCAGATGTTTTCAAACTGTCTTACGAGTAAGAAAAAATTGTCACTTGCAAACTTTAACCCACCGCGATTCACTTTTTCAGTCCATTCATTGTATTTAGTTACAAAGGTTTTTTCACTGTTGTTTTCATTGCGCATTGCATTTTCAATTGCCTCATGAAAGGCTTCTTGTATTGATAAATTCTTCTCTTTCGCACATTTTCTTGCAAGAACATTCATCAAATATCCACTTATATAATAGAGAACTTGCTGATCATTATGGGAAATGTTAATCTCACAGTTTTCCTTCTTTTCTTCATATGAGTTAGACTTGTTTTTCACTATTACATTCATTAGGCCATGACACAGAACACCATAAAACTGCCTAGTCTTAATGGATATTGGTTGAACTATATCGCTGAAGGCAGACAGAGTATCTTGATCTGCTGATAGGCTATATAAGTTTGAAAATAGCACTTCATTGTCAAAGTCTGCTGTAGCATCAACCTCCTCCATGATGTTCTTAAATTGTGGCAGTAATAGAGACTGAACCTTCTCATATATATGTGAGCTTGCTAAAATTCCTTCCGAAATATCAATAATGTTTTTACCATGAACTGATGACGTCTTTCTTAGTGAATTGCTGCTGATAATTTCTAAGCTTGTACCTAATGCACTGTGAAAGTTTTTATCAAAATCACTGTCCACTTGAAATGGTCTTGCATTCAAATGTTCAGAGGGGGACTTTATTCTGTAGTCTGAAACTGTAAATATATCCAGTTTAAATAAATGTGTATATATGTATATTACTATCCCAATTTAGCAGTAGCCGACTTTGAAAACACACAGAGGTCACCAATGTTTTCAACACATTCAAGACTTACACTTGAATGTATACAGGTTTCCCATATTTGTTCAAAGTTGTTTGTTGTAAATTTGTTGTAGTGGGAAAGGGTTAAGTTAAGCAGAGCTATAGATAAAGCGCGTTTTGCATGTTCTAAAATCCTTATTTGACCATCAAACCCTATGTTGTTGGTGCTTAGACGATGATTTTGAGTACTACAACATATGGCTTGCTTTGTCAATACCAGATAAAATATGGGGAAAGAGCTCCTTATCTGGACCTGGTTAGTTTTAAGAAATTATAAAATAATATTTTAAGAATTGTTTGAAATGATTGCTGGGAAACAACTGTGAGCAACTTTATAAAATTTAGCTTTAATATAATGATTATTGTGAAGAATATATTGGAACCTTTTCTCATTGAGAGGTATTTATCTAAGGATTACCTTGCAAATTATAAATAAAAGTATGTCACTGTATACTGTATGGGTTATTTCTTGTCCTGGTGTTAAGTATATTGATTGATTTGGGTTTAACTCTGTTTTCAACAAATTTTCAGTCATATCACACAGCCAATTCACCTATTCATGTGTTTCCTGTTTTCTCACACCAGTTATCCACAAAACAATCCTTCCAAGCTACTGGCTGCTTTTCCACATATACGGTTAGACCACGAATGACGCTTGTCACAATGACTATTGTCAAATTGGCCGAGCTGGGGTTCGAACTCACAAACCCTGGATTGACAGGCTGTGTCGCTACCGACTGAGCTATCGGGGCTCGGCTGGTGTTATATATAAGTTTATGAATTGAATCAGCAGTTAGTTGTAAGGCTTGATTTACCTTGAATGAATCCTATCCTGCTATTAGTTATGATTCTACATTTGCAACCGGAAGTGTAGATCATGCACTCTGATCAACATCTGCTGTCTTTGCTTTTAAGTTTTACCAAGAAAAAAAAGCATTTACCTCGTATATTGGTTGCGCCATGTTTTGCTTTTAAATGTCCTCGTATTCCTGACATGGATACATATTTCTTGTCACAGCTGTCACAAGTATACACATAAGTTTTATCCTGCTTTAATTTTTTACACTTTGGCAGTCCCTCATTATCGGAACATTCAATGTCACTACAAGTATATTCTCCAAGCAAAGTTTCTAAATCAAGATCATGAAAATTAATGAAGTCGTGTTTACTGTAAGCCATTTTGACTAATAAGTGAATGGCGAAGAGATCTTGCCTTAATCTTTATACTTAATTTGTGGCAATCAAATTTTAATTATGTCGTTATTTCTTTGGGAAAATTAAAACATAAATGAAAATAATAATAGATCAAAGGCGAAAAGTAAAACATCTTGTAATTAAGGTCAATCAACAAATTAATATAAAACTTAACAAGCTTTTAGGATTAACACCTCCCTCCCGCTATCGGATCAACAGCAACCAAACTGCGAAACTCGGAACTTTGGGAAAATGAAAATATAAATGAAAACAATAATAGATCAAGGGCGAAAGGAAAAAACATCTTGTAATTAAGGTCAATGAACAAAATTATTATAAAACTAACAATGCCTCCCTCCCGCTGTCGGATCAACAGCAACCAAACTGCGAAAACTCGCTGACTCATGTTGGATCATGGGAGACCGCATACTAAACCTTACTGCTTACAGATAATAAAAAAGAGACCGCATACTTAACAAAATCGCCGATTGTATTAAAAACACATCCAAAGGAAGACAATAGTTATCGCCGATTATCGTTTATTTTTGGTAATTCATAGAGTTTCCCCTTATCTTTTTCCGTGTCGCTCATTCATTATCTGATAGTTAGGCACGGCACTGATAATCGATAAAATATTGATAAATTATAAGCCGTTACCTATCCCTGTATATATTGTCCCTGGTCATAACAACTTTGTTTCGATTTATCAATTTTAAAAAATTGTACACCGTTACAAAGATATATGTCCTCCTGACAAGACGTATTAATTCAAATTGCCAACAAAAATTGAAATCACCCATTTTCACCAATTTTAAAACAGGAGGCGCTCTCAAAATCAGTGCAGTTGATAAGTAAAATCAGAGAAATCTTAGTCATAACACCTATATTTCGAATTATCAATTAAGCAAAATTGTACACCATTTCAAAGATATAAGTCTTCCTGACAAGATGGATTAATTCAAATTGAAAAAAAAATATTGAAATCACTCATTTTGACCAATTTAAAAAAAGGAGGCGTTCTCAAAACCAGTGCAGTTGATAAGTAAAATCAGAGAAATCTTAGTCTTAACACCTTTGTTTCTCATTATTAATTAAGAAAATTTATACACCGTTCCAAAGATATGTCTTCCTGACAAGATGGATTAATTCAAATTGACAAAAAAAAACGAAATCACTCATTTTGACCAATTTAAAACAAGGAGACGCTCTCAAAATCAGTGCAGTTGATAATTAAATCAGAGAAATCTTAGTCATAACACCTATGTTTCGAATTATCAATTTAAAAAAATTGTACACCGTATACAAATGAATTAACAAATATCATAAACATCAATTATTATCAAACAATTTACCTTATTTAGTTTCCTAGATCTGTAAAAACAATTTTCCACCGCTCGCTTCCTTTCACAACAAAATAAATATCGCGGTCATTTTCAGAATCCACTGTAATGATCACGTGGTTTGATCACGTGGCTTGACCCGCTCGCCGTTTGAAGAATTTTGTTCTTTGTAAGGCATTTGCAATCGCGTGTCGCTCATCTCTGTGTTTATATGTCTCTGGTTTTTTTCTAGATGTTTCTAACCAGTGCTTTTTTCTAACCATATATGTCAAAATATTTGTTAGATTTCACATTTTTGTCAAATTTCAGTGTCCTGGTTTAGTTTAGACCAATAACAATGCGTAGGTCTAATATGAAGGTTATGGGTAAATTGAGAGGTAATCGTAAACGATCAACAATAGCTTCTTTTACCACACTGTCATTGTCTAAAAAATGAACGATATTACATAAAAAACAAGATGTGTTTGTGAAACACTGATGCCCCCGAATGGCAACATGTAGGTCAAAGGTCAAGGTCGCCAGGTCAAAAATGTTGGTACTGACAGAAAGGTTATGTCACAAGGAATACACATGTGAAATATGGTAGCCGTACCTGTTATGGTTCAAAAGTAGTGGTCAAGGTTAAAGTTTTTTTCGAGAATGGCAACATCTAGGTCAAAGGTCAAGGTCGCAAGGTGAACACTTTTGGTACTGACAGAAAGGTCATGTCACAAGGAATACACATGTGAAATATAGTAGCCGTACCTGTTATGGTTCAAAAGTAGTGGTCAAGGTTAAAGTTTTTTTCGTGCAGACAGACAGACAGACGTGCAGACAGACGTGCAGACAGACGTGCAGACAGGCCAACAACTAGATGCCCACCGAATCGGAGATTCCGGGGGCATAAAAAAACGAGGTTATTTAAAACGTATGATTCTGCCTTAACAATTTCTTAAAACTTCACCAGCGTGCACATGCAATGATTAAAACGTCGACCAAACAAATTATTCTTATATGGTCCTTAACGCCGCTTTCAACAAGTTTTCAGTTATATCACGGATACATCGAGGGCTTGACGTGAAACGGTTGTAACTAAAATTGGTATTTATCACCTCGCCATAAAGTCTTTATAAGCGTTAAATCATTTTTCTTTGTAAACAATGGAAATTTAGGTGCCATTGCTCGTTCTGAGCAATGGGCCAGTATATATGATTTAATAGTACTTTATTGCAATATAATGAAATAGTGCTTTATGTGAATAAGCGGCATATAGTCGAGCGCGCTGTCCTCCGACAGCTCTTGTTATTGGAAAGAGCTGAAAACATTGGGCGTAAGAGGGGAACTTCGTCATCATGGGCAATTTCTCCATTTGCCACAACATTTTCAAAAGTTACAGTATCTGGCATATTGCACATATATACTTTTGTTGCAAAATTGAAAACATTGGGTGAGCATTGTTTTGTTAAACCCTTTCCCTCATATAGACGCTTTCTGATGCCTCTGCAGCAGACGGCTTTTTGAAAACATAGTGACAAAAGAAGAAATTGCACAAAACGTGCAATTTCTCCTT
This sequence comes from Serripes groenlandicus, assembly GCA_031761405.1. Classification (NCBI taxonomy): domain Eukaryota; kingdom Metazoa; phylum Mollusca; class Bivalvia; order Cardiida; family Cardiidae; genus Serripes; species Serripes groenlandicus. Next base: position 6,565,388 of record JASEVX010000015.1, read on the forward strand.
TTGACACAATGTTTTCCACTTTTTGCCATATTTTTGTCCTTTCAATTATGAAGATTTTCTATGTTTTGACAAAATACGTTCAAAGTCGTCTGCTGCAGAATTGTCGTATGAGGGAAAGGGTTAAACCCTTTCCGAAATACATGCACAGACGACATTTTAATATATTGTGGCAAACGGATAGATTGCTCATAATGACCAATTTGTATACGCCCGTTACTAAGGGACGTTTTATGGCAACACCTGCGGCGGGTTGGTGAGAGGCGGCGTCCAAACATTGTCAGCTCACTAATTCAAAGAGTTTCCATCCGATCTTCACGAATTTTGTTGAACATGTGTGTGGACATAATATCTCGGCAAATTCGATAACCAGCAAAATTGTGTGAGGCACATTTGGGTTATTGCCCTTGAAGTATCCAAAATTACCAAAATTAGGCTTGTCCACTCTCCAAGTTGAACAATGTTCAATTGATCTTCACGAAACTTGTTCAACATGTGTGTTGGCATCATGGTCAAAGGGAAGTAAATCGGATCGGCTTGCCGGGCAGACAATTTTGTCCAGGGAATTTCAGATGAATATATAAGACTCAGGTGGGCTCCCATTGGACAATAATGATTTTGTTGAAAGTTGAAAGTGATTTTCATAAAGTTGAATAACCTCTGACTGATATATAACCAAAATAGTGTTTAATTTTAGCTATTTTGACACACTAATAGCCATTTTCAGAACATGCTGTATTTTATGAAATTGAAAGTAAAATTCAGTGTGGGATAAGGGTCACCTTTGATTTGACCTCCTAGCTCTGTCAAAAAACGGTGAACATGTGGGTTTGTTTGGCTTTCTTGGTAGTTCTAAGAATGAACTTTAGTTTGATATAGGTATATGTGTTAATTCATTTGCTAGTAACGAACCATAACCCATAACGCTATAATGGTCACCTATGGAAAATGATTTACTTCCCTTTGACCTCATGTCTAAGCCAAGTTCGATAACCAGCCAAATCGTGTGAGGCACTTTTGAGTTAAGGCCCTTGAATATCCAGAATTATTTGATAGTCAAGTTAGTTGTTAACGTTGGTTTAAACTAAATATATTTTTACTTCACTTTGAAATTTACCGAATGACATATCCGGAAAGAATAGCGTCCGAATCTATGTCTACATCTTGCACAAAAGTTTACTCGATAATCTTTGGATTTAAAATGGAATGGGAATATAAATTGACTTGGGGCTTGGGGCTTCGAAGTGGAAATTAACTTTCATTTTAACATATACATGTACTGTCTTTCGGTCTAAAACGCTCATAAATATATTTTTCAATTTATCAATTTTACCGACATCATAATAAACCAGTAAACGACGTGATATAACTGAATAATTGTTGAAAGCGGCGTCAATTTATGGTGGATTAATAAATAATTTGTTATACATACATGTATTAATACTAAGATTATAAACTTATTCAATTCAATTTGTTTATTATTAGACTTGAACAACAAGTGTTACTCCATCGTCATTACATATGTACATGCGTTGCAAAGGTTAGTATACAACAAAAAGAAATAAAACAAACACAAAGAAAAAATAATCACTTAATTAAAACAAAATATGAAAGAAATCATTACTGGAGTGAATTACACTTTAAAAGGACAGAAATTCCCTCATTCTTAAAAGGGATCTCATGATGATAAGCATTCCATATATTAACAAGACGAATTTTGATGCAAAGCATCAAAGACGCCGCGCATGATTTTGAAGCATGACTTAAAGGAAGCAGATGCAGTTCAGTACATTTAAACAACCAGTGCAAACAGATAGGATCTGAATATTTTGACCAAGGAGGCCAAAGGTCCCATTATTTTAAACAAGAAGGCCAAGATGTGCCTCAAATAAAATAATCACTTAATAAAAACAAAATATTAAAGAAATCATAACTGGAGTGAATTGCACTTTAAGACAGAATGCCCCCTTATGCTTAAAAAGGATCTCATGATGTAAAGCATTCCAGATATTAACAAGACGAATTTTTATTCAAAGCATCAAAGACGCCGCGCATGATGCAGTTCCGTTCATTTAAATAACCTGTGCAAACAGACAGGATATAAATATTTTGAACAAGAACACCAAATGTCCCTTTATTTTAAACAAGAGGCCAAGATGTGCCTATATTGCTCACCTGGCTACAGTAGTCTATAATAAAACTTTATCAAGAGCAGAAAGGGTCAATTTTGACGTAGGGATTAGACGTTTTATATGCAAAAAACATCCCTCGAAACTTTTTTTCTGAGCGTTGATGAAAGTCAGGGCCGTAAACCAAACTATTATAAAAGCGTAGCCTAGGAAGTTGGGGAAAAGTCATTAAATACCAATTACATTTGTAATAACGATAACAGACATACGTATTTTGTATCTTGTTGTTACTTAAATAAGTTCATGCAATTTATTGATTCATAACGGTTTGGGTTTTTTTCAAACATATTACAGGGTTTTTCTTTACAATAATAATGTTGGTTGCTCCCTATTCGATTACGCAACCCCCATGGTGCAACATTGAAACCTATTCAAAACTGACGCCGCGTTTCAAATAAGAGTTATAGAACAAGAGACACACAAGGTTCCGGATCGCTCTACGGTGTCTTCTTTTTCCTATTTGAAAGATTTTCATGCTTTCAAAGCCTTTAAGCTCTCAGTGAAACATATATTCTTTGCATGTTAACCCTTTCCCACATACAACAAAATTGCAGCAGATGACTTTATAAATGTTAATTTAAAAATATGGCATTTTTCTATAAATGACAAAACAAATATTGAATAAAGTTGAATACAGTGTGGCAATGTTTCCTTTTGGCACAGTTTTTTCAAAAGGCGTCAGACAGAAAGCGTCTGTAAGTGAGAAAGGTTAAAAAATAGCATGTGAAAAGTTATTTCTCAATGAGCGCTAACGTGTTTTTTTACATTGTATAGCACATCTATTTATTAAGTAATAGATCAATTATTGCCCGTCTTTGATAATCAGACTTCATGTATTCACATAAACAATTATCTTTAGCAGTTTATAAATAAAACCACACGGAAACTGTGTTCCCCCAGTCACTAACGAGCTACTAGTATTATTTTATCACTTTTAATGAGGAATTTAATAAGCAAATGGTTTGATTTTGTTCATTCTCAATAAGGTTCATGCTCTCAATGGCGAAAAAACACCAATATGTGCAAGTTTGAAAGCAATCAGATTAAAAATGTGATATATGTCATATGATTTCACAATAAATTTTGGACTTTTTAATGAAATTATATTAATCTGAACTGTAGACTTAGAAATTATTCAAAAGGCAAGAGGACCATGAGATATATTGTTGAAATATATATTTGAGTTAGAAGGAAATATGCTGCTTTTCTTTTTCAACCTCGAGCAGCCATATTGTACGGAAAATCGGAACGGATTGAATAGTTCTGTTAGCTGGTCTGTTTGAATTAAAATGTGATGTTATTTGAAGGTTTTTTGTTATTAATTTTTTCCATGGTGGTTCTTTTTAACAGTTAGAATGGTGTTGGAAGAGGGGCAGTTAAGAAATAGTTGTGTGTATTCGATTCGAACATTGGTCAATAGTTTCGGATGAGATGTTGTTTAAAGTATTGATATTTATACTTTAAACCTGGCGGCCATCTTGTGACGCGAACCAAACGGCTTTTATAATGTTTGTAGAGAACCCCTTAAGGTACATATATGGTTTTTGTTGTCATTATGCCATTGGCTTTGAAAGATGTGAAGATACGGTGGCCATTCATTGCAGCAAAGTGGAGCAGTTTGAACACATTTGTTAAAGGGCCACTGACGAAACATGTGTGTGAATATGTTTTGAAATAGAGCAAGTAATTTAGCATGAGATGTTCTAATTTTAACTCTGGTGGCTCTTGTGCACCGGAACAAAGGGTTTGATTTTTTTTATAAGAGGTCGTCTTAAGCAACATTTGTGTGCAATTTATTTTTCATTGGGCGATTGGTTAATATATCATTTAAAGAGCTAAGAAACATGCATGTTACATGTTTTTGAAATTGGGCCAGTGGCTTAGGAGCAGATGTGGTTTAAATATTATTTTGTTTATATCTGGCGACCATCATTGAACAATATCTGATAGAAGGCCACCTAAAGAACAGTCCTGTGGATTTATTTCTAAAATTGGCCTATTGTTTTAAGAGTTGAAAGAAAACCACAATGGACCGTGAGTGATAACAATATATCAGGTGAACCAAAACGAAAGGATCTGACGGTCTTGTATCGCTCACCTGGCAGCTATGGTTGTATTTGAGTGTAAGTAGGGAAATATGTTTTTAAATATTAGTCTTTTTAGCTCCAATCGCTATCTTGTGCGGCGAAGCCATTGAACAGTTGTGGATAGAAGGCCTCTTAAGGGACATTTGCAAGAAATCATGTTGTTTTTTGACTAGTGATTTAACAAACGCTCATAAAGATGCGGATGGACATACATTTCTTCCCCTTGTGTATAAACGGGACCCTGCTGCATACCCGTTCTCATCCTTGAGATTCTGTAGCGGACGTTTGTACACCCATTTGTTGTCCTTGCTTGTTAACGTTCGCTGCAGTTAATACCATAGTTCCTACTCTTACAGCATCCTCTTGAAGCATTGATTCTACTTGACCGATAACGTTCCTTCAGGTACTGTTATAGTTTCTACTCCCGCAGCATCCTCTTGAAGCATTTATTATACTTGCTCGATAACGTTCCCTTCAGGTACTTTTATAGTTTCTACTCCTGCAGCATCCTCTTAAAGCATGTATTCTTGTATGGCAACATTCCCGTCAGTTACTACCATAGTTTCTCCTCTTACATTATCCTCTTAAAGCTTTTGTTCTGGACATCCATTTGTTCTTGTTTCGTTTTAACATTTCCCTCAGTTATTCCCATAGTTTCTACTCTACAGCATCCTCTCGAAGTATATGTTGTACTTGCTTTGAAACATCGCGTTCAGTTACTACCATAGTGTCTCCTCTTACTGCACCCTCTTGAAGCATTTGTTGTTCTTGCTTTGAAACGTTACCTACAGTTGCTACAAAACATTCTCCACTTACTGCACCCTCTTGAAGCATATGTTGTACTTGCTTTGTAACGTTTCATTCAGTTACTACCGTAGTGTCTCCACTTACAGCATCCTCTTGAAGAATAAGTTTTACTTGCTTTGAAACATCACGTTCAATTACTACCATATTGTCTCCATTTACTGCACCCTCTTGAAGCATATGTTGTACTTGCTTTGTAACGTTTCATTCAGTTACTACCTTAGTGTACCCACGTACACCATCCTCTTGAAGCTTGTGTTCTTCTTGCATAATATCATTCCCTTTAGTTACTTCCACAGTTTCTTAGGAGTTGCGAGTTCGAATCCCGGCTCGGCCAACTTTCTTTCCGACGTTTGACATAAAGTCATTGCGACATGCGTCATTCGTCTTCCACCAATGGGCTAAGTCTATGTAGAAAAGCAGCCAGTTGCTTGGGAAGATTGTTGTGTGGGGTACTGGTGTGCGAAAACCAGGAAACACATGAGTAGGTGAACTGGCCGTGATATGACTGAGAAATTGTTAAAAACGGCGTTAAACACGGAACAATCACTCAAGCCATAGTTTCTCCTCCTACAGCACCCTCTTGTAGCGTTAATTGCCCTAACATCTCTTCAAATGGATCATCAATATTTCCTGGAAAAGAATTGGCAGGCAATCTAATTTGAATTGAAAATTCCTCTTCTAATTTCTCAAAGGTAGGCTTCAAAAGAGCAGAATATGAGAACACCAACTTTTTATCCTCTGTAATATCTGTAATCCCCCCATGTAGGATAGATATACCTTCAATACTACATTCATTAATGACTCTGTCGCATATTGTAGAACCACTATCCCCTTCTTTTGAAAACGGTATATTTTCATCTGAAATCAAAGAATGAAATATTTTATTGTTGTAGTAACTTAAAGGACAACGCTCGGCTGAAAACAACCCGCTTTGATATGAAAGATATCGATCTCAACTAAATTTATTTTAGATGCATTTCATTAACAAACACCTTATAATCAAGAAATTGCAATTTTAAGACGACTAAAAGTGCTTTTCGGTTCCGGTAATGGGCGCGGCCATTGTTTGCTTATCAGTCGATCGCGAGACATTCTGATAAGAATCGTGACGTCATAACCCCTCATCGGTTCATTTATCACACAGTAAAGTATACACATAGCCGGTGGTCGAAATTAAAAATTAAACATCGTAACTATAAAAAGAATTTACAATAGTTTGTGAAATACTTTAACGTAAAATTACTTGCTCAAATAAGAGTTCTTGGTGCATATATTTGTTTCTGTAGTGTACTAAATCGACTAAATCATGACCCCTTCGTGAAGGATATTGTGGGTGGGGTAGTGTTACGAAAACCATACAGTTTTGTTACTGGAATTTGTACAAGCGAATGAACAATGCCTCAGTGCCAGGCAATTCACTGCACAAACCGACAGGGAAATGGCAAGAAAAGCTTCTTTCGGTTTCCGAAACCTGAAAAGGGAATTAAAGAGAGAAAATTGTGCAAAAAATGGATTGACAATTTGAAAAATGGAAAACTTCGGATTGAAACATTTCGTGACTATAAACATATGGTAGTGTGTGAAGATCATTTAGCATAAATTAAAATATAATTATTTATAATCTACAGCATATGACTTTGAAATTATAAAATCCAAAATACAGAAACTCTCAATAAAGGATATTTTTATCAATAAATATTATTCCATTATATGGACAGTTTCAGTTAAGAAACACTGTTTTACTGGAATAGAGAATCACTATTATTTATAAATCATTTGTTTTCTTCAAAATTATAAAAATTGTCAAATCAAAATCATCATCATCAAGTAACTTACAAGCTGATAAGATTACATCAAAGTGTCATAAAACACACTAGTGTGCCTGTACATCACAGCCAAATGGTCACACAGCAGGGGACCAACCATAAAGTACTGTCAATCAATGATAGTATTCTTTTGTTATGCAAGGGTCAGTCCAAGCACACCACCCTCTGCACAGCATGGGTCATAATTTTTTGTAGTTTTTTTTTGTAATTAAAAGAAATGCCATTTATAAGCAAGAAAATGTATTAAAAATAAATCAGTTGATAATAACAATAAATGTTATATTTTACTTTCTCCTGATTTTCATTCTTTTTTACAGTCATATAAATATCAAAATCATTCATGCATATCCCCATTTTAATTCAAGGAGACCACTTTGAAAACATCTAAGCAAATTTTGGGTAAACCTGTAATAAGCTTTTTCCTCATACTACAATTCTGCAGCAGACGACTTTGAACAGATTGTGTAATATTTTGTAAAAAAATGGAAAATCTTTATAATTAAATGTATAACCTATGACTAAAAGTGGAAAATATTGTGGCAAAAGGAGTAATTGCATGTTTTGTTCAATTTATTCTTTTGTCACTATGTTTTCATAAAGCCATCTGCTGCAGAGGCATCAGAAATTGTCTATATTAGGGAAAGGGTTGAAGGATATAATATATGTAAAGAGTTGAAAACGTTTTGGCAAAAAGTGTCTGCTGCAGAAATTCTCAATAATTGCATGGAAAACCTATGACTAATAATAGATAACATGATTGCAAAAGGAGAAATTGCCATGTTTGAGCAATTTCATATTTTGTCACCATGTTTTCAAAAAGCAGTCTGCTGCAGAGGCATCAGAAAGCATCTGTATTTGGGATTGATTGGGGTTTAACGCCGTTTTTAACAATTTCTCAGCCATATGCTGTAATTAAGTAACTGCTTCTTTTCTCCCCACGTTTTCATAAGGCATCGACTATTGTTTATTTGAGGGATTTTGTTTTGTGCAGTTCCTCCTTTTCTGGTATTGCATTAGAAAGTTTGTGTTGTACTGATTATTATTTAATCCAATAGAGAAAAGTTTGGCAAAGTGAGAAACAGCCTATTAGGAGTTAAATTTCCTTTTGCCACAATGTTTGAGAAGTTATCTTAACCCCTTCCCTCATACGACAATTCTGCAGCAGACGACTGTGAACAATATTTGTCAAAATTATAAGAGGGTGACGGTCAAAACGTCGAGTTAAGAAACAAGAACAAAATGGGAGTCAAAACGTCGAAAATGAGAATATATATATAGTCAAAAGGAAAATATATTGTCTTTATACTATGCCGTAAAATAAACAGTTTGTAGTTAATTGTGATAGATCTATTCAATAAGAATTGTGTAAATAAATAAAAAGAATAAAGCGATGGCATAATGAATTTGTTTGTTGCAGTTTTAAAAAAAAAATTGCTGTGGCAATTATGAATATTATATGTGTAATAAGTGCTTATTGCTCTTTATATTGTCGTACCGATTATTAAAAATGTGTAATGTTTGTTGCAGCTTTGAAAATATTAAGAAGGCGTCATTACTTTAATCGGCTTTATAACTAAAATTAATTAATCATTCATTGATGTGTTCTTGTTTATTCCTTTTATTTAATTTCTCCTTTATAATTGCATTGACAGAAAAGTTTCGAAAATGTACGTTTCGTATATGACTAAAGATATTTTATTTAATTGTAGTATTGTCTTATCACATTGTGCGGTAAAACTTTACATTTTCCCTTTCGACGTTTTGACTCCCGTTTTTTCTTGTTTATCAATTCGACGTTTTGACTGTTTAAAAGATAAGATGGCGATCTGAAAATTTTCTAATCTGTACCTATAGTGAAAAACGAATGAGGGGTTATGACGTCACAGTAAGCTATAAATAGACCAATATGGCGGCGCCCATAGCTGATCGACACGACGTGAAAACACAAACTTTAAAAGCATATATCTTGGTAGTTACAGCATATAAAACAAAATTAATTACATCAAAATGATGCATTACTGTAGGGCTATTAAGGGATATAGTTTAGACTCAGCCAAGCGTATTCCTTTAAATTTAAGAAGGCAAACATATTCTTTAATAATTTAATGCATATAAATCATATGCCGTTGTTTCTCCTCGCTCTCGGCTATTTAGCCATATGGCGAGAAAAATGATAAAGGGCGTAGTGCTTGTTTTAAAACCCTTATTTGTTTACCAAAACTTAGGTATTGGGTACTCAAAAGAATCGTCTCAGTGACTCTATTTGTATGAATACCCACAACATAGGTTTTATTGAGTTCTTACAACCATATCGTGAAAACAATACCGAAATGTCCTCCTTATTTAGTCCTCTTTGTAATGCAGGTTTAGTTAAAGTAGCAGTAGTTCCTTGTTCGCCCTAGAATGCAGGAGTAGAGGGGAGAGAGTAAATTTATCTACGTAAGTAACATTTGTATTATTTGAGTTTAACGCTCTTCATTTACACTAAAGTCTTATTCATGATCCCAGGCTTGGTTACCAACCAGTAATAGGCTAGTAAATATGTCTTGTCCAACGGCAATACGCCATGGCAAGATCACATTGAATCTGGGGCATCCTATCTCGAAGACTTCGATCTTACCATTCGTCTTTGGCGGGATCATAAGTACATGTCGGAAATGAGCACATGTCACCTAAGTTAACTACAATTAAGTTAACCGATAATGTAGTCACCCTGGAAATATATCATGGTCAACTCCTATATTTTAGAAAGCCAGAATCATTTATTACACATTAAATAAAAAGCTATAACCAACATACCTGATCCAACAAGAATATTTACGGCAGGGTCCATGGCATGTAATGGATCTGTATACCTATTCCCTAGTCTCGTATTGTATGACTTGATGGTCTTGTAGTTATCGCTAGCAATGACACTATGTGTATAGTGAGGTAAATTACTATTAAATTTGTAAACAGGCCGTGATGCTAAACCTTCCGAAGTTTGACAAATTCGCCAGGGATATTTGACAACATCATCTCCTGTTTTATTTGTTATTCTCATCTCGTGTATGCAGCATTCTTGACGTCTCTCTTTGCAGATTTTTAGCAAGGCAACATCAAATCGTAGTCCGTTTTCGATTAAGAAATCAGTTTGCAATGCAAATGGTCTTTCATCATCTGTTTGTATTACCTCCAAACAGTTTGTGACACAATGTGCACACGTAATACAATGCAACTCACTTTCTCTCTCCCCACTGTTTTCTCGTGATGTCTCCTGATAATCATCACTACGTGGTTTTTGTTTCTCTTTGGTCTGTGATTCTTTAGACTGTTCGTTCTGTTGAACAGTTGATAATTTCTGCTTTACTTCCACAAAGCAGCCAAGGGTTCCTATCTTAGTGTACCCTGTATTAACGCATTTAGAATTGAGACGAAACCCATTGTCAACCTTACCAAATGTCTCACACTGTGGTAGGGCGTGTTTACCGGATGTTACAAGCTGAACTTTGTATCCTTTATGGTAATTATATTTCTGCAGAATTTGTTTGATAATGTGTTTGGATAACTGAGTTAATTCGGAAGATGCATGTAGAGTTAAGAGTCCATAGATAGTCCCACATCCTGTAACATCTCGTACACTGAAACGAAGAAAAGATTAACGATTTATGTTTATATACGCAGGAGTAGGTTATAGTTATATGTCCATAAGTGCATCTCTACCATTTCGTATACATTGTAAATGTACTTCAAACGATAATAAGTGTAAACGTTACGTACGTGGGAATATATACATTAGGACTGCAAAACAAGTGGCGATGTTCCGTACGGGCTCGTATTTTCGGACGTTTTGATATTGGAGGAGACCAAATTAATCACATTTATCAATTTCTACATGGGGATAACGAAAAATATAACAAATAAACAGCTAGGTAAAATAATCAGAACAAAGAATCTTACAGACAACGATAAATGTCTCAGATCAATTATAATATTTCATTGTCTCCTTTTTAAATGCACAATGTGACATTTCTGACCGAACTGAAAAACGATGTTATAGTAGTTTTATGCAGAAAGATCAATGTTCGTCTTATTTTCTAAGTCGTCAAAATTATTACTGCATTCTGACGTAAAGTAATAACAAACCCTGGGGGCCTCATTTTTAAAGGACAGTATTCATTTTAGCTATTTTGAAAGAGGTTCACCAGTTTATCATTTGAACCAGAGACATATAAATACGTCTCAGTTTGAACCGATCAATTTTGAATTCCGACAATTGCTTTAAGAGCAGAGTATTTTAACTTATTTTTGAATTCTGACCACAATTATCAGAGAAGAAAATTATCACAGTGATCGTATCCGTTACCATGGCAACCAGTGTTTACAAAAAGTTAATTATTTTAACTAGTATTGATTTGATTGTTTGGTGTTTTACGCCGATTATAACAATATTTAAATTATATCACAGCGTTTCCTGGGTAAGTGACCAGTACACTCTGGTCCATTTATCCTGACACCCAGTACACTTTGGTCCATTTATCCTGACACCAGCCAGCCAGTCGTAATGGTAACCCTGCAACCCTGAGCAGCCATTACTACAAATGTTTAAAGTCTTTGGTATAACCCAGCCGAGTATCGAACCTGCGACCTCCCGCGAGCGAGGCAGACGCTCTACTACTGCGTTGGTTAACCAATTTTGAAGAGGACCATACCATGTCAGGATCATTAACGCGAAGTTTAAACGGAAATGACCCATTGGTATTGGATGAGATGTTATTTAAGGGCAGTGATCTGTGAAGATCATTTTAGGTAAACATTCGTATAAGTAAAAGAGGCCAATCAATTTGGACTACAAACAAAACAGTGCCCGAATGAAGTCATACTAGTTTTAGACAGGAAAGCGTTTACATGCTTTTGTCCAGAGAACCCTGCTACAATTCACTATATGAACAGTGTGGATATTAACAAAATGAATCATGAAACCTTTACTTTATTTGATGTTTTTCGTCATGTGAATGAATTCATTCCTTGTTTATTACCCCCTCTTACAGACTGAAACAACAACCTGATGATACCATTCTATTCTTTAGATTGACGATAGACGAAAGGACAGCCAAGGATTAAAGACGATAAAAAAGAGCTAAACAAATCAGATTCAAGGGGATATAACTCTAGAACGCTTGGACATATTTCATCCGAAAGTATGTCTTTCACATCCGCAAACCGTGATTACCATGCTTATTTAGATTCATTGATATATCTTAACAAGAGTTGTCGGAGGACAATATAGCTCGCCTATCAGGGCCATCGCTTGAATGCCTAACTATAACCCAAAATTCTTGGTCTTGCACACAAAGGTTTGACCAAAAAGCGGCACAATTCAGTCAAAATTCATTCCAGAGTTATGGAACTTTACATACAAGGTCATCTAATGACCCTGAATAAGTGTGTGCAGATTCAGAGCAACAGCATACACAGTGTCTGAGAGTAGGCCTTGCATGCAAAGGTTTGACCAAAATTCTAAGTCCAAAAAAGCGCACAATTCAGTCAAAATCCATTTCAGTGTTATGGGACTTGACATACAGGGTCATATAATGACCCTGAATAATTTTCAAAGCAACAGCTTACACTATTTCTGAGAAAGGCCTTACACGCAAAGGTTTGACCAAAATGCTAAGTCCAAGGGGCACAATTCAGTAAAAATCCATTCCAGAGTTATGGGACTTTACATACAAGGTCACCTAATGACCCTGAATAAGTGTGTGAAGTTTCAAAGCAACAGCATACACTGTCTGAAGAGAGGCCTTGCATGCAAAGGTTTGACAAAAATTCTAAGTCCAAAAATGGACACAATTCCATCAAAATCACTGCAGAGTTATGGGACTTGACATACGAGGTAATATTTATGAGCCTGAATAAGTGTGTGAAGTTTCAAACCAACAGCTTACACAGTGTCTGAGAAAAGGCCTTGCAAGCAAAGGTTTGACCAAAATTCTAAGTCGAAAAAGGGGCACAATTCAGTCAAAATCCATTCCAGAGTTATGGGACTTGACATACAAGGTCCTCTAATGACCCTGAATAAGTGTGTGAAGTTTGAAAGCAACAGCATACACAGTGTCTGAGAAAAGGCCTTGCACGCAAAGGTTTGACCAAATTTCTAAGTCCAAAAAGGGGCACAATTCAGTCAAAATCCATTCCAGAGTTATGGGACTTGACATACAAGGTCCCCAAATGATCCTGAATAAGTGTGTGAAGTTTCAAAGCAACAGCATACACAGTGTCTGAGAAAAGGCCTTGCACGCAAAGGTTTGACCAAGCTGGCAACGCGGACGCCAACGCCAACGCCAACGCGGACGCCGGGGTGATAACATAAGCTACCCTATTTCTTCGAATAGGCGAGCTAAAAATTGATAAAAAAGTTTTATAAACAAACTGCATATCAAACAGACCGACTGTATAACATAATTTAAAACTCAAGGAGTGATAACTTCAGAAGGCTTGTACAGATTTGACCTGATATTTTGTTTTGCACAGCTACCCTTTATGATAAGCATGAGTACCAAGTTTCATTAAAATTTCTTACAAATTGAAGAAGTGCACTCTATAAACTTCATATGTCATACTGACGAACCAACAAACCAACAGACAAATTGGTGAAGTGACTCCAATAACGTTCTGACAGATTTTGTTTGAAGTGCTATAATAATGAAAACTTATATGCATCATTTCCATATATGATAAAGTTAACAATACCTTCAAACCGCCCCATATATAATAATGTAAAATGTACTCACTTTAACAGTTCGTCTTGCAATTCTTGACTCAACTTTGTCTCCACCAACACATCTACATTAAAATTGGACTGACGCAGTAGCCCATGTAATTCAAACTGATGTCTGTGTACAATTTCCAAGAGTTCATACTTCTGTTTGATGAAACGTGCAACGTCATCGATAAGGGGACTATTAATGTCTGTCTCACATTTCTTCAGGATTGCCTCTATCTGGCATATGTTCTCCTTACTGATCCATGTCGCAAATTTTTCTTCAAAATTAAAGAATTTGTCACTGTCAAGAAATGTTGTAGTCACCATGGAGTGGATTCCATACATCCGGGATAAGTATTCTATCATCATACATTTTACCCTCCTACCAACAAGTTCGACCAGTTTTTGCATTTCTTCACTATTCAGTGTCTGTGTAAAACGTTGCTGTTTAACTTGAGATTTTTCTTTAATAAAGTCTGCAAAAGAAGATGAACAACCAACATTGACCATCTTAGAAATTACTTTGCAAATTCCACAATTACCAGTTTTCAATTGTGACATTAATACCATTTACAAATTTTCAAATCCGGGCTATATTTTAAAAACAATATATATTTCATAAACAAGGAGTTTACATTCTCTTTTTAATTCAATACACAAAGGTATGCCATACTTCGGATTACACACTACCTTGATTGATAAATACATCAATCACGAGTTAAAATGGTTCCACACAATTACGTCCCCGATGAACAAAAATTCCTTAAAAAAAGAAAATGTTTTACGGAAAACACTTCCTAATTGGTCAGAAAAGTGCAGATTATCATACAATAACGCAAAGGATAGACATACAGCTATTGGTCAAAAGTGCCACCTCAGCGCACAACAATAGTTCACCACTATACATATGCAAAGACATTCGGATTCTCTATGATTGTGTGTGCCTACATGAGATTATCCATACAATTACATTCCAGTTATCTACCGCCTTGTGTGCCTACATGAGCTTATTCATACAATTACGTTATCTATGACATTGTATGTCTACATGAGTTTATCCATACAATTACATTCTGGTTCTCTACAACCTAGTGTGCCTACATACGATTATGCACACAACTACATTCCAGTTATCTATGATCTTGTATGTCTACATGAGTGTATCCATACAATTACATTCTGGTTCTCTACGACCTTGTGTGCCTACATGAGATTATGCATACAAATACTTTCCAGTTATCTACCATACTCTGTACCTACATGAGATTATGCATACAATTACATTCAAGTTAGCTATGACCATGTATGTCTACATGAGATTATCCATACAGTTACATTCTGGTTATCTACCATTTTGTGTACCTACATGAGATTATTGATACAATTACATTTAAGTTATCTATGACCTTATGTGCCTACATGAGATTATCTCTACAATTCATTTAAGTGATCTATGTTTGTCTACATGAGTTGATCCAAACAATTACATTCTGGTTCTCTACCATCTTGTGTACCTACATGAGATTATCCATACAATTGCATTCCAGTTATCTATGACCTTGTGTGCCTACATGAGATTATGCATTCCATTTATATACCATCTTGTGTACCTACATTCGATTATGCATATACTAACATTCCAGGTATCTACCATCTTGTGTACCTACATGAGATTATCCATACAATTACATTCCAGTTATCTACCAGCTTGTGTAACTAAATTAGATTATCCATACAATTTCATTCTGGTTCTCTATGACCGTGTGTGCCTACATGCGATTATGCATACAATTACATTAAAGTTATCTATGACCTTGTATGTCTACATGAGATTATCCATACAATTACATTCTGGTTCTCTACGACATTGTATACCTACATGAGATTATGCATTCAATTACATTCCAGTTATCTACCATCTTGTGTGCCTACATGAGATTATCCATACAATTACAATCTGGTTCTCTACGATATTGTGTACCTACATGAGATTATCCATACAATTAAATGACAGTTATTTACCATCTTGTGTGCTCATATGAGATTATCCATACAATTACATTCCAGTTAACCTCTATCTTGTATGTCTACATGATATTATCCATACAACTACAATCTGGTTCTCTACGATATGATATTATCCATAGAATTACACTCCAGTTATCTACCATCTTGTGTACCTACATGAGATTATCCATACAATTACAATCTGATTCTCTACAATAGTATGAACCTACATGAGATTATCCATACAATTCCATTCCAGTTATCTACCGTCTTGTGTGCCTCTACGATATTATTTGACTACATGAGAAGATGCATACAGTTATATTCCAGTTATTTACCATCTTGTTTATCTACATAAGATTATCCAATATCATTCCATTTATCTACAATATTGTGTACCTACGCCTACATGATATTATCAATACAATTACAATATGGTTTTCTACGATATTGTATGACATTCCAGTTATGTACCAGCTTGTCTGCCTACATGATATTTCCATACAATTACATTCTGGTTTACTACGATCTTGTGTGCCTACATGAGATTATCTACGCAATTACATTCAAGTTATCTATGACGTTGTATGTCTACATGAGATTATCCATACACTTATATTTCCAGTTATCTATCAGTTATATACCAGTTATATACCATATTGTGTACCTACATAAGATTATTCATATTATTATATTAAAGTTATCTATAATCTTTTTGTCTACATGAGTTTATCCAAACAAGTTCATTCTGGCTCTCTACGACCTTGTGTGCCTACATGTGATTATGCATACAATTACATTCCAGTTATCTACCATCTTGTGTACCTACATGACATTATGCATACAATTTCATTCCAGTTATCTACAATCTTGTGTACCTACGCCTACATGATATTATCCATACAATAACAGTCTGGTTCTCTACAATATTGTATGACATTCCAGTTATCTACCATCTTGTCTACCTACATTATATTTCAATACAATTACATTCTGGTTCTCTACGTTATTGTGTGCTAACATGAGATTATCTACGCGATAACATTCAAGTTATCTATCTACATGAGATTATCCATACACTTACATTCCAATTATCTACCAGTTATCTTCCAGTTATCTACCATAGTGTGTACCTACATAAGATTATCTGTATTATTATATTAAAGTTATCTATGATCTCTCTGTCTACATGAGTTTAATCAAACAAGTTCATTCTGGCTCTCTACGACCTTTTGCTCCTACATGAGATTATGCATACAATTACATTCCAGTTATCTACCATCTTGTGTACCTACATGACATTATCCATACAATTTCATTCCCGTTATCTACAATCTTGTGTACCTACGCCTATATGAGATTATCCATACAATTACAATCTGGTTCTCTACGATCTTGTGTGCCTACATCAGATTATGCATACAAATACATTCAAGTTATCTATGACCTTGTGTGCATACATGAGATTATGCATACAATTTCATTCCAGTTATCTACAAGCTTGTGTACCTACGCCTACATGAGATTATCCACACAATTACAGTCTGGTTCTTTACAATATTGTGTGACATTCCAGTTATCTACCATCTTGTCTGCCTACATGATATTTCCATACAATTACATTCTGGTTCTCTGCGATCTTGTGTGCCTACATGAGATTATCTACGTGATAACATTCAAGTTATCTATGACCTTGTATGTCTACATAAGATTATCCATACACTTACATTCCAGTTATCTACCAGTTATCTTCCAGTTATCTACCATATTGTGTACCTACATAAGATTATCCATATTATTATATAAATGTTATCTATGATCTTTTTGTCTACATGAGTTTATCCAAATAATTTCATTCTGGCTCTTCATGACCTTATGTGCCTACATGAGATTATGCATACAATTACAATTAAGTTATCTACCATCTTGTGTACCTACATGAGATTATCCATACAATTTCATTCCAGTTATCTACAATTATGTGTACCTACGCCTACATGAGATTATCCATACAATTACAATCTGGTTCTCTACAATAGTGTGTGCCTACATGAGATTATCTATGCAATTACATTCAAGTTATCTATGACCGTGTGTGCCTACATGAGATTATCCATACAATTCCTATCTGATTCTCAATGATAGTGTGTGCCTACATGAGATTATCCATATAATTACATTCCAGTTATCTACTATCTTGTATGTGTAGATGATATTATCTATACAATAACATTCTGGTTCTCTATGACCTTGTATGTCTACATTGGATTATTCATACAATTATATTTAAGTTATCTATCACTTTGTATGTCTACATGAGAGTAAAACTGTATCCATACAATAACATTCTGGTTCTCTACAACCTTGTATGTCCACATTGAATTATCCATACAATTACATTCCTGTTCTCTAGGATCTTGTATGTCTACATGAAAATATCCATACAATATCATTCCGGTTCTATACAATCTTGTGTGCCTGCATGATATTATCCATACAATAACATTCCGGTTCTATACGATCTTGTGTGCCACATCGTACACGTACCCATACATTAATTCTGGTTCCAATTGACATTTTGTACCAACATGAGTGTACTGCGAAGCATCTTCTGATTCTGTACACCCTTATGCACCTTCATGATGAGTGACACACTACATAAATTGTCTATATAACCTTGAAATCCTTCATACATTTCGGTTTTATATATAACCTTGAGTGCCTACCCGAGTTAAACACAACACATCTTCTGGTTCTGTGTGACCATATGTAACTATTATTATATCATGAGTGACACACTACATACCTTTTTTTTTTATAACCTTGAGTTCCTTCAAGAGTGAAACACTACACATCTTCTGGTTCTTAATGACCATGTGTAACTATCATTATACCATGTGTGACACACTACATACATTTTGGTTTTATATATAACCTCGAGTTCCTTCATGAGTGAAGCACTACACATCTTCTGGTTCTTTAAGACCATGTGTAACTATTATTCAAGTGACACACTACATACATCTTGATTTTCAATACAACCTTGTGTTCCTTCATAAGTGAAACACTACACATCTTCTGGTTCTTTAAGACCATGTGTACCTTTATAAAAGTGACACACTACATACATTTTGGTTTTTAATACTTCGGATCCTTGTGTACCTTCATAAGTGAACACTACACATCTTCTGGTTCTTTATGACCATGTGTTGCGTTATCATGAGTGACACACACTCACACACTACATACATTTTAGTTTTCTTTATAACCATGAGTTCCTACATGAGTGAAACACTACACTACATGTCATCACTGTTCTTTATGACCATGTGTTTCTTTATAATGAGTGACAAACTACATACATTTTGGTTTTTATATATAACCTTGAGTTCCTTCATGAGTGAAACACTAAACAATTTTTGCTTCTTTATGACCATGTTTAACAATTATTATATCACGATTGACACACCACATACATTTTAGTTTTCTTAATAACCTTGAGTTCCAACATGGGCGAAACACTTCACATCTTCTGCCAGGTTCTTTACGACCTGGTGTACCAACACGAGGGTAACAATACATACCTTCTGGTTCTTTATGACCTAGTGGACCAACATGATTGAAACATTAGTGATATACTACATTCATACTGATTCTGTACTACCTTCAACAGTGTATCTACATGATTGTAATGTTACATATCTTCTTATTCTGTAGAACCTTGTGTTCCTATATAACACAACATACATTCTAGTTTGCATACATGAGCGTAACATGTAACACACATTCTGGTTTACACTACCTTGTGTACCTACATCATGAGTGTGACACTACATACATTCTAGTTTGCATTACATTGTGTACCTACATCATGAGTGTAACACTACATACATTCTAGTGTGCACTACATTGTGTACCTACATCATGAGTGTAATGCTACATACATTCTAGTTTGCACTACATTGTGTACCTACATCATGAGTGAAACACTACATACATTCTGGTTTGCACTACATTGTGTACCTATACATGAGTGTAACACTACATACATTCTGGTTTACACTACCTTGTGTACCTACATCATGAGTGTGACACTTGATACATTCTGCTTCTCTACAACCTTGTATACCTACATGAGTGAAACACTACATACATTCTTGTTTGCACTACATTGTGTACCTACATGAGTGTAACACTACATACATTCTGGTTTACACTTCCTTGTGTACCTACATCATGAGTCTCACTCTTGAAACATTCTGCTTCTCTACAACCTTGCATGAGTGAAACACTACATACAATCTGGTTTGTACACCCCATGTGTACCTACATCATGAGTTTGACATTACATACATTCTTTATGATCTTGAATATCTACATGTGTGTAAAATTTGTGTACTTCTAAAAGTGTCGACTTCAAATACAAACATTATGATTGTGTATACCTGTGTGTGTACCTACATGAGTGTAACACATCATACATTATGGTTGTCTAAATTATTGTAACTATAAATACCTTGTTGTTCTTTAAGATCTTTACAAAGAATCTCTACGAAACAACATTCATCGAGCTGTTTCAGGTTCTCCGTAATATAATCTAAAAGAGTCTTGTCTGGCTCCTGGCTCTCCCTTGGAATTAAGGGTAATATGTAACTTGCCATCTTTTCCAGCACCATGACGACCTTATGTTCAAGGACACTTTGAATGTCTCCACTTAGACTTCTTGAAAGGCTCTTATTTTCTGGAAGACCATCACCTTTTTGCACGAACAATTTGTGATTTCTTGTTGATGGATTGTAGATGAAAGTGTTCTCTTGTTGAGTCTGTGTAAGTGTTGATAGCATGTCCTTAAAAATATCAAAAAACTAGAACTATCACTAAAGGTGATCAATACCCCCGCCCCAACCCCTGACGCATATTATATCTCACAGTATTATCTTTGACTCAGACAATTTGAATATCAGTATCAAAAAGAAATACTAAGATGATATCAAAAAAGCAATATATACAAATCTAATTTTAAAGAAATTTTGTAAAGAACATTTTCTAATGCATAAAATACAATCCGCATAAAGTACTATTTCCTCATGAAATAAGTTTTTATTTAGTTTTCTAGTTTCAGAAAACAAACAAACAAGAAGAAAATGAACCACATTCTTTATTCAAAGAGTAACAAGGTTTTTACTGTAAACTACTGAATATTCGTGAGGACCTATTTTCGATATTTTTCATGATTTAGATATTTTGATATTTTGATTTTTAGAATGAGTAGCAGAAGTTTAAATTTCACTTCTGATCGATATATTTTCGCAAGGCCTCCATTTTGCCATTTTTCAAGTTACTCCGGTTGAAACTGAAACTGGTATGTCGCACCAGAATAGATTTTAAGAAGAAAATCCTATTTCAAGGTCAGAGGTGAAGGTCACAGGGACATGAAATTTGCGTCTTGCACATCTACTACTCCTGATTAACATTTATGCCAAGTATGAAGTAAATCAGGTTGAAACTGAAGGAGGAGTACAACAGATTAGATTTTAACAAAAATAATTCCTATTTCAAGGTCAGAGATGAAGGTCACAGGGACATGAAATTTGCATCTTGCACATCTACTACTCCTGATTACCATTTATGCCAAGTATCTCAGGTTGAAACTGAAGGAGAAGTACACCAGATTTGATTTTAACAAAACAAAATCCTATTTCAAGGTCAGAGGTCAAGGTCAATGTCACAGGGACATGCAATTTGCGTGTTGCACATCTACTACTCCTGATTAACATTTATGACAAGTATGAAGTAAATCAGGTAGAAACTGAAGGAGGAGTACAATGGAACAGATTTTGCGGACAGACGGACCGACGGACAGGCTGATTCCAGTATACCCCCTTCAAACTACGTTTGCGGGGCTATAATTAAACATGAAATGTGTGAACAACACTAATGGTGCATGGATAATGCAGCCACATGGAACGAAATTTGAAAAATTTAGGCAAACCCTTGAAATATCTCTTTAAATGAAGATATAATAATTGAGTTGAGTTGAAACCAATGTGACAAAAGGAAAATTAATCATCATAAGCAATTCCTCTTTTTTCCAAAGTGCAGAGGCGTCAGAAAGCATCTGTATGTGGGAAAGGTTAATGCAAAGTGTTACAGACAGACAAACATTGTCGCTACCTTCCACACAGGCGACAAAGACAGACAACTACACATCAAAAATCATTGAAAATATCTTAATGCATTCCAAGAAAAATGAACTGTAAACAAATTAAGATATTATGATGAATAGACAGCAAAGGGAAACAACACCGCATGCCTCTGTCGATTTTGGCTTGGGATAAAAAGAGTCAAGCAATAATCTCCATCACAGAAAATGTCATTGACAATCCTGATGCAGGCGACTATTGAAAACAATGAGATCCCTCAAGTGTTTTTTTTTCACATTTTTCTCTCCCTCTCTGTATCAAAGAAATACCTATTATATTAGCAATACTAACGAGCAATTCCTCCCTTTTCCAAAATGATTCTTTTAGTTATCCAGATGTAACACACATTTAGCCTCAGACATTTTAAGAGCAGACAATTGAAACACATATCAGGTCAAACATTTATTTGGTCAATTATCTTGGAAACTTAACAATACAATACCATAATTAAACCTTAATATCATATGCCAATTAACCCTTTCCCACATACAGCAAATCTGCTGCAGACACCATTTAAAAACAATTAGTCACAAATAGAGAAATTCTCTATAGATAAAAGAACAATTATTGAATAAAGTTGAAAACATTGTGGCAAAAAGAGAGATTGCAATTCTTCCTTTTTCCACAATGATTTCAAAATTCGTCTGCTGCCGAGTCACCTGGGAGCATC
The DNA here is from genome assembly GCA_031761405.1 of Serripes groenlandicus. NCBI lineage: Eukaryota > Metazoa > Mollusca > Bivalvia > Cardiida > Cardiidae > Serripes > Serripes groenlandicus. Next base: position 6,587,919 of record JASEVX010000015.1, read on the forward strand.
TATATCTAGGATATAGCTAGCGCATTGCCTAATTCAGAGCCTGATGAGTAAATTCACCTTACCTCAAAATGTTTTGACATAGTCTAAAGGGATAATATATATAATTGTCTATATCTTCTTATTTCTTTTCATAAACTTTCAATTCTGACAAGTCCATGGATAAAAGATCAGGTAATAAATGGGTATAATGTTTACATAATATGTCATCTGTTTATATATGCCTTTTATCTTCAATCTTTGAAAAAAATCATACATAGTTGAAAACATTGTAAGAAAAGGAGAAACTGCTCAAATAGTCATTTCCTCTTTTTTTCGAAAACCGTTTTCAAAAGTTGCATATTGATATGAGCCATCTCGCGTGAAAACCAACATTATGGTCTCTGCTTAATGTATCAATCCAGATCAGACTGCGCAGTCTACACAGGCTAATCCGGGCCGACACATTCCGTCTCAGGGGGATAGAGGTATAGAGTAATGATTCCTGAAACAGAAAATCAACATGAGGCGAAAAGTGTCTGTCCGTGTTACTCTGCACGGCATTCTTAGACTGATCCGGGTCCATACTTTACACAGAGTCCACAATGTTGGTTTTCTCGCGGAATGGCTCATATAAAGGCGTCTTATATTGTGGTCAATATCAGAAAAGGGTAAATCTCTTCTATTTCAAATAAAGCATACCTGATCAGTTTCTTGCGCAATAACCACCAGAATCTTTGAATCATATTCTCTGTCATTTCGCCCCTCTTGAATAAAGTCATTCCAGGACACATCTTCAGACATCAGTTCCTCATATCGGAATGGTTCCAGAGATTCAACGAGAGCTTTGCCAAGGCCAAGAACCAGAGAACGCTTCTGGGCGAACACTGTAACAATGGGTTTCTGTAGACACTGTTCTGCTTCCTTAATTTCCCCAAGATTGGAGAGGACACATTCGTCAAGGCTGTTGGATTCTGAAATATTGATATATACCCCCATTACTCGATACAATAGTAGTTCAAGTCATCTGCTTCATTTTACATTGATAGCGAAACAAACTTCAGATTATATGAATCACACTCTATGTCTGCTTTCTGGAGACTTAATCAGTACTCGCGCTGTGTGTGTTGAGAAATCCAAAAAGAAACCAGCACATCATGGGATTCAAACCTGGGACCTTTTGGTATGAGAGGCCGACGGTCTACCACTGCACTACTGCTTTGAACACACATTTGGAACAATAATTATTGTAAAATCTGGAAATTTTATAATCAAATAGATTCGATATAGAAATTTGGGAAAAGAAAATATTGCTTGTTTTGCCTGCACAATGTTTATTTGAGCCGTCCCAAGAGAAAACCAACATTGTGGACTCTGCGTAAAGTATTGACCCGGATCAGCCTAAGCATGCTACGCAGGCTTACCCATATAGACACATTTCGCCTCATGTGGATTTTCTGTTTCAGGTATCATTACAATATACCTCTATCCCCCTGAGACGGAATGTGTCGGCCCGGATCATGTACGCAGAAGCCATAATGTTGGTTTTCTCGCGGGACGGCTCATTTACCCTATTCATAACTATTCAAATGCCCAGTGACAGTGACCCTAACCCTTTGCCATATACAACAAATCTGCACCAGAAAAAAACCTTGAAAACATAGACAGAAAAGAATGGATACTCTCTATTAATGAAAGTAAAAATAAAAATAGGATGTAAACATTATGGTAAAAGGTGAAATTGCTCACTATGGGCAATTTCTCCTTTTGGCACAATGTTTTCTGAAGGCGTTTTCTGCAGAGACATTAGAAAGTGTCTGTATGCGGGAAAGGGTTAATGTTTGACCTTGAAGTGAGACTTTGACCTGGCAGCTTTAATCCATCCATTATTAATATGACATGGTATTTCGTCAAATGTTTTCAAAATAAACGAATGGTCAAAGTCAATTGACAATTTATTGATCAATTTAAGTAACAGAATAACCTAGTTCAATTTCAGCATGTGTAACCTTTGACCTTGAAGTATGACCTTGACCTTTGAGTTACACTAACAAGATATTGCATGGTGCACATCTTTTCACCAAGTTGAACTATATCACCATCATATAATTTGAAGATGAGTTTATGTATTTTGAAGTTACAGCATTGACTATCTCTGACAGATGCATGGCAAAATGCAAACAGGCAAATTAAATAACATGCCAACTGCTTGATTGATTTGTGTTTTACACCACTTTCAACAATGTTTCAGTTATATCACGGCGTTTCCTTGGTAAGTAACCAGTTCTACTGGTCCATTTATCCTGACACCAGCCAGTCGGTAAGAACACTAATCCAACAACTCTGAGCGCTTAGAAGGGCGACCACTACTACCAATTTTAAAGTATATGGTTTGATCCGGAGGGGAATTGGACATGCGACCTCCCGCTCCCAAGGCGGATGCTCTACCACTACACTACACTACACCATCGAAGCAGTAAAAATTAAAACAGGCCCATAAAATAACATGCTAACTGCCATGTGGTAACTGTCTCGTTCACACCCAAAAGACTCCACTTATTTGAGCCTTTTCCTCTAAAAGAAATAACCCTGTCCCAACATCTGGACATTAATGTAAACCATCTCTCTATAAGTGAAAGTATAATTACTAAATAAAGTTGAAAACATTGTGGCCAAAGGAGAAATTTCTCTTTTGATAACAATGTTTTACAAAAGTCGTCTGGTGCAGAGGTATCAACATACATCTTTATGTTGGAAAGGGTAAATGTCATCACAACCAAGGTCACAGAAACTAGTCAGAAGCTTTTGACAAATAATTTACACTGGATCAGGAAAATAGAGATACAGGCAGATGTTTATTTCCAAAAAGGCAAAGATTTGTTTTCCTACAACATAGCTTTGTTATAAAAACGTACAAACAAATAGACAAACAAGTTATACCTATGTGCTCTTTGAATCTCTGAAACAGTCGTTTTGTCCATGACTGTAGGTACCCATAGCGGGGATAAACGTCATGTGGTAATGTGAATCTTATACCAACACTCATTCTGTCTATTATTACAATGTTATTTCATGTATACACATCCTGCAATGGAGAAAAGGCCTTATATAATTAAAATCATAAACATCCATATACTTAAGTCTAAAGGAAACAAGAACAAAATATGTAGGTATTCCATAGTCCCCTCCAAAGTTTTAGGGCACAACAAAACTAGATATTTTACTTCCCTGCAGTATAACATTCTAATATATCTACATGTCTCCTAAGTTCGTGATCTTAAGCACTAAAATAAACTACATTGTTTTAAAGTACTTAATGAATCTTTAGACATCAGAAAATAGTAACACACGTCTCAATGCACTGCTAATACAAAGTCATGGGAGAAAAGAACGAGAATAATGACGTGAGAAACTAAAATAGATCACGAAGTTTGAAGGTTTTTCGATAGATCACAATAAATGCCTAATTCTAGTATGTGACCGACCAGCCTCTTCCATAGATGTCTGCATACACCAAGTGTATATACGTGTAACAGAGTAGATATATAAGCAGATAAGAAAGAATATGAAGTAATTACCAAATGAACACCAATAAACGACATAATATATTCTACTTTCGTTTTCCGGGTTTTCCCCAAGTACCAGTTATATGTTCGAAAAGTTGCGATTGAGGAAAGTCTAGCCTCAGGACTTCCTTGCACATTAGGGATATATGTGTTTAGTTTTTCGAGATGTTTCTAATCAGTGCTTATTTCTAACATATATGTCAAAATATTTGTTAGATTTCACATTTTGTCAAATTTCAGTGTCCTGGTTTAGTCTAGACCAATAACAATGCGTAGGTCTATACACAGTGCAAAGACAAAGACCTAATAACATGTGTTATTAGGTCTTTGCACAGTGACGCAATGAAGGTTGTTTTTTTTTTGGGGGGGGGGGGGGGGGGGGGGGCAAAAAGGGTCAAATTGAGAGGTAAATACGTAAAGGGGATCAACGATCAACAATAGCATCTTTTACCACACTGTCATTGTCAAACAATGAACGATTTTACGTAAAAAAACAAAACGAGGTTATTTAAAACGTATTATTCTGCCTTAAGGATTTCTTAAAACTTCATCAGCGTGCACATGCAGTGATTAAAATGTCGACCAAACAAAAATGTCTTGGTGTGGTGCTTAACACCGCTTTCAACAAGTTTTCAGTTATATCACGGGTATACATCGAGGGCTTGACGTGAAACGGTTGTAACTAAAATTGGTACTTATCACCTCGCCATAAAGTCTTTATAAGCGTTAAATCTTTTTTAGTTGTAAACAATGGAAATTTAGGTACCATTGCTCGTTCTGAGCAATGGGCCAGTATATAAGATTTAATAGTACTTAAGTGCAATATAATGAAATAGTGCTTTATGTGAATAAGCGGCATATAGTCGAGCGCGCTATCCTCCGACAGCTCTTGTAATTGAAAAGAGCTGAAAACATTGGGCGGAAGAGTGGAAATTCGTCATCATGGGCAATTTCTCCATTTGCCACAAAGTTTTCAAAAGTTACAGCATATTGCACATATATACTTTTGTTGCAAAATTGAAAAAATTGGGTGAGCATTGTTTTGTTAAACCCTTTCCCTCATATAGACGCTTTCTGACGCCTCCGCAGCAGACGGCGTTTTGAAAACATAGTGACAAAAGAAGAAATTGCACAAAACGTGCAATTTCTCCTTCTGCCACAATGTTCCACTTTTTGTCATACATGTAGGTTATCCTTTCAATTATGGAGATTTTCTATGTTTTGACAACATACGTTCAAAGTCGTCTGCTGCAGAGTTGTCGTATGAGGGAAAGGGTTAAACCCTTTCCGAAATACGTGTACAGACGACATTTTAATACATTGTGGCAAAAGGATAGATTGCTCATAATGATCAATTTGTATACGCCCGTAGGGACGTTTTATGGGAACACCTGCGACGGGTTGGTGCCAGGCGGCGTCCAAACATTGTCAGCTCTCTAATTCAAAGAGTTTCATCCGATCTTCACGAAACTTGTTGAACATGTGTGTGGACATAATATCTCGGCCAAATTCGATAACCAGCCAAATCGTGTGAGGCACCGCTGGGTTATGGCCCTTGAAGTATCCAAACTTACCAAAATTAGGCTTGTCCACTCCCTAAGTTGAACAAATTTCATTTGATCTTCACGAAACTTGTTCAACATATGTGTTGGCATCATGTCTCAACCAAGTTCGATAACCAGCCAAATCGTGTGAGGCACTTTTGAGTTATGGTCCTTGAATATCCAGAATTGCCTTCAAATTGTTTTCAAAAGTCGTATATTGCAGATGTGTTGAAAGTCTTCTGCATTAGAGAAGGGACCAAATGAAGCAATCTCCAAACCTACACATTATTGATAAAGATTTAAAACATTTAGCACCTCTAGAGTTCAATTGTTTAGATATAGCCTGTTTTATTGCTTTTACCCTTTCCCCCATGCAGTCAGCATTTGACCTGATTGCAGCAGACGACTTTTGAAAAGAGGAGGCAAAAGGAGAAATTGTTCATAATGTGCACTGCTCTGTTGTATACGTCCGTCCTACTTCAGACATGGGAATACTATGGGTAAACCTGCGGCATTCACAACGTGTGCCTGCTCTCTTACTAGAGTCTGTATCGAGTCTTCATCAGATATTGGTGTGAATCGCCCAAGTGGTTCCTGAGTTATGCCTCCCTGACGGGTGTATTTTGTGACAGTTTGTCATCTTGTGACGTTTGCAGCAAATGAAAGCTCTTTTCAAATTATTCATATTTTTGCCTTGATGTTTTCAAAGTCGTCTGCTGCAGATTAAGTTTCTGTAGGAAAGAGATGATTGTAAGTGTTGATTCACTGTTTAGAGAAGCCATGTATATAGCACCTTAAAGGTCAATTCTAACATCTTTGCTACTACAGCTTGATGATACTTTGCAATCCAATGCAAACCTTGTGGCGGGCGTCCTCAGTTCGATCTCAGCGTCAGTCATGGTGGATTGTTCGTTAACAAGGCACATATACTTTCTGTGTACATGCATAAGAGTGTTGTTGATTTGATGTAATTGGAATGCAGTTGAAAATAACACATTTGATGAAACTTTGCATAATATTAATCCACCATCAATTGACGCCACTTTCAACAATTATTCAGTTATATCACGTCGTTTACTGGTTTATTTACCAGTATTACTGGTCCATTTATCTTGCCACCAGCCAGTCAGTCGATATGCTAACCCGCAACCCTGAGCGCCAAGAAGGGCTGCCATTACTACCATTTACACATTCTTTGGTACATGTATGACCGACCAGGTTCAATGGACCGTTTTGAATTTTCAATTTTTGTCACAAGTTGTCTTTCATAAAACTCGGCTTTGAATTGTTAAAATGTCAATAAATTTGACATTGATGTGAACTACACTTGTTGCCTGTAACTTGTAAGAACTATCGTCCAATTATGTCATTTCGGCCATTTTCTCAAAGTCTGAGACATGTTTGCACACGTAACAACTGCTCCAATGATAATTGAGTTCGACGCGAACACCTAATCCAGAAGATGAGTGGCCAGCACTTTGAACTCCGGAATCCTTGAGATGAATATTTACAAGATGATTTTGTTCGCATTGCTTTTTTACGCCGCTTTTTACAATAATTCAGTTATATAACTGCATTTCCTGAGTAAGTTACCAGTATTTCTATTCCATGTATCCTGATACCAGCAAGTCTCTCGTAACTAGAAATATTACTGAAGGTGATGAATACCCCCAGCTGGTGCCTGGCAATATTAAATAATTCCAGTGCAATACGCCGACAATATGCACATCTAGGCTTGGTATCAATCATTTTTGTGAAGTTATATATTGAATTCTGACCAAGGGTTGCTGAGAAATAGTGTTCACAAGAAATGTCTACAGACCAACGGACCGACCGACCGACTCTTATATAGCCCCTATATACCATGTATCTGGGGGTATAATAATTCCTAACCCACGATCCTAAGGGGAAGTAGGGAAAGGCATTGCTACTGCTTTTAACTTTTTTTTTTTATGACCCAGTCGGGGATAGAAACCGCACCCAAGGCGAAGGTTTTACTACAACTACACCACGGGGGCCGTCCAGAATGAGCCGAGAGTGAAATATCTTGCAGATTCTTTGCTGCTTTACTTCAAATTCCAAGTCAGTGTACTTCTTTGAGTAGTCCATGCAGGTCATCGGCAGCTAATGTATAATAAAGTTGAAACCATTGAGGCAAAAGGAGAAATAGCTCTAATGTCACAATGTTTTCAAAAGTTGTCTGCTGCAGAATCTTCAGAAAGCGCCTGTATAAGGGAAATGGTCTCATGTGATCTGTCCAGGTGTCTTTCTTCTTATATCATATTGAAGAATTAAGTATTGATTGTTGTCAACATCCTGTGGCATCTTAAACCCTTTCCCACATACAACAAATTTTCAGCAGATGACAAATCTCTATAAATGAAAGTTTAATCATTGCAGAGTTGAAAACATGGATGTAAAAGAAGAAATTGCTCATTATGAGCAATTTCTCATTTTGTCAACATGTTTTCAAAAGTCGTCTCCTGCATAGGCGTCGGAAAGTGTCTATATGTGAGAGAGATTGTCCATGCCATTACGACATTCTTTACAAAAAGAGGCACGAATGACTGGTTACATATTCTATTCATTAGGTGTTTAACCTGTTCCCATTTACAGCAGAAGACTATTGAAAACATTGTGCCATATTGTATCTCTTTTCAATAAGTCGACTCGAACAACACGTATTACTCGTCATTACATATTTACATGAGTTAAACACTTCAGAATACAACAATAACAAAGAAAAAAATAAAACAAATACAAGGAAAAAATAATCACTTAATAAAAACAAAATATGAAAGAAATCATCACTGGAGTGAATTGCACTTTAAAAGGACAGAATTCCCCCCTAAGCTTAAAAGGGATCTCATGATGATAAGCATTCCAGATATTAACATGACGATTTTTGTTGCAAAACATCAAAGACGCTGCGCATGAAGCATGACTTAAAGGAAGCAGATGCAGTTCAGTACATTCAAATAACCTGTGCAAACAGACAGGATCTAAATATTTTGAACAAGGATGCCAAATGTCCCAGTATTATTTAAAACAAGAAGGCCAAGATGTGCCTCAAATAAAATAATTACTTAATAACAACAAAATATTAAAGAAATCATAACTGGAGTGAATTGCAGTTTAAAAAGACAGAATGCTCCTTATGCTTAAAATGGATCTCATGATGAAAAGTATTCCAGATATTAAAGAAATCATAACTGGAGTGAATTGCAGTTTGAAAAGACAGAATGCTCCTTATGCTTAAAATGGATCTCATGATGAAAAGTATTCCAGATATTAACAAGACGAATTTTGATTCAAAGCATCAAAGATGCCGCGCATGATTTTGAAGCATGACTTAAAGGAAGCAGATGCAGTTCCGTTCATTTAAATAACCTGTGCAAACAGAGAGTATCTAAATATATTGAACAAGAAGACCAAATGTTCCTTTATTTTAAACAAGAGGCCAAGATGTGCCTATATTGCTCACCTGGCTAACATAGTCTATAATAAAACTTTATCAAGAGCAGAAAAGGTAAATTTTGACGTAGGGATTAGACGCTTTATATGCAAAAACATCCATCGAAACTTTTTTCTGAGCTTTGATGAAAGTCCGGGCCGTAAACCAAACTATTAAAAAAGCGTAGCCTAGGAAGTTGGGGAAAAGTTATTAAATACCAATTCAATTTTTAATAACGATAGAAGACATACGTATTTTGTATCTTGTTGTTACTTAAATCAGTTCATGCAATTTATTGATTCATAAAGGTTTGGTGTATTTTTAAACATATTACAGGAATTTTCTTTACAATAATAATCTTTGTTGCTCCCTATTCGATTACGCAACCCCCATGGTGCAAAATTGAAACCTATTCAATACTAACGCCGCGTTTCAAATAATATTTATATAACAAGAGACACACAAGGCTCCGGATCGCTCTACTGGCTACGAGAAGGTGTCTTCTGTTTCCTATTTGAAAGTTTTTCATGCTTTCAAAGTTATGCTCTCAGTGAAACATATATTCTTTGCATGTTAACCCTTTCCCACATACAACAAAATTGCAGCAGATGACTTAAATATGGCAACTCTCTATAAATGACAGAACAGTTATTGAATAAAGTTGAATACATTGTGGCAATGTTTCCTTTTGGCACAATTGTTTCAAAAGACGTCAGACATGAGCGTCTGTATGTGGGAAAAATTTAAAAATAGCATGTGAAAAGTTCATTCTCAATGGACGCAAACGTTGGTTTATTACACTGTATAGCACATCTGTTTATTAAGTAATAGATCAATTATTGTCCGTCTTTGATAGACGTCATGTATTCACAGAAACAATTTATCTTTGGCAGTTTTAAAATAAAACCACACGGAAACTGTGTTCCCCTAGTTAGAATTTTATCACTTTTAAGGAGGAATTTAATAAACAAATTGTTTGATTTTGATAATTCTCAATAAAGTTCATGCTCTCAATGGCGAAAACCCCCAATATGTGCAATATTTGCAAGTTTGAAAGAAACCAAATTAAAAATGTGATATATGTCATATTCACAATCAATTTTGGACTTTTTAATGAAATTATATTAATCTGAACTGTAGACTCAAAAGTATTCAAAAGACAAGAGGACCATGGTGGTCCCGTATCGTTCACATGACATCTATTGTTGACATTTATATTTGAGTAAGAAGGAAATATGCTGCTTTTCTTTTTTAACCTCGAGCCGCCATATTGTACAGAAAAGCAGAACCGATTGAATAGTTGTGTTAGCTGGTCCGTTTGAATTAAAAGGTGATGTAATTTGAAGTTGTCTTTACTTAATGTTGTCCCTGGTGGTTCTTTTAAAAAGTTAGAACGATGTTGGAACAGGGACAGTTAAGAAATAGTTGTGTGAATTCGATTCGAACATTGGTCAGTAGTTTCGGATAAGATGTTGTTTACTTTAAACACTGGCTGTGACGTAAAATCAAATGGCTTTTATAATGTTTGTAGAGAACCACTTAAGGAACATATATGTTTTTTTTTTTTTTTTTTTGTCATTATGCCATTGGCTTTGAAGGATGTGTAGATACGGTGGCCATTCTTTGCAGCAAAGTGGAGCAGTTTGAACAAATTTGTTACAGGGCCACTGACGAATTATGTGTGTGAATATGTTGTGAAATAGAGCAAGTAATTTAGGATGAGATGTTGTTTAAAGAAATATCTATATCATTTTATCTCTGGTGGCCATCTTGTGCACCGGAACAAAGGGTTTGAACAATTTTGTTAAGAGGTCAACTTAAGCAACATTTGTGTGCAATTTTTCATTGAGCCATTGGTTTAGATGTAATGTATAGAGTTAAGAAACATGCATGTTATATTTTTTTTGAAATTGGGCCAGTGGCTTAGGAGGGGATGTGGTTTAAATATTATTTTGATTTATATCTGGCGACCATCCCGTGGATCGGTTTGAACAATATCTGATAGAAGGCCACCTAAAGAACAGTCCTGTGGATTTATTTCTAAAATTGGCCTATTGTTTTAAGAGTTGAAAGAAATTATGTTGTTTTAGACCAGTGATTTAACAAACGTTCATAAAGATGCTGATGGACATATATTTCTTCTCCTTGTGTATAAACAGGACCCTGCTGCATACCCGTTCTCATCCTTGATATTCTGTAGCGGGCGTTTGTACATCCATGTGTTGTCCTTGCTTGTTAACGTTCGCTGCAGTTACTTCCATAGTTCCTTCTTTTACAAAATCCTCTTGAAGCATTTATTATACTTGCTCGATAACGTTCCCTTCAGGTTCTTTTAATAGTTTCTACTCCAGCAGCATCCTCTTAAAGCATGTGTTATTGTATAGTAACGTTCCCATCAGTTACTACCATAGTTTCTCCCCTTACATTATCCCCTTAAAGCATTTGTTCTGGACATCCATTTGTTCTTCTTTCGTTTTAACATTCCCTTCAGTTATTTCCATAGTTTCTACTCCTACAGCATCCTCTCGAAGAATAAGTTTTACTTGCTTTGAAACATCACGTTCAGTTTCTACCATAGTGTCTCCTCTTACAGCACCCTCTTGAAGCATATTTTGTACTTGCTTTGTAAAGTTTCATGCAGTTACTACCGTAGTGTCTTCTCTTACGACAACCTCTTGAATCATATGTTGTACTTGCATTGAAACGTTACCTTCAATTGCTACCAAAGTGTCTCCACTTACAGCACTATCTTGAATCATATTTTGTACTTGCTTTGTAACGTTTCATTCAGTTACTACCGTATGTATCTCCACTTACAGCATCCTCCTGAAGCATGTGTTCTTCTTGCATCGTATCATTCCCTTTAGTTACTTCCATAGTTTCTCCTCCTACAGCATCCTCTTGAAGCGTCAATTGCTCGAACTTCTCTTCAAATTGATCATCAATATTTCTTGGAAAAGAATTGGCAGGCAATCCAATTTTAATTGAAAATTCCTCTTCTAATTTCTCAAAGGTATGCTTCAAAAGAGCAGAATATGAGTACACCCACTTTTTATGCTCTGTAATTTCCCCATGTAGGATTGATATACCTTCAATAATACATTTATCAATGTCTCTGTCGCATATAGTAGAACCACTATCCCCTTCTCTTGAAAACGGTATATTTTCCCCTGAAAGGAAAGAATGAAATAGTTTATTGTTGTAGTAATTTAAATTTAAGAAGGCAAAAATATTTTTTAATAATTTAATGCATATAAATCATTTTCCTAACTGATTCGTTCTCGGCTATATAGCCATTTGGCGAGCAAAATGATAATGGGCGTATTGCATGTTATAAAACCCTTATAATTTTGTTAATACCCACAAAAAAGGTTTTATTGAGTGCTTACATACATATCGTGATACCAGTTCTTTGTTCCTTATTTAGTCCTCTGTGTAATGCAGGCAGTAGCATTTTCTTGTTCGCCCTTAGACGGGAGAGAGTAAATTTATCTACGCAAGTAACATTTGAATTATTTGAGTTTAACGCTCTATATTTACACTTAAGTATTATTCATGATCCCTTGGTAACTAACCAGTAATAGGCTAGCAAATATGTATTGTCCAAGGGCTCTACATCATGAAGGTGGCAAGATCAGATTGAACCTGGGAAATCCTATCTCGAAAACTGCGTGCTTACCATTCGTCTTTGGCGGGATCATAAGTACAATTCAGAAATGAGCATATGTCACCTAAGTTAACTACACTTTATTTAACCGATAATTTAGTCACCCTGGAAATATATAATGGTCAACTACCATATTTTAGAAAGCTAGAATAATTTCTTACACATTCAATAAAAAGCTATAACCAACATACCTGATCCAACAATAATATTTACGGCAGGGTCCATGGCATGTAATGGATCTGTATACCTATTCCCTAGTCTCGTATTGAATGAGTTGATAGTCTTGTAGTTATCGCTAGCAATGACACCATGTGTATAGTGAGGTAAATTAATACCAAATTTGTAAACAGGCCGTGATGCTAAACCTTCCGAAGTTTCACAAATTCGCCAGGGATATCTGACAACATCATGTCCTGTTTCATTTGTTATTCTCATCTCGTGTATGCTGCAATCTTGACGTCTCTCTTTGCAGATTTTTAGCAAGGCAACATCAAATCGAAATCCTTTTTCGATTAGGAAATCAGTTTGCAATGCAAATGGTCTTTTATCATCTGTTGTTATTACATTCTTACAATCTGTGACACAATGGGCACACGTGATACAATGCAACTCACTTTCTTTCTCCCCACTGTTTTCTTGTGACGTCTGCTGATAATTATCACTACATGAATTTTGTTCGTCGCTGATAGTCTTCACTGCTGATGGCTTTCCGTTTTCTCTCTGTTGAATAGTTCCGCCACATGGTTTGGTTCTTTCTGGAACAATGCATATTCTGTCATCTTCAATTTTCTCTTTGGTCTGTGTTTCTTTAGATTGTTCGTTCTGTTGAACAGTTGATGATTTCTGTTTTACTTCCACAAAGCAGCCAAGGGTTCCTATCTTAGAAGTTGTATTACCAACGCATTCAGAATTGAGACGAAACCCATGGTCAACATTATCAAATGTCTCACACTCTGTTCGGACGTGTTTACCGGATGTTACAAGCTGAACTTTGTATCCTTTATGGTAATTATATTTCTGCAGATTTTTTTTGATAATGTCTTTGGATGACTCAGTTAATTCGGAAGATGTATGTAGAGTTAAGAGTCCATAGACAGTCCCACATCCTGTAACTTCTGGTACACTGAAACACAGAAAATATTAACGATTTATGTTTATATATGCAGGAGCAGGTTAGTGTTACATGTCCATAAGTACATCTCTTCCGTTTCTCATACGTTGTAAATGTACTTCAAACGATAATATGTGTACACTTTACGTACTTGGTAATATATACATTACGACTGCAAAACAAGTGCGATGTTCCGTACGGGCTCGTATTTTAGGACGTTTTGATATTAGACGAGACCAAAATAATCACATAAACCAATTTCTACATTGGGATAACGAAAAAATAACAAATTAACAGCTAGGTAAAATAATCAGAACAAAGAATCTTACGGACAACGATAAATGTCTGAGACCAATTGTAATAATTCATTGTCTCCTTTTTAAATGCACACTGTGACATTTCTGATCGAACTGAAATACGATGTTATTATAGTTTTACGCAGAAAGATCAGTGTTCGTCTTATTTTCGAAATCGTCATAATCATTACTTCATTCTGATGCAAAGTAAAGACAATCGCTCACAAGAGTAAACATAAATATATTTTATTATAGAACAACCATTTTCACAATTTCAGGAAAAACTACCCCATCCCTTTTTTGAAGGACATTATTCATTTTAGCCATTTTGAAAGAGGTTAACTAGATGATCAATCGAACCAACCAAGTTTGAATTCCGACAATTGCTTTAAAGCAGAGTATTTTAAAAGTGTCTGTAACGTGTATAGAAAGAAAATTACCCCGTCACCGCGGGCATTATTAGTCGCCGGGCAGAAGCCCGCGACTTCTATTTTTAATAGGTTTTCGGGAATCACATGGGAGGAGGGGTTATTATATATATATATATATTTTAAATGTCTTGAACATATTACAATTGCGTTTGTTTAAAAACACTAAGTTATGACACATTTAAAATGAAATAAATATTCCGATGTTTTAAGTATGTGCAGTTTCTTTATTCTGACTTGCATTTACGTTTTTGTGTTTTATTTACGAAGACAAAACAGTCCCTATTAGCTAGACTGCGATACTTTATTTTCATAAACTATGTAATCAAAAGGCGATAACTACAAACCTTTACGTCGCACAGTCTAATTTGTTTACATACGCGCACCTGCTTGCAGAAGACTATCGATATGACAATCACTTCGAATTCTCCTTTTAATAGATAAGTATCAACATAAACTGGTAACAGAAACAAAAATAAGAAATACTTTGTGAAATTATGTCTCAAATATAAGCCTGTTTATCGGTCGTGAACGTCGAAACGCATTTTCCTCAGTTCATGACCTAGTTTCATATTGCCAAAATGTAAACAAAGCGAAGTAACCGGAAGTAAAATGTAAACTTGTCGCACTTGATTTCTTAAACGTCACTAAACAAGTGCATAGGTCGAATGTAGGAGAAAGAAAGATAATATAGAAATGCTTTTTTTCACTCGAATGCAGTGGAATAAAACATGCACTAAAGCTTTGCCTGATTTTTTATTCACTTTCTTCGATGTCTGACACTATATACGCCTCGATTTGACACACATTTCGAAAGAATGCTCAAACACCTTATAACAGATAGATAGCTAATATTACACACTTGAATGATTAAATATATGTGATATTAAATGTTTATTTGGCTTGAAACAAATTAAGAGAAGAACAAACTCTGATAAACAATAGATTTAGAAATAAATAAAATCTGCTCTTTCGCACCCAATTAATTTCATACTTGCCACCTATTAAATAGTAATGGGACTCGCAATTGGCATTTCTCTTGCGCCAAACATATATTGTATGCATCAACGATTTAGATAAACAATTTAGCTGGTATGTTGTTTTAAGTGTGGTCTACTTTTTAAACATATGAGGATAAATTTTAACATCTGTGAAATAGTTATTATAATTATTATTAAAAAGGAGGAAGTTCATGTCTTCAGCAATTTAACCGTTTTCTCAATGTTTTAAGCTTTTAAAGGTTTCATTGTTGCTTCAGACATGGAAAGGGTTTAATAGCTTTTTATTGCATGTAGATTTAAATCCCAAAATGTATTAATTTGTTGTGGTTTTATTGACAAATACAAAACATCAAAAATCGTGACCAAAAGAAATCCTGAAATTTGTAGATTTATGCGGAATTTCAAAAATCCTGGAATTAGTCCTTATGAAAACCTTATGTGTATGTTTAGACTAATGAAAGTCAAGAATACATGTGTGTTAAAAAATAAATTAATGCAGTCTTTTCCGGCGACATTGATGCATTGCATCAACTTTCTCTTGTTTATATATGATAAAGTTAACAATACCTTCAAACTGCGCCAATATATAATAATGTAAAATGTACTCACTCTAACAATTCGTCTTGCAATTCTGGACTTAACTTCGTCTCAACCACCACATCTACATTGAAACCGGACTGACGCAGTAGCCCATGTAATTCAAACTGATGTCTGCGTACAATTTCCAAGAGTTCATACTTCTGTTTGATGAAACGTGTAACATCAGGGATAAGGTGAATGTTAATGTCTGTCTCGCATTTCTTCAGGATTGCCCCTATCTGGCATATGTTCTCCTTACTGATCCATGTCGCAAATTTTTCTTCAAAATTCAAGAATTTGTCACTGTCAAGAAATGTTGTAATCACCATGGAGTGGATTCCATACATCCGGGATAAGTATTCTATCATCATACATTTTACCCTCCTTCCAACAAGTTCGACCAGTTTTTGCATTTCTTCACTATTCAGTGGCTGTGTAAAACCTTCTTTCCGTTTAGATTTGACTTTAATAAAGTCTGCAAAAAAATATGAACAACCAACATTGACTATCTTAGAAATGCCATACTTCGGATGACACATTACCTTGATTGATAAATACATCAATCACGAGTTAAAATGGTGCCACACAATTACGTCCCCGATGAACAAAAATTCCTTAAAAAAGAAAATGTTTTACAGAAAACACTTCATAATTGGCAGAAAAGTGCAGATTATCATACAATAACGCAAAGGATAGACATACAGCCTTTGGTCAAAAGTGCTACCTCAGCGCACAACAGTAGTTCACCACTATGTAAGCAAAGACGTGAGATTATCCATACAATTACATTCTTGTTTTCTACCGCCTTTTGTGCCTACATGAGCTTATTCATACAATTACATTCTGGTTCTATACGACCGTGTGTGCCTACATGAGATTATGCATACAATTACATTCCAGTTATCTACCATCTTGTTTGTCTACATGAGCTTATCCATACAATTACATTCTGGTTCTCTACGACCTTGTGTGCCTACATGAGACTATGCATACAATTACATTCAAGTTATGTATGACCTTTTGTGCCTACATAAGATTATCCATACAATTACATTAAAGTTTTCTATGATCTTTTTTGTCTACATGAGTTTATCCATACAACTTACATTCTGGTTCTCTACGAGCTTGTGTGCCTACTGAAGAGTATGCATACAATAACATTCAAGTTATTTATGACCTTTGTGCCTACATAAGATTATCCATACACTTACATTCTGGTTCTCTACCATCTTGTATACCTACAGGAGATTATCTATGAAGTAATCTATGTTTGTCTACATGCGTTTATCCAAACAATTACATTCAAGTTATCTATGACCTTGTGTGCCTACATGAGATTATGCATACAATAACATTCTGATTATCTAACATCTTGTGTACCTACATGAGATTATCCATACAATAACATTCTGGTTATCTAACATCTTGTGTACCTACATGAGATTATCCATACAATAACATTCTGGTTATCTAACATCTTGTGTACCTACATGAGATTATCCATACAATAATATTCTGATTATCTACAATCTTGTGTACCTACATGAGATTATCCATACAATAACATTCTGATTATCTAACATCTTGTGTACCTACATGATATTATCCATACAATAACATTCTGGTTATCTAACATCTTGTGTACCTACATGAGATTATCCATACAATAACATTCTGGTTATCTAACATCTTGTGTACCTACATGAGATTATCCATACGATAACATTCTGATTATCTAACATCTTGTGTACCTACATGAGATTATCCATACAATAACATTCTGGTTATCTAACATCTTGTGTACCTACATGAGATTATCCATACAATAACATTCTGATTATCTAACATCTTGTGTACCTACATGAGATTATCCATACAATAACATTTTGATTATCTAACATCTTGTGTACCTACATGAGATTATCCATACGATAACATTCTGATTATCTAACATCTTGTGTACCTACATGAGATTATCCATACAATAACATTCTGATTATCTAACATCTTGTGTACCTACATGAGATTATCCATACAATAACATTCTGATTATCTAACATCTTGTGTACCTACATGATATTATCCATACAATAACATTCTGATTATCTACAATCTTGTGTACCTACATGAGATAATCCATACAATTACATTCCAGTTATTTACCATCTTGTGTGCCTACATGAGATTATGCATACATTTACTTTCCAGTTATTTACCATCCTGTGTACCTACATGAGATAATCCATACAATTACATTCCGGTTATCTACAAGCTTGTGTACCGACATGAGCTTATCCAAATAATTACATTCTGGTTCTCTATGACCTTGTTTGCCTACATGAGATTATGCATACAAAAACATTCAAGTAATCTATGACCTTGTATGTCTACATGAGATTATCCATACAATTACAGTCTGGTTCTCTACGACATTGTATGCCTACATGAGATTGTGCATTCAATTACATTCCAGTTATCTACCATCTTGTGTGCCTACATGAGATGATCCATACAATTACATTCTGGTTCTCTACGATATTTCAGTGCCTACATGAGATTATCCATACAATTACAATCTGGTTCTCTATAATATTATGTAACTACATGAGATTATCCATACAATTGAATGCCAGTTATTTACCATCTTGTGAGCTCCCATGAGATTATCCATACAGTTACATTCCAGTTAACTACCATCTTGTATGTCTACATGAGATTATCCATACAACTACAATCTGATATTCTAGGACCTTGTGTGCTTATAAGAGATTATCCATACAATTACATTCCAGTTATCTACCCTCTTGTGTGCCTACATGAAATTATCCGTATTATTATATTAAATTTAAATTAAGTTATCTATGATCTTTTTTGTCTACATGACTTTATCCAAACAAGTTCATTCTGGTACTCTATGACCTTGTGTGCCTACATGAGATTATCCATACAATTACATTCCAGTTATCAACCATATTGTGTACCTACATGAAAATATCCATAGAATTATATTCTAGTTATCAACCATCTTGTGTACTTACATGACATTATCCATACAATTAAATTCCAGTTATTTACCATCTTGTAACTCTACATGAGATTATACATACAACTACAATCTGGTTCTCTAGGATATTGTGTGCCTACATGAGATTATCCATACAATTACATTCCATTTATCTACAATCTTGTGTGCCTACATGAGATTATCCATACAATTACATTCCAGTTATCTACCATCTTGTGTACCTACGCCTACATGAGATTATCCATATAATTACAATCCAGTTATCTACCATCTTGTGTGCCTACATGACATTATCAATACAATTACATTCCAGTTATTTACCATCTTGTAACTCTACATGAGATTATACATACAACTAAAATCTGGTTCTCTAGGATATTGTGTGCCTGCATGAGATTATCCATACAATTACATTCCATTTATCTACCATCTTGTGTACCTACATGAGATTATCCATACAATTAAGTTCCAGTTATCTACCATATTGTGTGCCTACATGAGATTATCCATACAATTAAATTCCAGTTATTTACCATCTTGTAACTCTACATGAGATTATACATACAACTACAATCTGGTTCTCTAGGATATTGTGTGCCTACATGAGATTATCCATACAATTACATTCCATTTATCTACCATTTTGTGTGCCTACATGAGATTATCCATACAATTACATTCCAGTTATCTACCATCTTGTGTACCTACGCCTACATGAGATTATCCATACAATAACAATCCAGTTATCTACCATCTTGTGTGCCTACATGAGATTATCCATACAATTACATTCCAGTTATCTACCATCTTGTGTACCTACGCCTACATGAGATTATCCATACAATTACAATCCAGTTATCTACCATCTTGTGGGCCTACATGAGATTATCCATACAATTACATTCCAGTTATCTACCATCTTGTGTACCTACGCCTACATGAGATTATCCATACAATTACAATCTGGTTCTTTACGATACTGTATGACTACATGAGATTATCCATACAATAACATTCAAGTTATTTATGATCTTGTGTGCCTACATGAGATTATTCATACAATTACATTCAAATTATCTATGATCTTGTATGTCTACATGATATTATCTACACAATTACATACCAGTTATCTACCATCTTGTTTGCTTACGCCTACATGAGATTATCCATACAATTACATTCCAGTTATCTACCATCTTGTTTGCCTATGCCTACATGACATTAACCATACAATTACAATATGATTCTCTACTATATTGTGTGCCTACATGAGATTATCCATACAATAACATTCAAGTTATCTATGACATAGTGTGCCTACATGAGATTATCCATACAATTACATTCCAGTTATCTACCATCTTGTTTGCCTATGCCTACATGACATTAACCATACAATTTCAATATGATTCTCTACTATATTGTGTGCCTACATGAGATTATCCATACAATTACATTCAAGTTATCTATGACCTAGTGTGCCTACATGAGATTATCCATACAATTACATTCAAGTTATCTTTGACCTAGTGTGCCTACATGAGATTATCCATACAATTACATTCCAGTTAACCCCCAGTCCTACCGATCTCCCAGGCTGTCCCGGAGCGTCCTGGACTGAAATTTGGCAGATCCGAGGTCAGATCCATGTTGGATCCACGTTGGGTCCGGGCTTATTCAGAATGATCCTGGATGGTCCGTCACGATCCTGGCTACCACCCAGGCAATTTTAACCTGTTTAAATTGACGTGGTCAGCCGTGTTCATCCGGGACCGTCCGGGAGGATTTTTCAATCCGGGGTTGTCCGGGACGGTATGTGTAGCGACAGTCTTGGTCCCGGGAATGTCCGTAGTGGCACCGTGTTGATCCTGGGCGATCTGGCATCTTGTGTAGGGTCCCGGACAGTCCGTAGCTGATCTGGGATGGTCCGGGTCATTGAGGGACGCTCCTAGGTGCTGCCGTGGTGGTTCCGGGGTCAGATTCGAGTTGGCTCTGTGTTCATCCGTTGTGGTGCCGTGTTTGGTCCGGCTGGTCTGGGGTGACAATGTTTCGAGACTCAATTTCACCAAGGATCATCCCGGTTCAAGATATCTCTTGATCCGGGGTATTCCATGGTAATCCGGGGTGCTCCGTGTTATGTCTGGCTACGATGTGACTGTAGCTTTATCTACCATATTGTGAACCTACATGAGATTATCCGTATTATTATATTCAGGTTCTCTACGACATTGTATGTCTACATGATATTATCTATACAGTTACATTCAAGTTGTATATGACCTTGTGTGCCTACATGAAATTATCCAGACAATTACATTCCAGTTATCTACCATCTTGTATGTCTACATGAGATTATCCATACAATTACAATCTGGTTCTCTAAGACCGAGTGTGCCTAAATGAGATTATACATTCAATTACATTCCAATAATCTACCAGCTTGCGTACCTATATGAGATTATCTATAAAATTACATCTGGTTATCTATGACTATGTGTACCTACATGATATTATCCATACAATTACATTCCAGTTATCCACCATCTTGTATGTCTATATGAGAGTATACATACGTACACTTACAATCTGGTTCTCTACGATATTGTGTGCCTACATGAGATTATCA
Organism: Serripes groenlandicus; assembly: GCA_031761405.1. Taxonomy (NCBI): domain Eukaryota; kingdom Metazoa; phylum Mollusca; class Bivalvia; order Cardiida; family Cardiidae; genus Serripes; species Serripes groenlandicus. The sequence continues at coordinate 6,609,192 of JASEVX010000015.1, forward strand.
ATACAATCACATTCTAGTTATTTACCATCCTGTATGCCTTACATTCAAGTTATCTACCATATCATGTGCATACATGAGATTATCCATACAATTACAATCTGGTTATTTACCATCCTGTATGCCTTACATTCAAGTTATCTACCATCTCATGTGCATACATGAGATTATCCATACAATTACAATCTGGTTATTTACCATCCTGTATGCCTTACAATCAAGTTTAATATCTACCATCTCATGTGCATACATGAGATTATCCATACAATTACAATCTGGTTATTTACCATCCTGTATGCCTTACATTCAAGTTATCTACCATCTCATGTGCATACATGAGATTATCCATACAATTACAATCTGGTTATTTACCATCCTGTATGCCTTACATTCAAGTTATCTACCATCTCATGTGCATACATGAGATTATCCATACAATTACAATCTGGTTATTTACCATCCTGTATGCCTTACATTCAAGTTATCTACCATCTTGTGTGCCTACATGAGATTGTCCATACAATTACATTCTGCTTCTCTATTATCTATACAATTATATTTAAGTTATTTATGACCTTGTATGTCTTCATGAGATTATCAATACAATTACATTAAAGTTATCTATGACCTTGTATGTCTACATGAGATTATCCATACAAAAACATTCCAGTTATCTACAATATTGTGTGCCTACGTGAGATTATCCATACAATTACATTCCAGTTATCTACTATCTTGTCTGCCTGCTTGATATTTCCATACAATAACATTCTGGTTCTCTACGATCTTGTCTGCCTCCATGATATTTCCATACAATTACATTCTGGTTCTCTACGATCTTGTGTGCCTCCATGAGATTATCCATACAATTACATTCCAGTTATCTACTATCTTGTCTGCCTGCATGATATTTCCATACAATAACATTCTGGTTCTCTACGATCTTGTCTGCCTCCATGATATTTCCATACAATTACATTCTGGTTCTCTACGATCTTGTGTGCCTCCATGAGATTATCCATACAATTACATTCCAGTTATCTACTATCTTGTCTGCCTGCATGATATTTCCATACAATAACATTCTGGTTCTCTACGATCTTGTCTGCCTCCATGATATTTCCATACAATTACATTCTGGTTCTCTATGATCTTGTGTGCCTCCATGAAATTATCCATACAATTACATTCCAGTTATCTACTATCTTGTCTGCCTGCATGATATTTCCATACAATTACATTCTGGTTCTCAACGATCTTGTGTGCCTACATGAGATTATCTACGCAATTACATTCAAGTTATCTATGATCTTGTATGTCTACATAAGATTATCCATACACTTACATTCCAGTTATCTAACATCTTGTGTGCTTACATGAGATTATCCATACAATAACATTCCTGTTATCTACCGTCTTGCTTGCCTACGCCTACATGAGATTATCCATACAATTACAATCTGGTTCTCTACCATCTTGTATGTGTAGATGAGATTATCTATACATTTACATTTTGGTTCTCTATGACCTTGTATGTTTACATTGGACAATCCATACAATTACATTCAAATTATCTATTACCTTGTTTGTCTACATGAGATTTACACTGTATCCGTACAATAACATTCTGGTTCTCTACGACCTTGTATGTCTACATTGGATTATCAATACAATTACATACCTGTTCTCTATGATATTGTATGACTACATGACATTATCCATACAGTATTAGTATGGTTTTATACGATATTGTATGACAACATGAGATTATCCATACATATTAGTATGGTTCTATATGATTTTGTGTGCCTACATGATATTATCCATACAATATCATTCCTGTTCTCTATGATCTTGTGTGCCACATCGTGCACATACCAATACATAAATTCTGGTTCCATTTGACAATTTGTACCAACATGAGTGTACTGCTAAGCATCTTCTGATTCTGTACACCCTTGTGCACCTTCATGATGAGTGACACACTACGTAAATTGTCTATATAACCTTGAGTTCCTTCATACATTTTGGTTTTATATATAACCTTGAGTGCCTACATGAGTTAAACACAACATATCTTCTTGTTCTGTTTGACCATGTGTAACTATTATTATATCATGAGTGACACACTACATACGTTTTGTTTTTATAACCTCGAGTTCCTTCAAGAGTGAAACACTACACATCTTCTGGTTCTTTAAGACCATGTGTAACTAACATTATATCATGAGTGACACTCTACATACATTTTGGTTTTATATATAACCTCGAGTTCCTTCATGAGTGAAACACTACACATCTTCTGGTTCTTTAAGACCATGTGTATTTATCATTATATCATGTGTGACACACTACATACATTTTGGTTTTATATATAACCTCAAGTTCCTTCATGAGTGAAGCACTACACATCTTGTGGTTCTTTAAGACAATGTGTAAATATCATTATATCATGTGTGACACACTACATACATTTTGGTTTTATATATAACCTCGAGTTCCTTCATGAGTGAAGCACTACACATCTTCTGGTTCTTTAAGACCATGTGTAACTATTATTCAAGTGACACACTACATACACTTTGATTTTCAATACAACCTTGTGTTCCTTCAGAAGTGAAACACTACATATATTTCGGTTCTTTATGACCATGTGTAACTATTATTATATCATGAGTGACACACTACATACATTTTCTATATAACCTTGTGTTTCTTTATAAGTGAAGCACTACACATTTTCTGGTTCTTTAAGACCATGTGTATCTTTATAAACATAACAAACTACATACATTTTGGTTTTTAATACTTCCTTGTTTTCCTTCATGAGTGAAACACTACACATCTTCTGGTTCTTTATGACTATGTGTTACTTTATCATGAGTAACACACTACATACATTTTAGTTTTTTTTATAACCTTGAGTTCCTACATGAGTGAAACACTACACGTCATCTAGTTCTTTATGACCATGTGTTTCTTTATCATGAGTGACACGTACACTACATACATTTTGGTTTTTATATATAACCTTGAGTTCCTTCAGTGAAACACTCAACAATTTCTGCTTCTATATGACCATGTGTAACAAGTATTATATCACGATTGACACACTACATACATTTTAGTTTTCTTAATAACCTTGAGTTCCTACATGAGCGAAACGCTACATACATTCTGGTTTACACTACCTTGTGTACCTACATCATCAGTCTCACTCTTGAAACATTGTGATTCTCTACAACCTTGCATGAGTGAAACACTACATACATTCTGGTTTGTACACCCGTGTGTATCTACATCATGAGTTTGACATTACATAGTACATTCTGGTTCTTTATTACCATGAATATCTATATGTGTGTAAAACTTTTCTCTACAACCTTGTGTACTTCTAAATGTGTCAAATACACAATACAAATAGTATGATTGTGTATACCCGTGTGTGTACCTACATGAGTGTAACACATCATACATTATGGTTATCTAAATTATTGTAACTATAAATACCTTGTTGTTCTTTAAGATCTTTACAAAGAAGCTCTACGAAACAAGATATATTGAGCTGTTTCAGGTTCTCCGTAATATAATCTATAAGAGACTTGTCTGGTTCCTGGCTCTTCCTTGGAATTAAGGGTACTATATAACTTGCCATCTTTTCCAGCACCATGACAACCTTAAGTTCAAGGACACTTTGAATGTCTCCACTTAGACTCTCACTTTCTGGAAGACCATCACCTCTTTGCACGAACAATTGGTGATTTCTTGTTGATGGATTGTAGATGAAAGTGTTCTCTTGTTGAGTCTGTGTAAGTGTTGATAACTTTTCGAATATGTCCTTAAAAATATCAAAATATTAAACTATAAATGTGTGAACAACACTAATGGCACATGGATGATGCAGCCACATGGAACGACATTTGCAACATTTAGGCAAACCCTTGAAACATCTCTTAAATGAAGAAATAATAATTGAGTTGAGTTGAAACCATTGTGACAAAAGGAAAATTAATCATCTTGTGCAATTTCTCTTTTTGCCAATGTTCAGAGGCGTCAGAAAGATTCTGTATGTAGGAAATGTTAATGCAAAGTGTTACAGACAGACAAACAGACGGAAAAATGATCCCTAAGTTTCTCACTGCCTTCCACACAGGCGACACAGACAGACAACCACATCAAAAATCATTGAAAATATCTTAATGCATTCCAAGGAAAATGTACGGAAAACAAATTGTGATATTATGATGGATGGACAGCAAAGGGAAACAACACTGCATGCCTCTGTTGAATCTGGCTTGGGATAACAAGAGTACCGCAAACGGTACATAATACGCCCGTCAGGAACTTGTAAGTTTCCTCTTTGTTTTGATATATTGTTTGTTTGTAAAAAGTTAATAAAGTTGTTCAGGAATATGTTGTTAAAGAATAATGGGAAACTATGAAAAATGCATAACTCATACAAATATTCTAAGTCCAAAAAGGGGCATAACTCATTCAAAAATTGACGAAATCCGAGGAAATGTGAACTTGATCTGTGACACATGATTACAAAGCCATAAACAAAATTCCAGGTCAATAGCTCAAAGTATGTAGGAAAGAAGTGCGGAAAACCAATATTCTAAGTCCAAAAAGGGCATAACTCATTGAAACATTGTGAACTTGATCTGTGACACTTGATTACAAAGCCATATACATAATTTCAGCTCAATAGATCAAAGCATGTAGAAAAAAAGTGCGGAAAACAAATATTCTAACAAATATTCTAAGTCAAAAAAGGGGCATAACTCATTCAAAAATTGACGAAATCCCAGGAAATATGAACTTGATCTGTGACACATCACTACAAAGCCTTATACAAAATTTCAGCTCAATAGCTCAAAGTATGTAAGAAAAAAGTGCGGAAAACCCGAACGGACGGACGGACGGAGGGACGGACGGACGGACGGAGGGACGGACGGAGGGACGGACGGAGGGACAAGACCATACCATAATACGGACCGTTTTTAAAAAACGGTCGTATAAAAAAGAGTCAAGTATCAATCTCCATCACAGAAATGGTCATTGACAATTCTAATGCAGGCGACTATTGACTCTCACACTTTTCTCTCCCTCCCTTTATCAAAGAAATACCTATACATTAGCAATACTAACAAGCAATTCCTCCCTTTTCCAAAATGATTCTTTTAGTTATCCAGATGTTACACAAATTTAGCCTCAGACATTTTAAGAGCAGACGACTAAAACACATATCAGGTCAAACATTTATCAGGTCAATTATCTTGGAAATAAACAATACAATTCCATAATTAATTAACCCTTTCCCTCATATAGACGCTTTCTGATGCCTCTGCAGCAGACGGCTTTTTCAAAACATAGTGACAAAAGAAGAAATTGCTCAAAACAATCAATTTCTCCTTTTTCCACAATGTTTTCCACTTATAGTCATAGGTTATCCACTCAATTATAGAGATTTTCTAATTTTTGACAAAATATGTACAAAGTCGTCTGCTGCAGAATTGTTGCATGTGGGAAAGGGTTAAACCTTCATATGCAAATTAACCCTTTCCCACATACAGCAAATCTGCTGCAGACATCATTTGAAAACAATTAGTCAAAATATTGAAATTCTCTATAGATAAAAGAACAATTATTGAATAAAGTTGAAAACATTGTGACAAAAAGAGAAATTGCAATTTTTCCCTTTTCCACAATGATTTCAAAATTCGTCTGCTGCAGAGGCTCCTGGGAGCATCTATATCTAGGATATATGGCTAACCCATTGCCTAATTCAGAGCCTCATGAGTAAAGTCACCTTATCTTACAATGTTTTTATATAGTCTAAAGGGATAATTTATTATTCGCTGGGCAGAAGCCCGCGACTTCTATTTTAATAGCTTTTCGGAAATGACATGGGGGGAGAGTTATTATAAGAAAAAAACAAATTTAAATGTCTTGAACATATTACAATTGTGATTGTTTAAAAACACATCTAAAATGAAATAAATAATCCGATGTTTAAAGTATTTTCAGTTTCTTTATTTTGACTCGCATTTATGGTTTTTTGTCTTATTTACGAAGACAAAAGAGTCTCTGCTAGACTTGCTGCAGACTGTTATGTGTCAATATCGAGATAAAAATCACGTCAAATTCTCCTTTTAGTAGCCATTTTAACTTATTGAATGTTATTTTCATGTTCAAAAAGATGTCTTGATTTATGTAGAATTCCTTTAATAATGTTAATCCATGAATATCTAAAATAGGAACTGTTTCTAAGCTAAATATGTTGATTAAGTGACTACGGAATACCGAATGCGTAGATAAATCTTTGCAGAGAGCCGTTCTTTACAATCACTTACAAATAGTTAATTATAGGTGATTTAAAATGATTATTTTGTTCGAAACAAATGACGAAAAGAACAAACTGAGATAAAACTGGTTTTAATATATAAATCACTTTGAATGAACACTCTCTGCCTATAAAGAGACTGTAAAAAACGACAATTATGCGAAGAAGAAACGAATCCGGTCTTTCGTACAAAATGATTTCGTCCTTGACAATTTTAAATTTGTCATTAGATTCCCTACATGCATTTTACTTGCGATCTGCATATTGTTATGCATCATTGACACAAGGGCGCGCATCATTATATCATTTTAAAACATGAGTAGACTAATGATTGGCAAGATTACTCATTTCCTGTTTATGATCAATAATTAGTTGGCTGTGTATACATATATATATGATACATTTTCACTTGACCCCACCCCTGATGTTCCAATATGCCCTTAAGTTGATAACTGGTTTTTTCAACTACTATAAGTAAGTGTTATGCATAACTGCAGTATTGATTACCGGCGACATTGATGCGTTGCATCAACTTTCTCTTGTAATTGTCTATATCTTCTTATTTCTTTTGTCTATGAATAAAAGATCATGTAATAAATGGGTTTAATGTTTACATAATAGGTCATCTGTCTTGAAAACATCAGTTGATATATGCCTTCTATCTTCAATCTTTGAAAGAAAATCTTACATAGTTGAAAACATTGTAAGAAAAGGAGAAACTGCTCAAATAGTCATTTCCTCTTTTTTTCGAAAACCGTTTTCAAAAGTTGCATCTTGATATGAGCCATCTGGCGTGAAAACCAACATTATGGTCTCTGCTTAATGTATCAACCCAGCCTGCGCAGTCCGCAAAGGCCAATATGGGCCGACACATTTCGTCTCAGAGGTATAGAGTAATTATTACTGAAACAGAAAATCCACATGAGGCGAAAAGTGTCTGTCCGTGTTAGCCTGCGCTGCATTATTAGGCTGATCCGGGTCGATACTTTACGCAGAGTCCACAATGTTGGTTTTCTTGCGGGACAGCTCATATAAATTCGTTTGGATGATTGTGGTCAATATCAAAAAAGGGTAAATCTCTTCTATTTTATAAAAAGCATACCTGATCAGTTTCTTGTGCAATAACCACCAGAATCTTTGAATTATATTCTCCGTCATTTCCCACCTCTTGAATAAAGTCATTCCAGGACACTTCTTCAGACATCAGTTTCTCATATCGTAATGGTTCCATAGATTTAACGAGAGCTTTGCCAAGGCGGAAAACCAGAGAACGCTTCTGGGCGAACACTGTAACAATGGGTTTCTGTAGACATTGTTCTGCTTCCTTAATTTCCTCAAGATTGGAGAAGACACATTCGTCAAGGCTGTTGGATTCTGAAATATTGATATATACCCCCTTTACCTGATACAATATTTATGAGTCATCTGCTCGTCTGATATTATCCTTTTACGGTTTATTTATTTTATTCGGAATGAATATTAACATATATTAATGACCACACACAACTGATATTTTTCAAGTGTTGAAAACAAGATTGACCATGTGGAAATAAATCCAAGATCATATACATGATAAGGAAGATCTTCATGTCAGATGGCTGTCACAATCAGTCAAAATCATAGGCTGAGTCTTTGTGTATGGACAGGCAATTGAGATGGTTACATTAAGTCAACTGTAACTAAAGTTATTGATTATATTACTGTTTTCCTGTTTTTAGTAACAGTACGTGACCTTGAACCCCAAAACACAATCTGATTAAAGATATTTATAATATGTTGAAGTACATAATGTTTTAATTGTTTTGGAAAAAATTGAAATCAATGTAACAACAAGAGGCCCAAGAGGGCCGGTATCGCTCCACTGCCGCTAGGCAAAAATTAAATCTCCAAACAGCCCTGCCCTCTAGTGGCCATGTTTTCTTACCAATCACCATGGCTTGAAGGAATCTCGAAGAGTCCCTGCCTCATGGCACCCATGTTTTTCATCCAATGTAAATGGCTTAAAGGAATCTGATAGAGGCTCACCTAAGGAATATTTCTACAAAATTATTTGAAAATCGGTCTGACACTTTCGGAGGAGAAGATTTGTGTAAGTTTTTACTATATAGCAAATTTTATAAGGCAAAATAGCCGCGGCCATAGTTTTTTAGCAATCAACATGGCTAAAGGAATCTGATAGAGGGTCACCCTAGGAACATTTCTATAAAATTATTTGAAAATCAGCCAGACACTTTCGGAGGAGAAGATTTTTTATGTTTTCACTATAGACATATAAGGCAAAATAGTCAAGCCCTCTGGCTTTCAACCAATCAACATGGCTTGAAGGAATCTGATAGAGTGTCACCCTAGGAACATTTCTACATAATTATTTGAAAATCGACTTGACGCTTTCGGAGGAGAAGACTTTAAAAAAAAAAAAAATCGGTTGCCATGGAAACAAGAATTTTGCATGGCTCCAAAATTTTTGAAGGAATTTAGGAGATGACATTAAGAGGATGTTTTCTATGAAGTTTCATCTCAATATGCTCGCACAAAGGACAATTCGCCACATCTGGATGTGACATAAGCTCAACTGGCTCTCAGCCAGTGGAGCTAAAAAATGAAGAAACTGTTCAATTCTCAAAATCAACCAAAATACATCAAAATTGATGTTTTTACCCCCCCCCCCCCCCCCCCCAAAAAAAAGGCCACACTCAGCATCTTTAGCATACAATGCGAAGAAGGGTATTAGATGAACAAGTTTTTCAAGTTTCAAAGTATTAGGTTTGATAGTTTCCATGTAAATGACGTAAACGCAAAACTTAACCAACGCCGCCACCGCCGACGACGACGATCAAATGACGACAATACATGTAGCTATCCTGGAGACTTAACCAGTACTTTCGCTGTTTGTGTTTTGATATCCAAAATGCAGAACCAGCACATACTGGGATTCGAACCCAGGACCTTTTTGTATGAGAGGCCAACGTCTACTGCACCACTGCTTTGAACACACATTTGAAACATAATTATTGTAAAATCTGGACATTTTATAATCAAATAGACCTTGACCTTCGAGTTATAGACCTGGATATTGCATGGTGCATTCTTTTCATCAAGTTGAACAATATCACCATCATATAATTTGAAGATGAATTGATGTATTTTGAAGTTACAGCCTTGACTATAATAATAATAATAATAATAATAATAAAGGCTTTATTTAGAGAGGACACTCATTTGACATAGTACATGTATGCAAGTCAATTTTCCATGAGGGCTACAAACATAAACAAAATGAAATGAAACATGAACAAATGCGTGTTACATATGAACAACTCAATGTTACAATTATACATGTATATACATGTATAAATATTGACTTAAAATTGATATGCCTATTACTGTATCGTAGAACAGCCACAGATCCAAATATTGTGCATAGTTTCATGAAATTACATTTCCACATTATGTTTTAAACATTTGAATGGCTTTCTGATAAATAACTCGTTCAGGAAATATCATCCATTTAAGTTCAGCAAACATTAAAGATGAAGGGGTGATAAAATCACAATCAAGGATTACCCTGGCAGCCCTTTTCTGAAGTTTCACTAGTTTGTTTTCAAGTTTATTTGTGCAATTTTCCCAGATAACACAACAAAAATCAAAATGTGGAAGTATGTATGCATTATAAAAACGTTTACGCTTTGTCATTTGAGAGAAATAATTTGATTCTTGATAACATATATATAGAGATATGTATTACATTTCTTTATAACGTTATCAATGTGATCACCCCACGAAAGACCGTTGTTAACTGTAATACCTAGCAACTATCTCAGACAGACACATGGCAAAATGCAAACAAGTGAATGAAATTACATGTCAATTGCTTGAATTGTGTTTTACGCTACTTTCAACAATTGTTCAGTTATATCACAGCATTTCCTCAGTTTAGTTACCAGTACTACTGGTCCATTTATCCATACAACAGCCAGTCGGTCTTAATGCTAACACGCCACCCTGAGCGCTTAAGAGGGCAGCCACTACTACCAAATTGAAAGTATATATGGTATGACCAGGCCGGGGATGGGACCTGTGACCTCTCGCTCCCAAGGCAGACGCTCTACCACTACACCATTGAGGCAGACAAAAAAAAACAAGACATGGAAATTCCATGAAACCAGGTTTTCTATAATGGAAGGTGTTTGATTAAGAATTAACAGATCTGTCAAATCTTTCTGTTAATAGATAATCAAAGCTAGCAATTCAAGTAACAGGGAATATTTCTATTGATGAATAATCATAATTACTTTGTCAATTAAATATATCACAATTTTATCTAACAAATATCAGTTCAATACAGTCAATCGTGTGTTGATGGCCTCATTTATTAAGAACATATAATAGATAAGAGATATTAAGCAACCTTTTGTTGTAAGCAGCCACATTTTAGGATCCCTAATGCCAGGTTGATAATCAGTAATCAGCCTTAACCCTTTACTTGATAGTAACGCGTTTATGCCTTTGCAAACAGACTAGATCCAGGGCCCGAGGTTATGAAACTTACTCATATCTAATTATCTATGCTATATTCTTTTAAATTGCCAAGTTATTTAATATGGAGCATATTTGTGCGAAGTTATTTGAAAATATCTATATGCATGGTAAATTATGGTCTGAACAAAAAAAGTTCAAGTAAAGTATATTTTCTGTCACTGTGACCTTGACCTGGAAGCTAAACACATAAATTGTGCATATGACATTTGAAAATATCTCTATGGATGAAAAAGTTATTGTCCGGACAAGAAAAGTTCAACTGATGTCTTTTTGTTGTCACTGTGACCTTGACCTTGAAGCTACAGACAAAGGTTTTGCATTCGGCACATCGTCTTGATATAGTTCATATTTGTGCCAAGTTATTTGAAAATATCTCTATGCATAGGGTTAGGGTTAGGGTTAGTTATGATCCGGACAAGAAAAGTTCAATTAAAGTCTATTTCTTATCACTGTGACCTTGACCTTGAATCTACATAATTTTTTTTGGCATTTGGCACATCGTCTTGATATGGTGCATGTTTGTGCCAAGTTATTTGAAAATATCTCTATGCAGGGCAACGTTATGGTCCGGACAAGGAAAGTTGATGCCCCCCCGCCCGGCCGCCGACTTCGCCAACCTAATAACCAGATTTTTCCTTTGGAAAACCTGGTTAAAAAAGGCACATACAATAACATGCTAACTGCCATGCAGTAACTGTCTCAGACTCCACAAAAATCCACTGTAGGGCAATTGGCTATTACCACTTATTTGAGCCTTTTCCTCTAAGAAAAATTACCTTTTCCCAAATACAAAAATTGCTGAAGACAACTTTGAAAATATCTGGACAAAAATGTGAACCATCTCTATAAGCGAAAGTAAAATTAATGAATAAAGTTGAAAACATTGTGGCCAAATAAGAAATTTCTCTTTTGATAACAATGTTTTACAAAAGTTGTCTGATGCAGAGGTATCAACATGCATCTTTATGTTGGAAAGGGTTAATGTCATCACGACCAAGGTCACAGAAACTAGTCAGAAGCTTTTGACAAATAATTTACACTGGATCAGGTAAATAGAGATACAGGCAGATGTTTATTTACAAAAAGGCAAAGATTTGTTTTCCTACAACATAGCTTTGTTATAAAAACGTACAAACAAATAGACAAACAAGTTATACCTATGTGCTCTTTGAATCTCTGAAACAGTCGTTTTGTCCATGACTGTAGGTACCCATAGCGGGGATAAACGTCATGTGGTAATGTGAATCTGACACCAACACTCATCATGTCTATTATTACAATGTGATTTCATGTATACACATCCTGCAATGGAGAAAAGGCCTTATTATATTATATTCATAAGCATCCATATACTTAAGTCGAAGGAAACAAGAACAAAAAATGTAGGTATTCCATAGTCCCCTCCACAGCTGTTTTAGGACACAACATTAAAACTAGATATTTTACATTTTACTTCCCTGCAGTATAATTATCATTCTAATATATCTACAGGTCTCCTAAGTTCGTGATCTTAAGCACTAAAATAAACAACATTGTTTTAAAAAGTATTAAATGAATCTTTAGACAGCAGAAAATAGTAACACACTTCTCAATTGACTGCTAATACAAAGTCATGGGAGAAAAGAACGAAAATAATGACGTGATGAACTTAGATAGATCACGAAGTTTGAAGGTTCTTTGATATATCACAAAAAATGCCTAATTCTGGTATGTGACCGACCAGCCTGCTGCCTCTTCCCAAGATGTCTGCATACATCAAGTTTCTATAGGTGTAACAGTGTAGAATATATAAGCAGATAAGAAAGAATATTAAGTAATTACCAAATCAACACCAATGAACGAATTAATATATTCCACTTTCGTTTTCCGGGTTTTCCCAAGTTACCTGTGATATATTCGAAAAGTTGCGGTTGAGGGGTATGTGTATTCCCCGGCCATATCGATAAAATTACACCTTAAAAGCCGGCCATCACGGCCCCACCTACTAAAATCTTTATTTCATATTCGATTCTAATAAATTTGGTGTTAAATTGAAGCTATTGTTCTAACCTTTAGAAAAATGTAAAAATAATTTTAATCAATAAATTATTTTGTGACATATACGTCTTCATATATTGACAAATTTTAAGCATATTTTCGTATCTAAACAAATAGTAAAGAATTAGATAAATATTTGTTATTCCTTGATTTATACTTAATTAAAATGAGTTATTACTCCCTTTGCAACAATGTTTTCAACTATATAATATATTTGATGCCTTTATTGTGATTTCTTATTTATATTATTAATTCTCCAACAATATTTTGTATACTTTGCTCCCGACCGATCAGTAAGATATTTTAGGGATATAAATTATTTTTTACTTACTTATCCCAAGCCTCAAAAAGACGGCCATGAACCTCGCTGGACCGCTTCCTGTGTATTCTTGTCAAGAGGTTCTCCGTTACCTGACGGACCTGCAGATCGACGGTTTCAGACTCTGTACAAAGAAAAGGAACCAGAACATACATATACGAGGTGTGTTCAAAAAGTACGTGGACTTTTTCAATAAATTGAAAACTTTCGGCGTGATTTCAATTAAATTTTACCTCCATTTATCAAAATATGTGCCGCATTAATCTATGTAGGAATTCCATATTTAGTATAAAAAACGATCACTATGGAAACATTCGCAGTTGCCAGGTAACACGCACCCGGAACACGCCAAAATCATAATGCTTTTAACTCATTTCATTTAATATATTTTAAAAGATAAAATTATCCTGCTGATTACTTGACGTTATGGACAACGGTTTATACCGTTAAATTACGTAATTTCCGTTTTTGTTTGAAACAATAACAACTTTCATAACAAGCGTCGGCTGGGAACGCACGTAAAATGTCGTCATCCGAAAACACGGAAATCCGCGCAGTCATTAGATTTGGCGCGAATTTGAGCAAAACACCAACGGAAACCATGAAAATGTTAGAAGAATCCAAACATAAACCACGGGTCAATAGATCTTTAGTTTTTAAATGGCATACATTGTTTCGTGAAGGAAGAGAATCAGTAGAAGATGACCCTAGAATAGGACGAAAACCAAAAATTAATGCAGCGTTAACGTCATCCGTTAAAGAAATTATTGATGAAGATCGGCGCCTTACTGTCCGAGATATATCACAGAAGATCGGTATAAGTGTCGGGTCGGTTCAAACCATTTTAACAGACACATTTGGAATGAATAAAGTCTCTGCTAGATGGATCCCGCGAATATTATCAGCAGATCAAAAAGAGCTGAAACGTTATCCAAAAACGTAACGTCGTTGACGTTATCGGACTGCTCCGGGTAAGCTTCACATGTACATTTGTTAGCGCTGTTGCTACGAAACAGAATATGATAACACCAAGAAATTTGGAAATCATATAGCGGAAAAGTTACTTGTCATAGCAATATACGTTTTATTCTTGTGCACTATTTAATAATTGAAATATTACAAAAGTCCACGTACTTTTTGAACACACCTCGTATAGTATGTGTGTGTTTTATTCTGGTGTTAAGAGGAATTACTTAAATAATGAAGGAAAAGAAGAAGTCGTTTATCATAAACGACGGCTCCATTTTTTACATTATTTTAACTTGTCAGATGTCTTCACGCTTCATCGTTTCATTCTGGTCTGAAGAGGAATTACTGGGTTAATGTGGGAAAAGAAGAAGTCGTTTATTATAAACGACGGCTCCATTTCATACATTATTTTAACTTGTCAGATGTCTTCACGCTTCATCGTTTTATTCTGGTCTTAAGAGGAATTACTGAAATAATGTAGGAAAAGAAGAAGTCGTTCGTTATTAAGGACGTCTCCATTTCTTACATTATTTCAACTCTTCTTTTTAAATCACATTCACTTATCCTTTTGATATAATATGAACATTAAATAGAGGGGAGATAAAAGGGGATGGGAGGGGGAGAGAGATAGGGAGAGTGAGGGAGAGAAAGAGAGATATAGATAAAGAGGGAGAAATAATAAATTCTTACCGTTTTTGCAGACACGATGCTGCCAGCAACTGCAACTGTCGCAGCATAATGCATGCATTCGTTCACTAACCCTGCTGGAACAACTAATACACATATACACATTCATTTCAAGTTTTTCTGAGAAATAACTTATTTTGGGATTTTTTTATATATATATATGGGCAATGAATACAAAGGTGAAACAAACAGAGGGTATAACAAAAGACAAACATCAATTTTTATTTTCACATGTATTTTTAATGAGCAATTAACATGATGTATGATTAAAGCCGACTGTCCATTAAACATTTCTTTAATAATTTACCCCACAAAACACGCTGCACATAACGTAATTAAATGACGAATCTATTTCAATATAATTATAAGTATTTATTATAAACAAACATGTTATTGTTAAATTACAGTGTTTAACATATATTTAACTTCAAAGTAACTATAATCGATAATTATCCTTACTAAGTATATAGTACTATATAATCATTAGGTCGACGAGTTCTCCTAATGGTTAATCTATATTACTAGTACGACGAGTTTGCAGTTCGACGGGTTCTCCTGCACCCAAATAAAGTACCTAAAACCTGTAAGACCCAATAATTGAACAGAGTTGAAAACATGGTGACGAAAGGAGAAAATTATCGTTAGCATATTTAACAATACAATATAGACGGGAGAATCAAATAAAGTACCTAAATCCTGTAAGACCCAATAATTGAACATAGTTGAAAACAGGGTGACGAAAGGAGAAAATTCTCGTTTTGAGCAATTTCCTCTTTTGTCACCATGTTTTCAAAAAGCCGCCTGCTGCAAAGGCTTCAGAATGCGTCTATATGAGGAAAAGGTTTGAAATGTTTTTACAAATTGTTTATCATCGTCGTGCAGATGTCACTATATTGTACATAAATGAAAATAAAAAATTAGTATAAATAGAGGATCTTACATGTGCGCTTATTTGATATTGTTTTTATGAAACGAGTCGACTGAAATAATATGACGCGAGGCTCTGCCGAGCCATATTCGTTTCAGTCGACGAGTTCATAAAAACAATATCAAATAAGCACGAATGTAAGATTCTATTTATCACATAACACCATAAAAAGATGTTTTCAATCTTTAAATCGATCTTTCTTCGTCCTCATATAAACAGTGACCGAAGGTCACCCCGAAATTCTAATGCATACGTCCACTGTAAAATATAGTCCCTATCGATAACCTTTTGATTTTATACAAAATTAGCAACAGTGCTCTTATAACGTTTTATTTATCGAGATTTATTCTCTTTAAACAATAGTTTTAATAAATGCCGAAATTAAGAACAATTGTAAACATTATGCTGTCATTGAAAGTGACGTCACACTCAGGAGTGACGTCACATACGTGCTGTGAGTCGGCTATTTATGTAACTAGTTACATATGATATTTATGTCACTGCTTTATGTCACTCCTGGAGTGCAAGTTATGTGATAAATAGCATTACTTACCGAAAAGTATGGCGCAACATCGAACAGCACTTCTTCTGTCAAAAACTGGCGAGTTTTGTAGCCAGGGAAGGCAAACACACTAAAACCATCCGTAGGAAGATATTCAGCCAAGTATTTGGTCTGACTGTGTCCGACAACAAGTGCCATTTCTATGTTAACTAACAACTGTTTGCAATTATACAACAAACTCACAATTCAGAAACAGGCAAGTCAATTTTCAATTAAAGGTTTCTTTATTATAAACAATATATTATAATACACAAACACAAAATACGTTCCAAATACGTACAAACAAAGTCATTAAGGAAAGTAAAGACGGAACATAACACAGAACACCGATATGTTTCAGTAGAAATAACATCAAAAGATAATAGCATATAAGTTGAGAAAAAGAAAACATATTAATTACATAATCATTCTCTCTAAGGATTAATAAATTAAATTTAACAAAATGAATACAAGTTCATACAATTCAACTACATATACTCATTAGTGATGATGTAAATTAATTACAATATCAGTTTGTATCATATTATTTTGATTAAAAACGATACTACGTAAGGATTTTCGGATACTGGAAAGTCTTGAGTTGACATTCACCAAATTTACCTGAAAAAGACATACATCATGTTAAACAAACACTGTTTTTAACAAATCTGAAAAAATACACTTTCGCCATTATAGTTAAACAGCTTAAAACCTAAGATATAATAAAAACACCTTTTTAAGAAATAGAACTTGCACTACATATGATTAATAAAGGCCCGACAATCTCGATAAGGGGGGGGGGGGGGGCGTGTTGGCTGGAAATTATATGACGCGAAATATCAAACAATAAAAACACTTATGTTTATCAAACGATATTTCTAAAAGTTTTTAAGTATATGTCACAAAATAATTTATTGATTAAAATTATTTTTACATTTTTCTAAAGGTTAGAACAATAGCTTCAATTTAACACCAAATTTATTAGAATCGAATATGAAATAAAGATTTTAGTATTGGGGGGCCGTGATGGCCGGGTTTTAAGGTGTAATTTTATCGATATGGCCGGGGAATACACATTGCCCGGTTGAGGAAAGTTTAGTGTCAGTACTTCCGTGCACATTCCACAATTCGATTGTTTAGTTTTTTCTAGATGTTTCTAATCAGTGCTTATTTATAACCATCTGTCAAATGTCAGTGTCCTGGTTTAAACTAGACCAATAACAATGCGTAGGTCTAATGCACTAAATGGAGGTTTTTGGGGGCGAAATGGGTGAAATTGAGAGGTAAATACGTATAGGGGATCGTAAACGATCAACAATAGCTTATTTTACCACACTGTCATTGTCTATAAAAATGAACGATTTTACGTTAAAAAACTCGGGCACATGCAGTGATTAAACATCGACCAAACAAATCTTTCTTGGTCCTAAACGCCGCTTGCAACAAGTTTTCAGTTATATCACGGATACATCGAGAGCTTGACGTGAAACGGTTGTAACTAAAATTAGTATTTATCACCTCGCCATAAAGTCTTTATAAGCGTTAAATCATTTTTTCTTTGTAAACAATGGAAATCTAGGTGCCATTGGCATAATTGCTCGTTCTGAGCAATGGGCCATTATATTTGTTTTAATAGTACTTAAGTGCAATATAATGAAATAGTGCTTTATGTGAATAAGCGGCATATAGTCGAGCGCGCTGTCCTCCGACAGCTCTTGTTATTGAAAAGAGCTGAAAACATTGGGCGGAAGAGGGGAAATTCGTCATCATGGGCAATTTCATCATTTGCCACAAAGTTTTCAAAAGTAACAGCATCTGGCATATTGCACATATATACTTCTGTTGCAAAATTGAAAAAATTTGGTGAGCATTGTTTTGTTAAACCTTTTCCGAAATACATGTACAGACGACATTTTAATACAGTGTGGCAAAACGATAGATTACTCATAATAACCAATTTGTATACGCCCGTAGGGACGTTTTATGGGAACACCTACGTCGGGTTGGTGCCAGGCGGCGTCCAAACATTGTCAGCTCTCTAATTCAGTGTTTCCATCCGATCTTCACGAATTTTGTTGAACATGTGTGTGCCATAGCATAATATTTCGGCCAAATTCGATAACCGGCCAAATCGTGCGAGGCATTTTTGGGTTATATGGCCCTTGAATTATCCAAAATTACCAAAATTAGGCTTGTCCACTCTCTAAGTTGAAATTTTTTCATTTGATCTTCATGAAACTTGTTCAACATGTGTGTTGGCATCATGTCTCAGCCAAGTTCGATAACCAGCCAAATCTAGTGAGGCACTTTTGAATTATGGCCCTTGAATATCCAGAATTGCCCTCAAATTGTTTACAAAAGTCGTCTATTGCAGATGTGTTGAAATTCTTCTGCAATAGAGAAGGGGCCAAATGAAGCAATCTCCAAACCTACACATTATTGATTTAAAACCTCTACAGGTGGTTCAATTGTTTAGATATAGCCTTTTTTGCTTTTACCCTTTCCCCCATGCAGACATCATTTGACCTGTTTGCAGTAGACGACTTTTGAAAACAGGAGGCAAAAGGATAAATTGTTCATAATGTGCACTGCTCGGTTGTATACGCCCGTCTTTAGACATGGGAATATTATGGGTAAACCTGTGGCATTCACAACGTTTGCCTGCTCTCTTACTTGAGCAGTCTTTTATCCAATCGTCATCAGATATTGGTGTGAATCACTTAAGTGGTCCCTGAGTTATTCCTCCCTGACGGGGGTATTTTGTGAAAGTTTGTCATATTGTGACATTTGCAGCAAAGGTTTTCAGCTCTTTTCAAAAATCATACTTTTGTTAATAGAAATTATTCATATTTTTGCCATGATGTTTTCAAAGTCGTCTACTGCAGATTAAGTTTCTGTAGGAAAGAGTTGATTGTTAATGTTGATTAAATGTTTAGAGAAGCCATGTATATAGCACCTCAAATGTCAATTATAACATCTTTGCTACTACAGCTTGGTGAGACTTTGCAATCCACCGTGGCCTTGTGGCCTGAGTACGATAGCTGCTTGCGTCAGTCATGGTGGATTGTCCTTTAACAAGGCACATAAGATTTTTGTTGATTTGATGTAATTAGAATACAGTTGAAAATAAACTATTTGATGAAACTTTGCATAATATTAATCCACCATAAATTGACGCCGCTTTCAACAATTATTCAGTTATATCACGTCGTTTACTGGTTCATTTACCAGTATTACTGGTCCATTTATCTTGCCACCAGCCAGTCAGTCGATATGCTAACCTACAAACCTGAGCGCCAAGAAGGGCTGCCATTACTACCATTTACAAAATCTTTGGTATGACCTACCAGGTTCAATGGACCGTTTTGAATTTTCAATTTTTGTCACAAGTTGTATTTCATAAAACTCGGCTTTGAATTGTTAAAATGTCAATAAATTTGACATTGATGTGAACTACACTTGTTGTCTGAAACTTGTAAGAACTATCGTCCAATTATGTCATTTCGGCCATTTTCTCAAAGTCTGAGACATGTTTGTACATGTAACTACTGCTTCAATGGGGATTAAGTCGGAAGTGAACTCCTAATCCGGAAGATGAGTGGCCAGCACTTTGAACTCCAGAATCCTTGAGATGAATATTTACAAGATGATTTTGTTCGCATGGTTATTTACGCCGCTTTTAACAATAATTTAGTTATATAACTGCATTTCCTGAGTAAGTTACCAGTACGTCTGTTCCATTTATCCTGATACCAGCAAGTCTATCGTAACTAGAAATATCACTGAAGGTGATGAATACCCCCAGCTGGTGCCTGACAATATACATATGTATGAGAAATTCAAGGGGCCATAACTCATTTGAATAATTCCAGTGCAACACGCCGACAATATGCACATCTAGTCTTGGTATCAATCATTCTTGTGAAGTTATATTGAATTCTGATCAAGGGTTGCTGAGAATTAGTGTTCACAAGAAATTTCTACAGACCAACGGACCGACCGACCGACAAGCGCGACTCTTATATAGCCCCTATATACTATGTATCTGGGGGTATACTAATGCCTAACCCACGATCTTAAGGGTAAGTCGGGAAAGGCATTGCTACTGCTTTTAACTTTTTTTTATATGACCCAGTCGGGGATAGAAACCGCACCCAAGGCGAAGGTTTTACTACAACTACACCACGGGGGCGGTCCAGAATGAGCCGAGAGTGGAATATCTTGCAGATTCTTTGCTGCTTTACTTCAAATTCCAAGTCAGTGTACTTCTTTGAGTAGTCCATCGGCAGCTAACGTATATATGATTTTTTTTCCAGGAAGTCGCATACTTTTGCACGCATTTTTCGTGCCTGTTCAGTCAATGATTAAACGACTCCATATAACGATTTTCTTGGACTTATTTAACCAATTCCATCTTACAATAAATCTGTAGCAAACGAATTTGAACATTAATTGAACTAGAACTATCACTGAAGATAGTAAATAACCCCAAAACAGCAACTTGACCATACACCATAACTTAATAAGTAAAAGGGCCAGAACTCTGTAAAATAACATGCAATTGTAACATCTCCTCTTGGTATAGAAGCTTCATGTAAAATGTTATTGAATTCCATCCAGTGGTTTGTAAGGAATAGGCCGGACAAAATATGGCTTCCGACCGACCGACCGACAGCCCGACACAGTGACTCCTATAAACCCCCTCTTCTTCGAAGGGGGGTATAATAAAGTTGAAACCATTGAGGCAAAAGGAGAAATTGCTCATAATGTCACAATGTTTTCAAAAGTTGTCTGCTGCAGAATCTTCAGAAAGCGCCTGTATAAAGGAAATGGTCTCATGTGATCTGTCCAGGTGTCTTTCTTCTTATATCATATTGAAGAATTAAGTATTGATTGTTGTCAACATCCTGTGGCATCTTAAACCCTTTCCCACATACAACAAATTTTCAGCAGATGACAAATCTCTATAAATGAAAGTTTAATCATTGCATAGAGTTGAAAACATGGATGTAAAAGAAGAAATTTCTCCTTTTGTCAACATGTTTTCAAAAGTCGTCTCCTGCATAGGCGTCGGAAAGTGTCTATATGTGGGAGAGATTGTCCATGCCATTACGACATTCTTTACAAAAAGTAGCCACGAAAGACTGGTTAAATATTCTATTCATTAGGTGTTTAACCTGTTCCCATTTACAGCAGAAGACTATTGAAAACATTGTGCCATATTGTGTCATCTCTTCAATAAGTACACTTTTTACGGGATTTTTTGTTTATACATACATGTATTAATACTAAGCTTATAAACTTATTCAATTCAATTCGTTTATTATTAGACTCGAACAACACGTATTACTCGTCATTACATATTTACATGAGTTAAAAACTTCAGAATACAACAAAAACAAAGAAAAAAAATAGAACAAATACAAGGAATAAATAATCAATTAATAAAAACAAAATATGAAAAAAAATCATTACTGGAGTGAATTGCACTTTAAAAGGACAGAATTCCCCCCTAAGCTTAAAAGGGATCTCATGATGATAAGCATTCCAGATATTAACATGACGAATTTTGTTGCAAAGCATCAAAGACGCCGCGCATGATTTTGAAGCATGACTTAAAGGAAACAGATGCAGTTCAGTACATTCAAATAACCTGTGCAAACAGACAGGATCTAAATATTTTGAACAAGGAGGCCAAATGTCCCATTATTTAAAACAAGAAGGCCAAGATGTGCCTCAAATACAATAATTACTTGATAACAACAAAATATTAAAGAAATCATAACTGGAGTGAATTGCAGTTTAAAAAGACAGAATGCTCCTTATGCTTAAAAAGGATCTCATGATGAAAAGTATTCCAGATATTAACAAGACGAATTTTGATTCAAAGCATCAAAGATGCCGCGCATGATTTTGAAGCATGACTTAGGAAGCAGATGCAGTTCCGTTCATTTAAATAACCTGTGCAAACAGAGAGGATATTGAACAAGAAGACCAAATGTCCCTTTATTTTAAACAAGAGGCCAAGATGTGCCTATATTGCTCACCTGGCTACCATAGTCTATAATAAAACTTTTTCAAGAGCAGAAAAGGTAAATTTTGACGTAGGGATTAGACGCTTTATATGCAAAAACATCCCTCGAAACTTTTTTTCTGAGCTTTGATGAAAGTCCGGGCCGTAAACCAAACTATTAACAAAGCGTAGCCTAGGAAGTTGGGGAAAAGTTATTAAATACCAATTCAATTTGTATTAACGATAGAAGACATACGTATTTTGTATCTTGTTGTTACTTAAATCAGTTCATGCAATTTATTGATTCATAAAGGTTTGGTGTTTTTTTAAACATATTACAGGAATTTTCTTTACAATAATAATCTTGGTTGCTCCCTATTCGATTACGCAACCCCCATGGTGCAAAATTGAATAATAATATTTATATAACAAGAGACACACAAGGCTCCGGATCGCTCTACTGGCTACGAGAAGGTGTCTTCTGTTTCCTATTTGAAAGTTTTTCATGCTTTCAGAGTTGTGCTCTCAGTGAAACATATATTCTTTGCATGTTAACCCTTTCCCACATACAACAAAATTGCAGCAGATGACTTAAATATGGCAACTCTCTATAAATGACAGAACAGTTATTGAATAAAGTTGAATACATTGTGGCAATGTTTCCTTTTGGCACAATTGTTTCAAAAGACGTCAGACATGAAGCGTCTGTATGTGGGAAAATTTTAACAAGAGGGCCATGATGGCCCTGGATCGCTCACCTTAATTATACAATGTACTGCAATGCAAAACACATCAAGACAATTATTCTGAATGCATCCTCCACAGTGTTAACAATATTTTCCTTCATTTGGCCTAGTGATCTGTATTTTTTTACCTGATATGAGCCATATTCCAACATGGACTCGATATCATCAAGACAACATTCTGACAAAGTTTCAACTTGCTCAAAGTAAAAATGCGGCCTCCGGAGTTTGAACAATATTTTCCTTTATTGACCTAGTTTCTGATCCAATATGACCCCTATTAGAACTTGACCAAAATATAATTCAGACAAACATTCTGACCAAATTTCAAGCTGCTGAAGCAAACATAAGGCATCCAAAGTGTTAACAAGATTTTACTTCAATTTGGCCAAGTGACCTAGTTTTTGACCCGGCATGACCCATATTCAAACTTGGCCTAGATATCATTCAGCTCAACATTCTGAACAAATTTCAAGCCACCGAAGCAAAACATGCGGCTTCTACAGAGTTAACAAGATTTTCCTTCAATTTGGCCTAGTGACCTAGTTTCTGACCCAATATGACCCATATTTAAACTTGACCTAGATATCTTTAAGACAAACTTTCTGACCAAATATCAAGCTGCTGAAGCAATTAATGCGGCATCCAAAGTGTTAACAAGATTTTCCTTCAATTTGACCTAGTGACCTAGTTTTTGACCCGGCATAACCCATAACTTGAAAAATTGCGGCCTCTGGAGTGTTAACAAGATTTTCCTTCAATTTGACCTAGTGACCTACTTTTTGACCCGACGTGACCCATGTTCGAACTTGACCTACATATCATCAAGACAAACATTCTGATAAAGTTTCAACATGCTCAAGTTGAAAATGTGGCCTCCAGAGTGTTAACAAGATTTCCCTTCAATTCGACCTAGTGACCTAGTTTTTGACCTCATATGGCCCAGTTTCGAACTTGTCCAAGATTTTATGGAGATGAACGTTCTTATAAACTTTCATGAAGATTGGATGCAAAATGTAGCCCGTAGAGTGTTAACAAGCTCAAATGTTGACGACGCACGACGGACGAACGCCGGACAAAATGTGATCCCAATAGCTAACCTTGCACTTCGTGCATAGGTGAGCTAAAAATAGCATGTGAAAAGTTCATTCTCAATGGACGCAAACGTTGGTTTATTACACTTTATAGCACATCTGTTTATTAAGTAATAGATCAATTATTGTCCGTCTTTGATAGACGTCATGTATTCACAGAAACAATTTATCTTTGGCAGTTTTAAAATAAAACCACACGGAAACTGTGTTCCCCTAGTTAGAATTTTATCACTTTTAAGGAGGAATTTAATAAACAAATTGTTTGATTTTGATAATTCTCAATAAAGTTTATGCTCTCAATGGCGAAAAACCCCAATATGTGCAATATTTACAAGTTTGAAAGAAACCAAATTAAAAATGTGATATATGTCATATTCACAATCAATTTTGGACTTTTTAATGATATTATATTAATCTGAACTGTAGACTCAAAAGTATTCAAAAGACAAGAGGACCATGGTGGTCCCGTATCGTTCACATGAAATCTATTGTTGAAATTTATATTTGAGTAAGAAGGAAATATGCTGCTTTTCTTTTTTAACCTCGAGCAGCCATATTGTACAGAAAAGCAGAACCGATTGAATAGTTTTGTTAGCTGGTCCGTTTGCATTAAAAGGTGATGTAATTTGAAGTTGTCTTTACTTAATGTTGTCCCTGGTGGTTCTTTTAAACAGTTAGAACGATGTTGGAACAGGGACAGTTAAGAAATAGTTGTGTGAATTCGATTCGAACATTGGTCAGTAGTTTCGGATAAGATGTTGTTTAAAGTATTTATATATATATATATATACTTTAAACACTGGCGGCCATATTGTGACGTGAATCAAATGGCTTTTATAATGTTTGTAGAGAACCACTTAAGGAACATATATGTTTTTTGTCATTATGCCATTGGCTTTGAAGGATGTGTAGATACGGTGGCCATTCTTTGCAGCAAAGTGGAGCAGTTTGAACAAATTTGTTACAGGGCCACTGACGAATTATGTGTGTGAATATGTTTTGAAATAGAGCAAGTAATTTAGGATGAGATGTTCTAATTTTAACTCTGGTGGCTCTTGTGCACCGGAACAAAGGGTTTGATTTTTTTTATAAGAGGTCGTATTAAGCAACATTTGTGTGCAATTTATTTTTCATTGGGCGATTGGTTAATATGTCATTTAAAGAGCTAAGAAACATGCATGTTACATGTTTTTGAAATTGGGCCAGTGGCTTAGGAGCGGATGTGGTTTAAATATTATTTTGTTTATATCTGGCGACCATCATTGAACAATATCTGATAGAAGGCCACCTAAAGAACAGTCCTGTGGATTTATTTCTAAAATTGGCCTATTGTTTTAAGAGTTGAAAGAAAACCACAATGGACCGTGAGTGATAACAATATATCAGGTGAACCAAAACGAAAGGATCTGACGGTCTTGTATCGCTCACCTGGCAGCTATGGTTGTATTTGAGTGTAAGTAGGGAAATATGTTTTTAAATATTAGTCTTTTTAGCTCTAATCGCTATCTTGTGCGGCGAAGCCATTGAACAGTTGTGGATAGAAGGCCTCTTAAGGGACATTTGCAAGAAATCATGTTGTTTTTTGACCAGTGATTTAACAAACGCTCATAAAGATGCGGATGGACATACATTTCTTCCCCTTGTGTATAAACGGGACCTTGCTGCATACCAGTTCTCATCCTTGAGATTCTGTAGCGGACGTTTGTACATCCATTTGTTGTCCTTGCTTGTTAACGTTCGCTGCAGTTACCATAGTTCCTACTCTTACAGCATCCTCTTGAAGCATTTATTCTACTTGACCGATAACGTTCCTTCAGGTACTGTTATAGTTTCTACTCCTGTAGCATCCTCTTGAAGCATTTATTCTACTTGCTCGATAACGTTCCCTTCAGGTACTTTTATAGTTTCTACTCCTGCAGCATCCTCTTAAAGCATGTGTTCTTGTATGGTAACATTCCCGTCAGTTACTACCATAGTTTCTCCTCTTACATTATCCTCTTAAAGCATTTGTTCTGGACATCCATTTGTTCTTGTTTCGTTTTAACATTCCCTTCAGTTATTCCCATAGTTTCTACTCTACAGCATCCTCTCGAAGTATATGTTGTTCTTGCTTTGAAACGTTACCTTCAGTTGCTACAAAACATTCTCCACTTACTGCACCCTCTTGAAGCATATGTTGTACTTGCTTTGTAACGTTTCATTCAGTTACTACCGTAGTGTCTCCACTTACAGCATCCTCTTGAAGAATAAGTTTTACTTGCTTTAAAACATCACGTTCAATTACTACCATAGTGTCTCCATTTACTGCACCCTCTTGAAGAATATGTTGTACTTGCTTTGTAACGTTTCATTCAGTTACTACCTTAGTGTACCCACGTACACCATCCTCTTGAAGCTTGTGTTCTTCTTGCATAATATCATTCCCTTTAGTTACTTCCATAGTTTCTCAGGAGTTGCGAGTTCGAATCCCGGCTCGGCCAACTTTCTTTCCGACGTTTGACATAAAGTCATTGCGGCATGCGTCATTCGTCTTCCACCAATGGGCTAAGTCTATGTAGAAAAGCAGCCAGTTGCTTGGGAAGATTGTTGTGTGGAGTACTGGTGTGCGAAAACCAGGAAACACATGAGTAGGTGAACTGGCCGCCGTGATATGACTGAGAAATTGTTAAAAGCGGCGTTAAACCCGGAACAATCAATCAATCCATAGTTTCTCCTCCTACAGCACCCTCTTGTAGCGTCAATTGTCCTAACATCTCTTCAAATGGATCATCAATATTTCCTGGAAAAGAATTGGCAGGCAATCTAATTTGAATTGAAAATTCCTCTTCTAATTTCTCAAAGGTAGGTTTCAAAAGAGCAGAATATGAGAACACCAACTTTTTATCCTCTGTAATATCTGTAATCTCCCCATGTAGGATAGATATACCTTCAATACTACATTCATTAATGACTCTGTCGCATATTGTAGAACCACTATCTCCTTCTCTTGAAAACGGTATATTTTCATCTGAAATCAAAGAATGAAATATTTTATTGTTGTAGTAACTTAAATTAAAGAAGGCAAACATATTCTTTAATAATTTAATGCATGTAAATCATATGCCGTTGTTTCTCCGCGCTCTCGGCTATTTAGCCATATGGCGAGAAAAATGATAAAGGGCGTAGTGCATGTTTTAAAACCCTTATTTGTTTACCAAAACTTAGGTATTGGGTACTCAAAAGAATCGTCTCAGTGACACTATTTGTATGAATACCCACAATATAGGTTTTATTGAGTTCTTACAACCATATCGTGAAAACAATACCGAAATGTCCTCCTTATTTAGTCCTCTTTGTAATGCAGGTTTAGTTACAGTAGCAGTAGTTCCTTGTTCGCCCTAGAATACAGGAGTAGAGGGGAGAGAGTAAATTTATCTACGTAAGTAACATTTGTATTATTTGAGTTTAACGCTCTTCATTTACAATAAAGTCTTATTCATGATCCCAGGCTTGGTTACCAACCAGTAATAGGCTAGAAAATATGTCTTGTCCAACGGCACTACGCCATGGCAAGATCACATTGATTCTGGGGCATCCTATCTCGAAGACTTCGTGCTTACCATTCGTCTTTGGCGGGATCATAAGTACATGTCGGAAATGAGCACATGTCAACTAAGTTAACTACAATTAAGTTAACCGATAATGTAGTCACCCTGGAAATATACCTAGGTCAACTCCCATATTTTAGAAAGCCAGAATCATTTATTACACATTAAATAAAAAGCTATAACCAACATACCTGATCCAACAAGAATATTTACGGCAGGGTCCATGGCATGTAATGGATCTGTATACCTATTCCCTAGTCTCGTATGAGTTGATGGTCTTGTATTTATCGCTAGCAATGACACTATGTGTATAGTGAGGTAAATTACTATTAAATTTGTAAACAGGCCGTGATGCTAAACCTTCCGAAGTTTGACAAATTCGCCAGGGATATCTGACAACATCATCTCCTGTTTCATTTGTTATTCTCATCTCGTGTATGCAGCATTCTTGACGTCTCTCTTTGCAGATTTCTAGCAAGGCAACATCAAATCGTTGTCCGTTTTCGATTAAGAAATCAGTTTGCAATGCAAATGGTCTTTCATCATCTGTTTTTATTACCTCCAAACAGTTTGTGACACAATGTGCACACGTAATACAACGCAACTCACTTTCTCTCTCCCCACTGTTTTCTCGTGATGTCTCCTGATAATCATCACTACGTGGTTTTTGTTTCTCTTTGGTCTGTGTTTCTTTAGACTGTTCGTTCTGTTGAACAGTTGATAATTTCTGCTTTACTTCCACAAAGCAGCCAAGGGTTCCTATCTTATTGTACCCTGTATTAACGCATTCAGAATTGAGACGAAACCCATTGTCAACCTTACCAAATGTCTCACACTGTGGTCGGGCGTGTTTACCGGATGTTTCAAGCTGAACTTTGTATCCTTTATGGTAATTATATTTCTGCAGAATTTGTTTGATAATGTGTTTGGATAACTGAGTTAATTCGGAAGATGCATGTAGAGTTAAGAGTCCATAGATAGTCCCACATCCTGTAACATCTCGTACACTGAAACGAAGAAAAGATTAACGATTTATGTTTATATACGCAGGAGTAGGTTATAGTTCTATGTCCATAAGTGCATCTCTACCATTTCGTATACATTGTAAATGTACTTCAAACAATAATGTGTGTAAACGTTACGTACGTGGGAATATATACATTACGACTGCAAAACAAGTGGCGATGTTCCGTACGGGCTCGTATTTTCGGACGTTTTGATATTGGAGGAGACCAAAATAATCACATTTATCAATTTCTACATGGGGATAACGAAAAATATAACAAATAAACAGCTAGGTAAAATAATCAGAACAAAGAATCTTACAGACAACGATAAATGTCTCAGATCAATTATACTATTTCATTGTCTCCTTTTTAAATGCACAATGTGACATTTCTGACCGAACTGAAAAACGATGTTATAGTAGTTTTATGCAGAAAGATCAATGTTCGTCTTATTTTCTAAGTCGTCAAAATTATTACTGCATTCTGACGTAAAGTAATAACAAAACCTGGGGGCCTCATTTTTAAAGGACATTATTCATTTTAGCTATTTTGAAAGAGGTTCACCAGTTTATCATTTGAACCAGAGACATATAAATATGTCTCTGTTTGAACCGATCAATTTTGAATTCCGACAATTGCTTAAAGAGCAGAGTATTTTAACTTATTTTTGAATTCTGACCACAATTATCAGAGAAGAAGGTTATCAAAGTGATCCTATCCGTTACCATGGCAACCAGTGTTTACAAACAGTTAATTATTTTAACTAGTATTGATTTGATTGTTTGGTGTTTTACGCCGATTATAACAATATTTAAATTATATCACAGCGTTTCCTGGGTAAGTGACCAGTACACTCCGGTCCATTTATCCTGACCCCCAGTACACTTTGGTCCATTTATCCTGACACCAGCCAGCCAGTCGTAATGGTAACCCTGCAACCCTGAGCAGCCATTACTACAAATGTTTAAAGTCTTTGGTATAACCCAGCCGAGTATCGAACCCGCGACCTCCCGCAAGCGAGGCAGACGCTCTACTACTGCGTCGGTTAACCCATTTTGAAGAGGACCATACCATGTCAGGATCATTAACGCGAAGTTTAAATGGAAATGACCCATTGGTATTGGATGAGATGTTATTTGAGGGCAGTGATCTGTGAAGATCATTTTAGGTAAACATTCGTATGTTCGTAACATTCGTAAAAAAGGCCAATCAATTTGGACTACAAACAAAACAGTGACCGAATGAAGTCATACTAGTTTTAGACAGGAAAGCGTTTACATGCTTTTGTCCAGAGAACCCTGCTACAATTCACTATATGAACAGTGTGGATATTAACAAAATGAATCATGAAACCTTTACTTTATTTCATGTTTTTCGTCAAGTGAATGAATTCATTCCTTGTTTATTTCCCATTCTTACAGACTTAAACAACAACCGGATGATACCATTCTATTCTTTAGATTGACGATTGACGAAAGGACAGCCAAGGATTAAAGACGATAAAAAAGAGCTAAACAAATCAGATTCAAGGGGATATAACTCTAGAACGCTTGGACATATTTCATCCGAAAGTATGTCTTTCACATCCGCAAACCGTGATTATCATGCTTATTTAGATTCATTGATATATCTTAAAAATTGATAAAAAAGTTTTATAAACAAACTGCATATCAAACAGACCGACTGTATAACATAAATTAAAACTCAAGGAGTGATAACTTCAGAAGGCTTGTACAGATTTGACCTGATATTGTGTTTTGCACAGCTACCCTTTATGATAAGCATGAGTACCAAGTTTCATTAAAATTTCTTACAAATTGAAGAAGTGAACTCTATAAACTTCATATGTCATACTGACGAACCAACAAACCAACAGACAAATTGGTGAAGTGACTCCAATAACGTTCTGACAGATTTTGTTTGAAGTGTAATAATAATGAAAACTTATATGCATCATTTCCATATATGAGAAAGTTAACAATACCTTCAAACCGCCCCTTATATAATAATGTAAAATGTACTCACTTTAACAGTTCGTCTTGCAATTCTGGACTCAATTTTGTCTCCGCCAACACATCTACATTAAAATTGGACTGACGCAGTAGCCCATGTAATTCAAACTGATGTCTGTGTACAATTTCCAAGAGTTCATACTTCTGTTTGATGAAACGTGAAACGTCATCGATAAGGGGACTA
Organism: Serripes groenlandicus; assembly: GCA_031761405.1. Taxonomy (NCBI): domain Eukaryota; kingdom Metazoa; phylum Mollusca; class Bivalvia; order Cardiida; family Cardiidae; genus Serripes; species Serripes groenlandicus. The sequence continues at coordinate 6,640,195 of JASEVX010000015.1, forward strand.
TTAATGTCTGTCTCACATTTCTTCAGGATTGCCTCTATCTGGCATATGTTCTCCTTACTGATCCATGTCGCAAATCTTTCTTCAAAATTAAAGAATTTGTCACTGGCAAGAAATGTTGTAGTCACCATGAAGTGGATTCCATACATCCGGGATAAGTATTCTATCATCATACATTTCACCCTCCTTCCAACAAGTTCGACCAGTTGTTGCATATCTTCACTATTCAGTGTCTGTGTAAAACGTTGCTGTTTAACTTGAGATTTTTCTTTAATAAAGTCTGCAAAAGAAGATGAACAACCAACATTGACCATCGAAATGACTTTGCAAATTCCACAATTACCAGTTTTCAATTGTGATATTAATACCATTTACAAATGTTCAAATCAGGGCCATATTTTAAAAAATATATATATTTCATAAACAAGGAGTTTACATTCTTTTTTTAATTCAATACACAAAGGTATGCCATACTTCGGATTACACGTTACCTTGATTGATAAATACATCAATCACGAGTTAAAATGGTTCAACACAATTACGTCCCCGATGAACAAAAATTCCTTAAAAAAAGAAAATGTTTTACGGAAAACACTTCATAATTGGTCAGAAAAGTGCAGATTATCATACAATAACGCAAAGGATAGACATACAGCCTTTGGTCAAAAGTGCCACCTCAGCGCACAACAATAGTTCACCACTATACATATGCAAAGACATTCGGATTCTCTATGATTGTGTGTGCCTACATGAGATTATCCATACAATTACATTCCAGTTATCTACCGCCTTGTGTGCCTACATGAGCTTATTCATACAATTACGTTATCTATGACATTGTATGTCTACATGAGTTTATCCATACAATTACATTCTGGTTCTCTACCACTTAGTGTGCCTACATACGATTATGCACACAATTACATTCCAGTTATCTATGATCTTGTATGTCTACATGAGTGTATCCATACAATTACATTCTGGTTCTCTACGACCTTGTGTGCCTACAGGAGATTATGCATACAAATACTTTCCAGTTATCTACCATACTCTGTACCTACATGAGATTATGCATACAATTACATTCAAGTTAGCTATGACCATGTATGTCTACATGAGATTATCCATACAGTTACATTCTGGTTTCTACCATTTTGTGTACCTACATGAGATTATTGATACAATTACATTTAAGTTATCTATGACCTTATGTGCCTACATGAGATTATCTCTACAATTCATTTAAGTGATCTAAGTTTGTCTACATGAGTTTATCCAAACAATTACATTCTGGTTCTCTACCATCTTGTGTACCTACATGAGAGTATCCATACAATTGCATTCCAGTTATCTATGACCTTGTGTGCCTACATGAGATTATGCATTCCATTTATATACCATCTTGTGTACCTACATTCGATTATGCATATACTAACATTCCAGTTATCTACCATCTTGTGTACCTACATGAGATTATCCATACAATTACATTCCAGTTATCTACCAGCTTGTGTAACTACATTAGATTATCCATACAATTTCATTCTGGTTCTCTATGACTGTGTGTGCCTACATGCGATTATGCATACAATTACATTAAAGTTATCTATGACCTTGTATGTCTACATGAGATTATCCATACAATTACATTCTGGTTCTCTACGACATTGTATGCCTACATGAGATTATGCATTCAATTACATTCCAGTTATCTACCATCTTGTGTGCCTACATGAGATTATCCATACAATTACAATCTGGTTCTCTACGATATTGTGTACATACATGAGATTATCCATACAATTAAATGACAGTTATTTACCATCTTGTGTGCTCACATGAGATTATCCATACAATTACATTCCAGTTAACCTCTATCTTGTATGTCTACATGATATTATACATACAACTACAATCTGGTTCTCTACGATATGATATTATCCATGGATTACACTCCAGTTATCTACCATATTGTGTACCTACATGAGATTATCCATACAATTACAATCTGATTCTCTACAATAGTATGAACCTACATGAGATTATCCATACAATTCCATTCCAGTTATCTACCGTCTTGTGTGCCTCTACGATATTATTTGACTACATGAGCAGATGCATACACTTATATTCCAGTTATCTACCATCTTGTTTACCTACATAAGATTATCCAATATCATTCCATTTATCTACAATATTGTGTACCTACGCCTACATATTATCAATACAATTACAATATGGTTTTCTACGATATTGTATGACATTCCAGTTATGTACCAGCTTGTCTGCCTACATCATATTTCCATACAATTACATTCTGGTTTACTACGATCTTGTGTGCCTACATGAGATTATCTACGCAATTACATTCAAGTTATCTATGACATTGTATGTCTACATGAGATTATCCATACACTTACATTCCAGTTATCTATCAGTTATATACCAGTTATATACCATATTGTGTACCTACATAAGATTATCCATATTATTATATTAAAGTTATCTATGATCTTTTTGTCTACATGAGTTTATCCAAACAAGTTCATTCTGGCTCTCTACGACCTTGTGTGCCTACATGTGATTATGCATACAATTACATTCCAGTTATCTACCATCTTGTGTACCTACATGACATTATGCATACAATTTCATTCCAGTTATCTACAATCTTGTGTACCTACGCCTACATGATATTATCCATACAATAACAGTCTGGTTCTCTACAAGTTGTATGACATTCCAGTTATCTACCATCTTGTCTACCTACATTATATTTCAATACAATTACATTCTGGTTTTCTACGTTATTGTGTGCCTACATGAGATTATCTACGCGATAACATTCAAGTTATCTATCTACATGAGATTATCCATACACTTACATTCCAATTATCTACCAGTTATCTTCCAGTTATCTACCATAGTGTGTACCTACATAAGATTATCCGTATTATTATATTAAAGTTATCTATGATCTTTCTGTCTACATGAGTTTAACCAAACAAGTTCATTCTGGCTCTCTACGACCTTGTGTGCCTACATGTGATTATGCATACAATTACATTCCAGTTATCTACCATCTTGTGTACCTACATGACATTATCCATACAATTTCATTCCAGTTATCTACAATCTTGTGTACCTACGCCTACATGATATTATCCATACAATAACAGTCTGGTTCTCTACAATATTGTATGACATTCCAGTTATCTACCATCTTGTCTACCTACATTATATTTCAATACAATTACATTCTGGTTCTCTACGTTATTGTGTGCCTACATGAGATTATCTACGCGATAACATTCAAGTTATCTATCTACATGAGATTATCCATACACTTACATTCCAATTATCTACCAGTTATCTTCCAGTTATCTACCATAGTGTGTACCTACATAAGGTTATCTGTATTATTATATTAAAGTTATCTATGATCTTTCTGTCTACATGAGTTTAACCAAACAAGTTCATTCTGGCTCTCTACGACCTTTGCTCCTACATGAGATTATGCGTACAATTACATTCCAGTTATCTACCATCTTGTGTACCTACATGAGATTATCCATACAATTTCATTCCAGTCATCTACAATCTTGTGTACCTACGCCTACATGAGATTATCCATACAATTATAATCTGGTTCTCTACGACCTTGTGTGCCTACATCAGATTATGCATTCAAATACATTCAAGTTATCTATGCCCTGTGTGCATACATGAGATTATGCATAAAATTTCATTCCAGTTATCTACAATCTTGTGTACCTACGCCTACATGAGATTATCCACACAATTACAGTCTGGTTCTCTACAATATTGTATGACATTCCAGTTATCTACCATCTTGTCTGCCTACATGATATTTCCATACAATTACATTCTGGTTCTCTGCGATCTTGTGTGCCTACATGAGATTATCTACGCGATAACATTCAAGTTATCTATGACCTTGTATGTCTACATGAGATTATCCATACACTTACATTTCAGTTATCTACCAGTTATCTTCCAGTTATCTACCATATTGTGTACCTACATAAGATTATCCGTATTATTATATAAATGTTATCTATGATCTTTTTGTCTACATGAGTTTATCCAAATAATTTCATTCTGGCTCTTCATGACCTTGTGTGTGCCTACATGAGATTATGCATACAATTACAATTAAGTTATCTACCATCTTGTGTACCTACATGAGATTATCCATACAATTTCATTCCAGTTATCTACAATTATGTGTACCTACGCCTACATGAGATTATCCATACAATTACAATCTGGTTCTCTACAATAGTGTGTGCCTACATGAGATTATCCATACAATTCATATCTGATTCTCTATGATAGTGTGTGCCTACATGAGATTATCCATACAATTACATTCCAGTTATCTACTATCTTGTATGTGTAGATGATATTATCTATACAATAACATTCTGGTTCTCTATGACCTTGTATGTCTACATTGGATTATTCATACAATTATATTTAAGTTATCTATCACCTTGTATGTCTACATGAGAGTAAAACTGTATCCATACAATAACATTCTGGTTCTCTACAACCTTGTATGTCCACATTGGATTATCCATACAATTACATTCCTGTTCTCTAGGATCTTGTATGTCTACATGAAAATATCCATACAATATCATTCCGGTTCTATACAATCTTGTGTGCCTGCATGATATTATCCATACAATAACATTCCGGTTCTATACGATCTTGTGTGCCACATCGTACACGTACCCATACATTAATTCTGGTTCCAATTGACATGTTGTACCAACATGAGTGTACTGCGAAGCATCTTCTGATTCTGTACACCCTTATGCACCTTCATGATGAGTGACACACTACGTAAATTGTCTATATAACCTTGAAATCCTTCATACATTTCGGTTTTATATATAACCTTGAGTGCCTACCCGAGTTAAACACAACACATCTTCTGGTTCTGTGTGACCATATGCAACTATTATTATATCATGAGTGACACACTACATACATTTTTGTTTTATAACCTTGAGTTCCTTCAAGAGTGAAACACTACACATCTTCTGGTTCTTTATGACCATGTGTTGCATTATCATGAGTGACACACACTCACACACTACATTTTAGTTTTCTTTATAACCATGCAGTTCCTACATGAGTGAAAAACTACATGTCATCTAGTTCTTTATGACCATGTGTTTCTTTACAATGAGTGACAAACTACATACATTTTGGTTTTTATATATAACCTTGAGTTCCTTCATGAGTGAAACACTCAACAATTTTTGCTTCTTTATGACCATGTTCAACAATTATTATATCACGATTGACACACCACATACATTTTAGTTTTCTTAATAACCTTGAGTTCCTACATGGGCGAAACACTTCACATCTTCTGCAAGGTTCTTTATGACCTGGTGTACCAACACGAGGGTAACAATACATACCTTCTGGTTCTTTATGACCTAGTGGACCAACATGATTGAAACATTAGTGATATACTACATTAATACTGATTCTGTACTACCTTCAACAGTGTATCTACATAATTGTAATGTTACATATCTTCTTATTCTGTAGAACCTTGTGTTCCTATATAACACAACATACATTCTAGTTTGCATACATGAGCGTAACATGTAACATACATTCTGGTTTACACTACCTTGTGTACCTACATCATGAGTGTGACACTACATACATTCTAGTTTGCATTACATTGTGTACCTACATCATGAGTGTAACACTACATACATTCTAGTGTGCACTACATTGTGTACCTACATCATGAGTGTAATGCTACATACATTCTAGTTTGCACTACATTGTGTACCTACATCATGAGTGAAACACTACATACATTCTGGTTTGCACTACAGTGTGTACCTATACATGAGTGTAACACTACATACATTCTGATTTACACTACCTTGTGTACCTACATCATGAGTGTGACACTTGATACATTCTGCTTCTCTACAACCTTGTATACCTATATGAGTGAAACACTACATACATTCTGGTTTGCACTACATTGTGTACCTACATGAGTGTAACACTACATACATTCTGGTTTACACTTCCTTGTGTACCTACATCATGAGTCTCACTCTTGAAACATTCTGCTTCTCTAAAACCTTACATGAGTGAAACACTACATACACTCTGGTTTGTACACCCCATGTGTACCTACATCATGCGTTTGACATTACATACATTCTGGTTCTTTATGATCTTGAATATCTACATGTGTGTAAAACCTTTTCTTTACAAATGTGTGTACTTCTAAAAGTGTCGACTTCAAATACAAACATTATGATTGTGTATACCTGTGTGTGTACCTACATGAGTGTAACACATCATACATTATGGTTGTCTAAATTATTGTAACTATAAATACCTTGTTGTTCTTTAAGATCTTTACAAAGAATCTCTACGAAACAACATTCATCGAGCTGTTTCAGGTTCTCCGTAATATAATCTGAAAGAGTCTTGTCTGGCTCCTGGCTCTCCCTTGGAATTAAGGGTAATATGTAACTTGCCATCTTGTCCAGCACCATGACGACCTTATGTTCAAGGACACTTTGAATGTCTCCACTTAGACTTCTTGAAAGGCTCTTATTTTCTGGAAGACCATCACCTTTTTGCACGAACAATTTGTGATTTCTTGTTGATGGATTGTAGATGAAAGTGTTCTCTTGTTGAGTCTGTGTAAGTGTTGATAGCATGTCCTTAAAAATATCAAAAAACTAGAACTATCACTAAAGGTGATCAATACCCCCGCCCCAACCCCTGACGCATATTATATCTCACAGTATTATCTTTGACTCAGACAATTTGAATATCAGTATCAAAAAGAAATACTAAGATGATATCAAAAAAGCAATATATACAAATCTAATTTTAAAGAAATTTTGTAAAGAACATTTTCTAATGCATAAAATACAATCCGCATAAAGTACTATTTCCTCATGAAATAAGTTTTTATTTAGTTTTGTAGTTTCAGAAAACAAACAAACAAGAAGAAAATGAACCACATTCTTTATTCAAAGAGTAACAAGGTTTTTACTGTAAACTACTGAATATTCGTGAGGACCTATTTTCGATATTTTTCATGATTTAGATATTTTGATATTTTGATTTTTAGAATGAGTAGCAGAAGTTTAAATTTCACTTCTGATCGATATATTTCCGCAAGGCCTCCATTTTGCCATTTTTCAAGTTAATCCGGTTGAAACTGAAACTGGTATGTCGCACCAGAATAGATTTTAAGAAGAAAATCCTATTTCAAGGTCAGAGGTGAAGGTCACAGGGACATGCAATTTGCGTCTTGCACATCTACTACTCCTGATTAACATTTATGCCAAGTATGAAGTAAATCAGGTTGAAACTGAAGGAGGAGTACAACAGATTAGATTTTAACAAAAATAATTCCTATTTCAAGGTCAGAGATGAAGGTCACAGGGACATGAAATTTGCATCTTGCACATCTACTACTCCTGATTACCATTTATGCCAAGTATCTCAGGTTGAAACTGAAGGAGAAGTACACCAGATTTGATTTTAACAAAACAAAATCCTATTTCAAGGTCAGAGGTCAAGGTCAAGGTCACAGGGACATGCAATTTGCGTGTTGCACATCTACTACTCCTGATTAACATTTATGACAAGTATGAAGTAAATCAGGTAGAAACTGAAGGAGGAGTACAATGGAACAGATTTTGCGGACAGACGGACCGACGTACCGACCGACAGGCTGATTCCAGTATACCCCCTTCAAACTACGTTTGCGGGGCTATAATTAAACATGAAATGTGTGAACAACACTAATGGTGCATGAAACATCTCTTTAAATGAAGATATAATAATTGAGTTGAGTTGAAACTAATGTGACAAAAGGAAAATTAATCATCATAAGCAATTCCTCTTTTTCCCAAAGTGCAGAGGCGTCAGAAAGCATCTGTATGTGGGAAAGGTTAATGCAAAGTGTTACAGACAGACAAACATTGTCGCTACCTTCCACACAGGCGACAAAGACAGACAACTACACATCAAAAATCATTGAAAATATCTTAATGCATTCCAAGAAAAATGAACTGTAAACAAATTAAGATATTATGATGAATAGACAGCAAAGGGAAACAACACCGCATGCCTCTGTCGATTTTGGCTTGGGATAAAAAGAGTCAAGCAATAATCTCCATCACAGAAAATGTCATTGACAATCCTGATGCAGGCGACTATTGAAAACAATGAGATCCCTCAAGTGTTTTTCTTTCACATTTTTCTCTCCCTCTCTGTATCAAAGAAATACCTATTATATTAGCAATACTAACGAGCAATTCCTCCCTTTTCCAAAATGATTCTTTTAGTTATCCAGATGTTACACACATTTAGCCTCAGACATTTTAAGAGCAGACAATTAAAACACATATCAGGTCAAACATTTATTTGGTCAATTATCTTGGAAACTTAACAATACAATACCATAATTAAACCTTCATATGCCAATTAACCCTTTCCCACATACAGCAAATCTGCTGCAGACACCATTTAAAAACAATTAGTCACAAATAGAGAAATTCTCTATAGATAAAAGAACAATTATTGAATAAAGTTGAAAACATTGTGGCAAAAAGAGAGATTGCAATTCTTCCTTTTTCCACAATGATTTCAAAATTCGTCTGCTGCCGAGTCACCTGGGAGCATCTATATCTAGGATATAGCTAGCGCATTGCCTAATTCAGAGCCTGATGAGTAAATTCACCTTACCTCAAAATGTTTTGACATAGTCTAAAGGGATAATATATATAATTGTCTATATCTTCTTATTTCTTTTCATAAACTTTCAATTCTGACAAGTCCATGAATAAAAGATCAGGTAATAAATGGGTATAATGTTTACATAATATGTCATCTGTTTATATATGCCTTTTATCTTCAATCTTTGAAAAAAATCATACATAGTTGAAAACATTGTAAGAAAAGGAGAAACTGCTCAAATAGTCATTTCCTCTTTTTTTCGAAAACCGTTTCCAAAAGTTGCATATTGATATGAGCCATCTCGCGTGAAAACCAACATTATGGTCTCTGCTTAATGTATCAATCCAGATCAGACTGCGCAGTCTACACAGGCTAATCCGGGCCGACACATTCCGTCTCAGGGGGATAGAGGTATAGAGTAATGATTCCTGAAACAGAAAATCAACATGAGGCGAAAAGTGTCTGTCCGTGTTACTCTGCACGGCATTCTTAGACTGATCCGGGTCCATACTTTACACAGAGTCCACAATGTTGGTTTTCTCGCGGAATGGCTCATATAAAGGCGTCTTATATTGTGGTCAATATCAGAAAAGGGTAAATCTCTTCTATTTCAAAAAAAGCATACCTGATCAGTTTCTTGCGCAATAACCACCAGAATCTTTGAATCATATTCTCTGTCATTTCGCCCCTCTTGAATAAAGTCATTCCAGGACACATCTTCAGACATCAGTTCCTCATATCGGAATGGTTCCAGAGATTCAACGAGAGCTTTGCCAAGGCCAAGAACCAGAGAACGCTTCTGGGCGAACACTGTAACAATGGGTTTCTGTAGACATTGTTCTGCTTCCTTAATTTCCCCAAGATTGGAGAGGACACATTCGTCAAGGCTGTTGGATTCTGAAATATTGATATATACCCCCATTACTCGATACAATAGTAGTTCTAGTCATCTGCTTCATTTTACATTGATAGCGAAACAAACTTCAGCTTATATGAATCACACTCTATGTCTGCTTTCTGGAGACTTAATCAGTACTCGCGCTGTTTGTGTTGAGAAATCCAAAAAGAAACCAGCACATCATGGGATTCAAACCTGGGACCTTTTGGTATGAGAGGCCGACGGTCTACCACTGCACTACTGCTTTGAACACACATTTGGAACAATAATTATTGTAAAATCTGGAAATTTTATAATCAAATAGATTCGATATAGAAATTTGGGAAAAGAAAATATTGCTTGTTTTGCCTGCACAATGTTTATTTGAGCCGTCCCAAGAGAAAACCAACATTGTGGACTCTGCGTAAAGTATTGACCCGGATCAGCCTAAGCATGCTACGCAGGCTTACCCATATAGACACATTTCGCCTCATGTGGATTTTCTGTTTCAGGTATCATTACAATATACCTCTATCCCCCTGAGACGGAATGTGTCGGCCCGGATCATGTACGCAGAAGCCATAATGTTGGTTTTCTCGCGGGATGGCTCATTTACCCTATTCATAACTATTCAAATGCCCAGTGACAGTGACCCTAACCCTTTGCCATATACAACAAATCTGCACCAGAAAAAAACCTTGAAAACATAGACAGAAAAGAATGGATACTCTCTATTAATGAAAGTAAAAATAAAAATAGGATGTAAACATTATGGTAAAAGGTGAAATTGCTCACTATGGGCAATTTCTCCTTTTGGCACAATGTTTTCTGAAGGCGTTTTCTGCAGAGACATTAGAAAGTGTCTGTATGCGGGAAAGGGTTAATGTTTGACCTTGAAGTGAGACTTTGACCTGGCAGCTTTAATCCATCCATTATTAATATGACATGGTATTTCGTCAAATTTTTTCAAAATAAACGAATGGTCAAAGTCAATTGACAATTTATTGATCAATTTAAGTAACAGAATAACCTAGTTCAATTTCAGCATGTGTAACCTTTGACCTTGAAGTATGACCTTGACCTTTGAGTTACACTAACAAGATATTGCATGGTGCACATCTTTTCACCAAGTTGAACTATATCACCATCATATAATTTGAAGATGAGTTTATGTATTTTGAAGTTACAGCATTGACTATCTCTGACAGATAAATGGCAAAATGCAAACAGGCAAATTAAATAACATGCCAACTGCTTGATTGATTTGTGTTTTACACCACTTTCAACAATGTTTCAGTTATATCACAGCGTTTCCTTGGTAAGTAACCAGTTCTACTGGTCCATTTATCCTGACACCAGCCAGTCGGTCAGAACACTAACCCAACAACTCTGAGCGCTTAAAAGGGCGGCCATTACTACCAATTTTAAAGTATATGGTTTGACCCGGAGGGGAATCGGACATGCCACCTCCCGCTCCCAAGGCGGATGCTCTACCACTACACTACACTACACTACACCATCGAAGCAGTAAAAATTAAAACAGGCCCAGAAAATAACATGCTAACTGCCATGTGGTAACTGTCTCGTTCACACCTAAAAGACTCCAATTATTTGAGCCTTTTCCTCTAAGAGAAATAACCCTGTTCAAACATCTGGACATTAATGTAAACCATCTCTCTATAAGGGAAAGTATAATTACTAAATAAAGTTAAAAACATTGTGGCCAAAGGAGAAATTTCTCTTTTGATAACAATGTTTTACAAAAGTCGTCTGATGCAGAGGTATCAACATACATCTTTATATTGGAAAGGGTTAATGTCATCACAACCAAGGTCACAGAAACTAGTCAGAAGCTTTTGACAAATAATTTACACTGGATCAGGTAAATAGAGATACAGGCAGATGTTTATTTCCAAAAAGGCAAAGATTTGTTTTCCTACAACATAGCTTTGTTATAAAAACGTACAAACAAATAGACAAACAAGTTATACCTATGTGCTCTTTGAATCTCTGAAACAGTCGTTTTGTCCATGACTGTAGGTACCCATAGCGGGGATAAACGTCATGTGGTAATGTGAATCTTATACCAACACTCATTCTGTCTATTATTACAATGTTATTTCATGTATACACATCCTGCAATGGAGAAAAGGCCTTATATAATTAAAATCATAAACATCCATATACGTAAGTCTAAAGGAAACAAGAACAAAAAATGTAGGTATTCCATAGTCCCCTCCAAAGTTTTAGGGCACAACAAAACTAGATATTTTACTTCCCTGCAGTATAACATTCTAATATATCTACATGTCTCCTAAGTTCGTGATCTTAAGCACTAAAATAAACTACATTGTTTTAAAGTACTTAATGAATCTTTAGACATCAGAAAATAGTAACACACGTCTCAATTCACTGCTAATACAAAGTCATGGGAGAAAAGAACGAGAATAATGACGTGAGAAACTAAAATAGATCACGAAGTTTGAAGGTTTTTCGATAGATCACAATAAATGCCTAATTCTAGTATGTGACCGACCAGCCTCTTCCATAGATGTCTGCATACACCAAGTGTATATACGTGTAACAGTGTAGATATATAAGCAGATAAGAAAGAATATGAAGTAATTACCAAATCAACACCAATAAACGAAATAATATATACTACTTTCGTTTTCCGGGTTTTCCCCCAAGTACCAGTTATATGTTCGAAAAGTTGCGATTGAGGAAAGTTTAGCCTCAGTACTTCCTTGCACATTAGGGATATATGTGTTTAGTTTTTCGAGATGTTTCTAATCAGTGCTTATTTCTAACATATATGTCAAAATATTTGAGGGGGGGGGGCAAAAAGGGTCAAATTGAGAGGTAAATACGTAAAGGGGATCGTAAACGATCAACAATAGCATCTTTTACCACACTGTCATTGTCAAAAAATGAACGATGCAATGATTAAAACGTCGACCAAACAAATTATTCTTATATGGTCCTTAACGCCGCTTTCAACAAGTTTTCAGTTATATCACGGGTATACATCGAGGGCTTGACGTGAAACGGTTGTAACTAAAATTAGTATTTATCACCTCGCCATAAAGTCTTTATAAGCGTTGAATCATTTTTTCTTTGTAAACAATGGAAATTTAGGTGCCATTGCTCGTTCTGAGCAATGGGCCAGTATATAAGATTTAATAGTACTTAAATGCAATATAATGAAATAGTGCTTTATGTGAATAAGCGGCATATGGATATAGTCGAGCGCGCTATCCTCCGACAGCTCTTGTAATTGAAAAGAGCTGAAAACATTGGGCGGAAGAGGGGAAATTCGTCATCATGGGCAATTTCTCCATTTGCCACAAAGTTTTCAAAAGTTACAGCATATTGCACATATATACTTTTGTTGCAAAATTGAAAAAATTGGGTGAGCATTGTTTTGTTAAACCCTTTACCTCATATAGACGCTTGCTGACGCCTCCGCAGCAGACGGCTTTTTGAAAACATGGTGACAAAAGAAGAAATTGCACAAAACGTGCAATTTCTCCTTCTGCCACAATGTTCCACCTTTTGTCATACATGTAGGTTATCCTTTCAATTATGGAGATTTTCTATGTTTTGACAACATACGTTCAAAGTCGTCTGCTGCAGAGTTGTCGTATGAGGGAAAGGGTTAAACCCTTTCCGAAATACGTGTACAGACGACATTTTAATACATTGTGGCAAAAGGATAGATTGCTCATAATGATCAATTTGTATACGCCCGTAGGGACGTTTTATGGGAACACCTGCGACGGGTTGGTGCCAGGCGGCGTCCAAACATTGTCAGCTCTCTAATTCAAAGAGTTTCATCCGATCTTCACGAAACTTGTTGAACATGTGTGTGGAAATAATATCTCGGCTTGTCTACTCTCTAAGTTGAAAATTTTTCAATTGATCTTCACGAAACTTGTTTAACATGTGTGTTGGCATCATGTCTCAGCCAAGTTCGATAACCAGCCAAATCGTGTGAGGCACTTTTGAGTTATGGCCCTCGAATATCCAGAATTGCCCTCAAATTGTTTACAAAAGTCGTCTATTGCAGATGTGTTGAAAGTCTTCTGCAATAGAGAAGGGGCCAATATGAAGCAATCTCCACACCTACACATTATTGATAAAGATTTAAAACGTTTAGCACCTGTAGAGCTTAATTGTTTAGATATAGCTTTTTTTGCTTTTACCCTTTCCCACATGCAGACATCATTTGACCTGTTTGCAGCCGATGACTTTTGAAAACAGGAGGCAAAAGGATAAATATTTCATAATGTGCACTGCTCGGTTGTATACGCCCGTCTTTAGACATTGGAATATTATGGGTAAACCTGTGGCATTCACAACGTTTGCCTGCTCTCTTACTTGAGCAGTAGTTTATCCAATCTTTATCAGATATTGGTGTGAATCACTTAAGTGGTTCCCGAGTTATGCCTCCCTGACGGGTGTATTTTGTGACAGTTTGTCATCTTGTGACGTTTGCAGCAAATGTTTTAGCTCTTTTGAAAAATCATATTTTTGTTAATAGAAATTATTCATATTTTTGCCCTGATGTTTTCAAAATCGTCTGCTTCAGATTATTTTCTGTATGAAAGAGTTGATTGTTAATGTTGATTAAATATTTAGAGAAGCCATGTATATAGCACCTCAAAGGTCAATTCTAATATCTTTGCTACTACAGCTTGGCGAGACTTTGCAATCCACTGTGGCCTTGTGGCGGGCGTCCTGAGTTTGATGAATGCTTGCGTCAGTCATGGTGGATTGTCCTTTAACAAGCCACATAAACTATCTGTGTACTAAGAGTTTTGTTGATTTGATGTTATTGGAATACAGTTGAAATAAACTATTTGATGAAACTTTGCATAATATTAATCCACCATAAATTGACGTCGCTTTCAACAATTATTCAGTTATATCACGTCGTTTACTGGTTTATTTACCAGTATTACTGGTCCATTTATCCTGACACCAGCCAGTCAGTCGATATGCTAACCCACAAACCTGAGCGCCAAGAAGGGCTGCCATTACTACCATCTTTAAATTCTTTGGTATGACCGACTAGGTTCAATGGACCGTTTTGAATTTTCAATTGTTGTCACAAGTTGTATTTCATAAAACTCGGCTTTGAATTGATAACATGTCAATAAAATTGACATTGACCGTTTTGAATTTTCAATTTTTGTCACAAGTTGTATTTCATAAAACTCGGCTTTGAATTGATAACATGTCAATAAAATTGACATTGACCGTTTTGAATTTTCAATTTTTGTCACAAGTTGTATTTCATAAAACTCGGCTTTGAATTGATAACATGTCAATAAATTTGACATTGATGTGAGCTACACTTGTTGCCTGAAACTATCTTTCAATTAAGTCATTTTCGCAATTTTTCTCAGAGTCTGAGACATGTTTGTACATGTAACAGCTGCTTTAATGGTGATTGAGTTCGACGCGAACTCCTAATCCAGAAGACGAGTGGCCAGCACTTTGAACTCATTGAGATGGATATGTAATAGATGATTTTGTTCGCATGGTGTTTTACGCCGCTTTTAACAATAATTCAGTTATATAACTGCATTTCCTGGGTAAGTTACCAGTCCTTCTGGTGCATTTATCCTGATACCAGCAAGTCTGTCGTAATAAAGCCTAACCCACGATCCTAAGGGAAAACCATTGCTACTGGTTTTAACTTTTTTTTTATATGACCCAGTCGGGGATAGAAACCGCACCCAAGGCGAAGGTTTTACTACAACTACACCACGGGGGCGGTCCAGAATGAGCCGAGAGTGAAATATCTTGCAGATTCTTTGCTGCTTTACTTCAAATTCCAAGTCAGTGTACTTCTTTGAGTAGTCCATGCAGGTTATCGGCAGCTAACGTATATATGATTTTTATCCAGGAAGTCACATACTTTTGCACGCATTTTTCGTGCCTGTTCAGTCAATGATTAAACGACTCCATATAACGATTTTCTCAGAATAACGAATTTGAACATTAATTGAACTAGAACTATCACTGAAGATAGTAAATAACCGCAAAACAGCAACTTGACCTACACCATAACTTAATAAGTAAAAGGGCCAGAACGCTGTAAAATAACATGCAATTGTAAGACCTTAAGGCTATGAACATCTCCTCTTGGTATAGAAGCTTCATGTAAAATGTTATTGAATTCCATCCAGTGGTTTGTAAGGAATAGGCCGGACAAAATATGGCTTCCGACCAACCGACCGACAGCCCGACACAGTGACTCCTATATACCCCCTCTTCTTCGAAGGGGGGTATAATAAAGTTGAAACCATTGAGGCAAAAGGAGAAATTGCTCATAATGTCACAATGTTTTCAAAAGTTGTCTGCTGCAGAATCTTCAGAAAGCGCCTGTATAAGGGAAATGGTCTCATGTGATCTGTCCAGGTGTCTTTCTTCTTATATCATATTGAAGAATTAAGTATTGATTGTTGTCAACATCCTGTGGCATCTTAAACCCTTTCCCACATACAACAAATTTTCAGCAGATGACAAATCTCTATAAATGAAAGTTTAATCATTGCAGAGTTGAAAACATGGATGTAAAAGAAGAAATTGCTCATTATGAGCAATTTCTCCTTTTGTCAACATGTTTTCAAAAGTCGTCTCCTGCATAGGCGTCGGAAGGTGTCTATATGTGAGAGAGATTGTCCATGCCATTACGACATTCTTTACAAAAAATAGCCACGAAAGACTGGTTACATATTCTATTCATTAGGTGTTTAACCTGTTCCCATTTACAGCAGAAGACTATTGAAAACATTGTGCCATATTGTGTCATCTCTTTTCAATAAGTCGACTCGAACAACACGTATTACTCGTCATTACATATTTAGATGAGTTAAAAACTTCAGAATACAACAAAAACAAAGAAAAACAAGATGTGTTTGTGAAACACTGATGCCCCCTTATGGCAACATCTAGGTCAAAGGTCAAGGTCGCCAGGTCAAAAATGTTGGTACTGACAGAAAGGTCATGTCACAAGGAATACACATGTGAAATATGGTAGCCGTACCTGTTATGGTTCAAAAGGAGTGGTCAAGGTTAAAGTTTTTTTCGAGAATGGCAACATCTAGGTCAAAGGTCAAGGTCGCAAGGTGAAAAATGTTGGTACTGACAGAAAGGTCATGTCACAAGATATACACATGTGAAATATGGTAGCCGTACCTGTTATGGTTAAAAAATAGTG
The DNA here is from genome assembly GCA_031761405.1 of Serripes groenlandicus. Lineage (NCBI taxonomy): Eukaryota > Metazoa > Mollusca > Bivalvia > Cardiida > Cardiidae > Serripes > Serripes groenlandicus. The sequence continues at coordinate 6,657,075 of JASEVX010000015.1, forward strand.
GTCAAGGTTAAAGTTTTTTTTCGAGAATGGCAACATCTAGGTCAAAGGTCAAGGTCGCAAGGTGAAAATTTTGGTACTGACAGAAAGGTCATGTCACAAGGTATACACATGTGAAATATGGTAGCCTTACCTGTTATGGTTCAAAAGTAATGGCCAAGGTTAAAGTTTTTTTCGAGAAAGGCAACATCTAGGTCAAAGGTCAAGGTCGCAAGGTCAAAAATGTTGGTACTGACAGAAAGGTCATGTCACAAGGAATACACATGTGAAATATGGTAGCCATACGTGTTATGGTTTAAAAGTAATGGCCAAGGTTAAAGTTTTTTTCGAGAATGGCAACATCTAGGTCAAAGGTCAAGGTCGCAAGGTAAAAAATGTTGGTACTGACAGAAAGGTCATGTCACAAGGAATACACCTGTGAAATATGGTAGCCGTACCTGTTATAGTTTTTTTTCGTGCAGACAGGCCAAAACCTACATCTAGGTCAAAGGTCAAGGTCGCAAGGTCAAAAATTCTGGTACTAACAGAAAGGTCATGTCACAAGGAATACACATGTGATATATGGTAGCCGTACCTGTTATGGTTCAAAAGTAGTGGTCAAGGTTAAAGTTTTTTTTCATGCAGACAGACAGACAGACGTGCAGACGTGCAGACGTGCAGACAGACGTGCAGACAGGCCAAAAAATATATGCCCACCGAATCGGAGATTCCGGGGGCATACAAATAGAACAAATACAAGGAAAAAATAATCACTTAATAAAATAATATAATATGAAAGAATTCATTACTGGAGTGAATTGCACTTTAAAAGGACAGAATTCCCCCCTAAGCTTAAAAGGGATCTCATGATGATAAGCATTCCAGATATTAACATGACGAATTTTGTTACAAAGCATCAAAGACGCTGCGCATATGAAGCATGACTTAAAGGAAGCAGGTGCAGTTCAGTACATTCAAATAACCTGTGCAAACAGACAGGATCTAAATGTTTTGAACAAGGAGGCCAAATGTCCCATTATTTAAAACAAGAAGGCCAAGATGTGCCTCAAATAAAATAATTACTTAGTAACAACAAAATATTAAAGAAATCATAACTGGAGTGAATTGCAGTTTAAAAAGACAGAATGCTCCTTATGCTTAAAATGGATCTCATGATGAAAAGTATTCCAGATATTAACAAGACGAATTTTGATTCAAAGCATCAAAGATGCCGCGCATGATTTTGAAGCATGACTTAAAGGAAGCAGATGCAGTTCCGTTCATTTAAATAACCTGTGCAAACAGAGAGGATCTAAATATATTGAACAAGAAGACCAAATGTCCCTTTATTTTAAACAAGAGGCCAAGATGTGCCTATATTGCTCACCTGGCTACCATAGTCTATAATAAAACTTTATCAAGAGCAGAAAAGGTAAATTTTGACGTAGGGATTAGACGCTTTATATTCAAAAACATCCATCGAAACTTTTTTCTGATCTTTGATGAAAGTCCGGGCCGTAAACCAAACTATTAAAAAAGCGTAGCCTAGGAAGTTGGGGAAAAGTTATTAATTTTTGTTTTGTTTTGTTTGTTTGTTTGGAGTTTAACGCCGCTTTCAACAGCTTTGGTCATATCACGGCGGTCAGTGCACCTACCCATGTTTTCCTGGCTTTCCCACACCAGTACTTACACAACATTCTTTCGAAGCCACTGACGAAAAATTATTAAATACCAATTCAATTTGTAATAACGATAGAAGACATACGTATGTTGTATCTTGTTGTTACTTAAATCAGTTCATGCAATTTATTGATTCATAAAGGTTTAGTGTTTTTTTCAAACATATTACAGGAATTTTCTTTACAATAATAATCTTGGTTGCTCCCTATTCGATTACGAAACCCCCATGGTGCAAAATTGAAACCTATTCAATACTGACGCCTCGTTTCAAATAATATTTATATAACAAGAGACACACAAGGCTCCGGATCGCTATACTGGCTACGAGAAGGTGTCTTCTGTTTCCTATTTGAAAGTTGTTCATGCTTTTAAAGTTATGTTCTCAGTGAAACATATATTCTTTGCATGTTAACCCTTTCCCACATACAACAAAATTGCAGCAGGTGACTTAAATATGGCAACTCTCTATAAATGACAGAACAGTTATTGAATAAAGTTGAATACATTGTGGCAATGTTTCCTTTTGGCACAATTGTTTCAAAAGACGTCAGACATGAAGCGTCTGTATGTGGGAAAAAATTAAAAAATAGCATGTGAAAAGTTCATTCTCAATGGACGCAAACGTTGGTTTATTACACTTTATAGCACATCTGTTTATTAAGTAATAGATCAATTATTGTCCGTCTTTGATAGACGTCATGTATTCACAGAAACAATTTATCTTTGGCAGTTTTAAAATAAAACCACACGGAAACTGTGTTCCCCTAGTTAGAATTTTATCACTTTTAAGGAGGAATTTAATAAACAAATTGTTTGATTCTGATAATTCTCAATAAAGTTCATGCTCTCAATGGCGATAACCCCTAATATGTGCAATATTTGCAAGTTTGAAAGAAACCAAATTAAAAATGTGATATATGTCATATTCACAATCAATTTTGGACTTTTTAATGAAATTATATTAATCTGAACTGTAGACTCAAAAGTATTCAAAAGACAAGAGGACCATAGTGGTCCCGTATCGTTCACATGAAATCTATTGTTGACATTTATATTTGAGTAAGAAGGAAATATGCTGCTTTTCTTTTTTAACCTCGAGCAGCCATATTGTACAGAAAAGCAGAACCGATTGAATAGTTTTGTTAGCTGGTCCGTTTGAATTAAAAGGTGATGTAATTTGAAGTTGTCTTTACTTAATGTTGTTCCTGGTGGTTCTTTTAAACAGTTAGAACGATGTTGGAACAGGGACAGTTAAGAAATAGTTGTGTGAATTCGATTCGAACATTGGTAAGTAGTTTAAAGTAGTTATATATATATATATATATATATATACTTTAAACACTGGCGGCCATATTGTGACGTGAATCAAATGGCTTTTATAATGTTTGTAGAGAACCACTTAAGGAACATTTATGTTTTGTTGTTGTTTTTTTGTCATTATGCCATTGGCTTTGAAGGATGTGTAGATACGGTGGCCATTCTTTGCAGCAAAGTGGAGCAGTTTGAACACATTTGTTACAGGGCCACTGACGAATTATGTGTGTGAATATGTTGTGAAATAGAGCAAGTAATTTAGGATGAGATGTTGTTTAAAGAAATATCTATATAATTTTAACTCTGGTGGCCATCTTGTGCACCGGAACAAAGGGCTTGAACAATTTTGTTAAAAGGTCAACTTAAGCAACATTTGTGTGCAATTTATTTTTCATTGGGCCATTGGTTTAGATGTAATTTATAGAGCTAAGAAACATACATGTTATATTTTTTTGAAATTGGGCCAGTGGCTTAGGAGGGGATGTGGTTTAAATATTATTTTGTTTTATATCTGGCGACCATCTTGTGGTTTGGTTTGAACAATATTTGATAGAAGGCCACCTAAAGAACAGTCCTGTGGATTTATTTCTAAAATTGGCCTATTGTTTTAAGAGTTAAAAGAAATTATGTTGTTTTAGACCAGTGATTTAACAAACGTTCATAAAGATGCTGATGGACATATATTTCTTCTCCTTGTGTATAATCAGGACCCTGCTGCATACCCGTTCTCATCCTTGATATTTTGTAGCGGACGTTTGTACATCCATGTGTTGTCCTTGCTTGTTAACGTTTGCTGCAGTTACTTCCATAGTTCCTTCTTTTACAAAATCCTCTTGAAGCATTTATTATACTTGCTCGATAACGTTCCCTTCAGGTTCTTTTAATAGTTTCTACTCCTGCAGCATCCTCTTAAAGCATGTGTTATTGTATGGTAACGTTCCCGTCAGTTACTACCATAATTTCTCCTCTTACATTATCCTCTTAAAGCATTTGTTCTGGACATCCATTTGTTCTTCTTTCGTGTTAACATTCCCTTCAGTTATTTCCATAGTTTCTACTCCTACAGCATCCTCTCGAAGAATAAGTTTTACTTGCTTTGAAACATCACGTTCAGTTACTACCATAGTGTCTCCTCTTACAGCACCCTCTTGAAGCATATTTTGTACTTGCTTTGTAAAGTTTCATGCAATTACTACCGTAGTTACGTCTTCTCTTACGACACCCTCTTGAGTTATATGTTGTACTTGCATTGAAACGTTACCTTCAATTGCTACCAAAGTGTCTCCACTTACAGCACTCTCTTGAATCATATTTTGTACTTGCTTTGTAACGTTTCATTCAGTTACTACCGTAGTATCTCCACTTACAGCATCCTCCTGAAGCATGTGTTCTTCTTGCATCGTATTATTCCCTTTAGTTACTTCCATAGTTTCTCCTCCTACAGCATCCTCTTGTAGCGTCAATTGCTCGAAATTCTCTTCAAATCGATCATCAATATTTCCTGGAAAAGAATTGGCAGGCAATCCAATTTTAATTGAAAATTCCTCTTCTAATTTCTCAAAGGTAGGCTTCAAAAGGGCAGAATATGAGTACACCCACTTTTTATTCTCTGTAATTTCCCCATGTAGGATAGATATGCCTTCAATAATACATTTATCAATGTCTCTGTCGCATATAGTAGAACCACTATCCCCTTCTCTTGAAAACGGTATATTTTCCTCTGAAAGGAAAGAATGAAATAGTTTATTGTTGTAGTAATTTAAATTTAAGAAGGCAAAAATATTTTTTAATAATTTAATGCATATAAATCATTTTCCTAACTGATTCGTTCTCGGCTATATAGCCATATAGCAAAATGATATTAAGGGCGTATTGCATGTTATAAAACCCTTATAATTTTGTTAATACCCACAAAAAAGGTTTTATTGAGTGCTTACATACATATCGTGATACCAGTTCTTTGTTCCTTATTTAGTCCTCTGTGTAATGCAGGCAGTAGCATTTTCTTGTTCGCCCTTAGACGAGAGAGAGTAAATTTATCTACGCAAGTAACATTTGAATTATTTGAGTTTAACGTTCTATATTTACACTTAAGTATTATTCATGATCCCTTGGTAACTAACCAGTAATAGGCTAGCAAATATGTATTGTCCCAGGGCTCTACATCATGAAGGTGGCAAGATCAGATTGAACCTGGGGAATCCTATCTCGAAAACTGCGTGCTTACCATTCGTCTTTGGCGGGATCATAAGTACAATTCAGAAATGAGCATATGTCACTTAAGTTAACTACACTTGATTTAACCGATAATTTAGTCACCCTGGAAATATATAATGGTCAACTACCATATTTTAGAAAGCTAGAATAATTTCTTACACATTCAATAAAAAGCTATAACCAACATACCTGATCCAACAATAATATTTACGGCAGGGTCCATGGCATGTAATGGATCTGTATACCTATTCCCTAGTCTCGTATTGAATGAGTTGATAGTCTTGTAGTTATCGCTAGCAATGACACCAAGTGTATAGTGAGGTAAATTACCACCAAATTTGTAAACAGGCCGTGATGCTAAACCTTCCGAAGTTTCACAAATTCGCCAGGGATATCTGACAACATTATGTCCTTTTTTATTTGTTATTCTCATCTCGTGTGTGCTGCAATCTTGACGTCTCTCTTTGCAGATTTTTAGCAAGGCAACATCAAATCGAAATCCTTTTTCGATTAGGAAATCAGTTTGCAATGCAAATGGTCTTTTATCATCTGTTGTTATTACATTCTTACAGTCTGTGACACAATGGGCACACGTGATACAATGCAACTCACTTTCTTTCTCCCCACTGTTTTCTTGTGACGTCTGCTGATAATTATCACTACATGAATTTTGTTCGTCGCTGATAGTCTCCTCTTCTGATGGCTTTCCGTTTTCTCTCTGTTGAATAGTTCCGCCACATGGTTTGATTCTTTCTGGAACAATGCATATTCTGTCATTTTCAATTTTCTCTTTGGTCTGTGTTTCTTTAGATTGTTCGTTCTGTTGAACAGTTGATGATTTCTGTTTTACTTCCACAAAGCAGCCAAGGGTGCCTACTTTACAAGTTTGTTTGTCCCCTGTACCAACGCATTCAGAATTGAGACGAAACCCATTGTCAACCTTATCAAATGTCTCACAGTGTGTTCGGACGTGTTTACCGGATGTTACAAGCTGAACTTTGTATCCTTTATGGTAATTATATTTCTGCAGAATTTGTTTGATACTGTGTTTGGATAACTGAGTTAATTCGGAAGATGCATGTAGAGTTAAGAGTCCATAGACAGTCCCACATCCGGTAACTTCTTGTAAACTGAAACAAAGGAAATATTAACGATTGATGTTTATATACGCAGGACTAGGTTAGAGTTATATGTCCATAAGTGCATCTCTTCCGTTTTGCATACGTTGTAAATGTACTTCAAACAATAATATGTGTACACTTTACGTACTTGGGAATATATACATTTAATACAAGTGGCGATGTTCCGTACGGGCTCGTATTTTCGGACGTTTTGATATTGGACGAGATCAAAATAATCACATTTATCAATTTCTACATGAAGATAACAAAAGATATAACAAATTAACAGCTAAGTAAAATAATAAGAACAAAGAATCTTACGGATAACGATAAATGTCTAAGACGAATTACAATAATTCATTGTCTCCTTTTTAAATGCACAATGTGACATTCCTGACCGAACTGAAATACAATGTTATATAGTAGTTTTACGCAGAAAGATCAGTGTTCGTGTTATTTTCTAAGTCGTCAAAATTATTACGTCATTCTGACGCAAAGTAATAACACACGCTCACAAGAGTAAACATAAATATATTTTATTATGGAACAACCATTTTCACAATTTAAGGAAAAACTACCCCAACCCCTGGGGGCCTCATTTTTAAGGACATTATTCATTTTAGCTATTTTGAAAGAGGTTCACCAGATAATTATTTGAACCAAAGACATCTAAATATGTCTCTGTTTGAACCGATCAATTTCGAATTCCGACAATTGCTTTAAGAGCAGAGTATTTTAAAAGTTTCTGTAACGCATATAGAAAGAAAATTATCCCATCCCCGCGGGCCCTCATTTTTCAGGAACAGTCTTCATTTGAGCTATTGTGAGGGTCACAAGATGACCATTAGTACCAATTAAATTTGAATTCTGACCACAATTCTCAGAGTAGAAGCTTATTAAAGTGATCCTCTCCGTTGCCATGGCAATTAACCAGTGTTTACAAAAAAGTTAATTATTTTAACTAGTATTGATTTCATTGTTTGGTGTTTTACGCCGATTTCAACATTATTTTAATTATATCACAGTGTTTCCAAGTACACTCTGGTCCATTTATCCTGACACCAGCCAGCCAGTCCTAATGCTAACCCTGCAACTCTGAGCAGCCATTACTACAAATGTTTAAAAGTCTTTGGTATAACCCAGTACACTCTGGTCCATTTATCCTGACACCAGCCAGCCAGTCCTAATGCTAACCCTGCAACTCTGAGCAGCCATTACTACAAATGTTTAAAAGTCTTTGGTATAACCCAGCCGAATATCGAACCAGCGACCTCCCGCATGCAAGGCAGACGCTCTACTACTGTGTCGGTTAACCAATTTTGAAGAGGACCATACCATGTCGGGATCATTAACGCGAAGTTTAAATGGAAATGACCCATTGGTATTGGAGGAGATGTCGTTTGACGGCAGTGATCAGTGAAGATCATTTTAGGTAAACATTCGTATAAGTAAAAAAGGCCAATCAATTTGGACTACAAACAAAACAGTGCCCGAATGAAGTCATACTAGTTTTAGACAGGAATTAAAGCGTTAACATGCTTTTGTCCAGAGAACTCTGCTACAATTCACTATATGAACAGTGTGGATATTAACAAAATGAATCAAGAAACCTTTACTTTATTTGATGTGTTTCGTCAAGTGAATGAATTCATTCCTTGTTTATTTCCCACTCTAACAGACTGACACAACAACCGGATGATACCATTCTATTCTTTAGATTGACGATAGACGAAAGGACAGCCATGGATTAAAGACGATAAACACACAAGTTGTCGGAGGACAATATAGCTCGCCTATCAGGGCCATCGTCTATAAGGGCCTACTTCAGAACAGTTATAGCATTAGGTAAAGTCACACAGTATCACCTATTGCAAGATAAAACACCTTTTCAATATTTGCATGCAAATGTTAACCAAGTCCATACAGGCCCTTTTGGGCCATTTAAATCTGTAAATTTATTTATATATGATAAGCAACAGCATACACAGTGTCTGAGAAAAGGCCTTGCACACAAAGGTTTGACAAAAATTCTAAGTCCAAAAACGGGCACAATTCAGTCAAAATCCATTCCAGAGTTATGGGACTTGACATACAAGGTCATCTTATGACCCTAAATAAGTTATCGAAGTTTCAAATCAACAGCATACACAGTGTCTTAGAAAAGGCCTTGCACGCAAAGGTTTAACCACAATTTATAAGTCCAAAAAGGGACACAATTCAGTCAAAATCCATTCCAGAGTTATGGGATTTGACATACAGGGTCACATAATGACCATAAATAAGTGTGTGAATTTCAAAGTAACAGCTTACCCATGTTTCAGAAAAGGCCTTCTATGAAAAGGTTTAACCAAAATTTCTAAGTCCAAAAAGGGGCTCAATTCAGTCAAAATCCATTCCAGAGTTATTGGACTTGACATACAAGGTCATCTAATGACTCTGAATAAGTGTGTGAAGTTTCAAAGCAACAGCATACACAGTGTCTGAGAAAAGGCCTTGCACGCAAAGGTTTGACCAACATTCTAAGTCCAAAAAGGGGCACAATTCTGTAAAAATCCATTCCTGAGTTATGGGACTTGACATAAGGGTCATATAATGACCCTAAATAGTGTGTGAAGTTTCAAAGCAACAGCTTATACATTGTCTGAGAAAAAGCCTTGCATGCAAAGGTTTGACCAAAATTCTAAGTCCAAAAAGGGGCCCAATTCAGTCAAAATCCATTCCAGAGTTATGGGACTTGACATACAAGGTCACCTAATGACCCTGAATAAGTGTGTGAAGTTTCAAAGCAACAGCATACACAGTGTCTGAGAAAAGAACTTGCACGCAAAGGTTTGACCAAGCTGGCAATGCGTACGCCAACGTGGACGCCAACGCCGGGGTGATTACATAAGCTCCCCTATTTCTTCTAATAGGCGAGCTAAAAAGAGCTAAACAAATCAGATTCAAGGGGATATAACTCTAGAACGCTTGGACTGACATGTTTCATCCGAAAACCGTGATTATCATGCTTATTTAGTTTCATTGATATATCTTAAAAATTGATAAAAAAGTTTTATATACAAACTGCATATCAAACAGACCGACTGTATAACATAAATTAAAACTCAAGGGGTGATAACTCTAGAAGGCCTGTACAGATTTGACCTGCTATTGTGTTTTGCACAGTTCCCTTTTATGATAAGCATCAGTACCAAGTTTCATTAAAATATCTTAAAAATTGAAGAAGTGCAGTCTATAAACTTCATATGTCATACTGACGAATCAACAAACCAACAGACAAATTGGTGAAGTGACTCCAATAAAGTTCTGACAGACTTTGTTTGAAGTGCTATAATAATGAAAACTTATATGCATCATTTCCAAATATGATAAAGTTAACAATACCTTCAAACCGCGCCATATATAATAATGCAAACTGTACTCACTCTAACAATTCGTCTTGCAATTCTGGACTCAACTTTGTCTCCACCACCACATCTACATTAAAATTGGACTGACGCAGTAGCCCATGTAATTCAAACTGATGTATGCGTACAATTTCCAACAGTTCAAACTTCTGTTTGATGAAACGTGCAACATCAGGGATAATGTGACTGTTAATGTCTGTCTCACATTTCTTCAGGATTGCCTCTATCTGGCATATGTTCTCCTTACTGATCCATGTCGCAAATCTTTCTTCAAAATTAAAGAATTTGTCACTGTCAAGAAATGTTGCAGTCACCATGGAGTGGATTCCATACATCTGGGATAGGTATTCTATCATCATACATTTCACCCTCCTGCCAACAAGTTCGACCAGTTTTTGCATTTCTTCACTATTCAGTTGCTGTGTTAAACCTTCTTGCCGTTTAGATTTGTCTTTAATAAAGTCTGCAAAAGAATATGAACAACCAACATTGACTATCTATTGAAATGTCATACTTCGGATTACACATTACCTTGATTGATAAATACATCAATCACGAGTTAAAATGGTTCCACACAATTACGTCCCCGATGAACAAAAATTCCTTAAAAAAGAAAATGTTTTACGGAAAACACTTCATAATTGGTCAGAAAAGTGCAGATTATCATACAATAACGCAAAAGATAGACTTTGGTCAAAAGTGCTACCTCAGCGCACAACAGTAGTTCACCACTATGTAAGCAAAGACGTGAGATTATCCATACAATTACATTCTGGTTTTCTACCGCCTTGTGTGCCTACATGAGATTATTCATACAATTACATTCTGGTTCTCTACGATTGTGTGTGCCTAATTGAGATTATGCATACAATTACATTCCAGTTATCTACCATCTTGTTTGTCTACATGAGTTTATCCATACAACTTACATTCTGGTTCTCTACGAGCTTGTGTGCCTACAGGAGAGTATGCATACAATAACATTCAAGTTATTTATGACCTTTTGTGCCTACAGGAGATTATCCATACAATTACATTCTGGTTCTCTACCATCTTGTATACCTACAGGAGATTATCTATGAAGTAATCTATGTTTGCCTACATGCGTTTATCCAAACAATTACATTCAAGTTATCTATGACCTTGTGTGCCTACATGAGATTATCCATACAATGATATTCCAGTAATCTAACATCTTGTGTACCTACATGAGCATACAATTATATTCTGATTATCTACCATCTTGTGTGTCTACATGAGATTATCCATACAATAACATTCTGGTTATCTAACATCTTGTGTACCTACATGACAGTATCCATACAATTAAATTCCAGTTATTTACCATCTTGTGTACCTACATGACATTATCCATACAATTAAATTCCAGTTATTTACCATCTTGTAACTCTACATGAGATTATACATAAAACTACAATCTGGTTCTCTAAGATATTGTGTGCCTACATGAGATTATCCATACAATTACAATCCAGTTATCTACCATCTTGTGTGCCTACATGAGATTATCCATACAATTACATTCCAGTTATCTACCATCTTGTGTGCTTACATGAGATTATCCATACAATAACATTCCTGTTATCTACCATCTTGTTTGCCTACGCCTACATGAGATTATCCATACAATTACAATCTGGTTCTCTACGATACTGTATGACTACATGAGATTATCCATACAATAACATTCAAGTTAATAGATCTTGTGTGCCTACATGAGATTATTCATACGATTACATTCAAATTATCTATGATCTTGTATGTCTACATGATATTATCTATACAATTACATACCAGTTATCTACCATCTTGTTTGCTTACGCCTACATGAGAATATCCATACAATTACAATATGATTCTCTACTATATTGTGTGCCTACATGAGATTATCCATACAATTACATTCAAGTTATCTATGACCTAGTGTGCCTACATGAGATTATCCATACAATTACATTCCAGTTAACCCCCAGTCCTACCGATCTCCCAGACTGTCCCGGAGCATTCTTGACTGAAATTTGGCAGATCCGAGGTCAGATCCATGTTGGATCTGCGTTGGGTCCGGGCTTATTCAGGATGATCCTGGATGGTCCGTCACGATCCGGTCTACCACCCAGGCAATTTTAACCTGTTTAAATTGACGTGGTCAGCCTTGTTCATCCGGGAGGATTTTTCAATCCGGGGTTGTCCGGGACGGTATGTGTAGCAACAGTCTTGGTCCCGGGAATGTCCATAGTGGCACCGTGTTGATCTTGGGCGATCTGGCATCTTGTGTTGGGTCCTAGATAGTCCGTAGCTGATCTGGGATGGTCCGGGTCATTGAGGGACGCTCCTAGGTGCTGCCGTGGTGGTTCCGGGGTTAGATCCTAGTTGGCTCTGTGTTCATCCGTTGTGGTGCCGTGTTTGGTCCGGGCTGGTCTGGGATGACGATGTTTCGAGACTCAATTTCACCAAGGATCATCCCGGTTCAAGATATCTCTTGATCCGGGGTGTTCCATGTTAATCCGGGGTGCTCCAAGTTATGTCTGGCTACGATGTGACTGAAACTTTATCTACCATATTGTGAACCTACATGAGATTATCCGTATTATTATATTTAGGTTCTCTACGACATTGTATGTCTACATGATATTATCTATACAGTTACATTCAAGTTGTATATGACCTTGTGTGCCTACATGAAATTATCCAGACAATTACATTCCAGTTATCTACCATCTTGTATGTCTACATGAGATTATCCATACAATTACAATCTAGTTCTCTACGACCTTGTGTGCCTACAGGTGACTATACATTCAATTACATTCCAATAACCTACCAGCTTGTGCACCTATATGAGATTATCTATAAAATTACATCTAGTTATCAATGACTATGTGTACCTACATGATATTATCCATACAATTACATTCCAGTTATCTACCATCTTGTATGTCTATATGAGATTATACATACACTTACAATCCGGTTCTCTACGATATTGTGTGCCTACATGAGATTATCAATACAATCACATTCTAGTTATCTACCATCCTGTATGCCTTTACATTCAAGTTATCTACCATCTCGTGTGCATACATGAGAATATCCATATAATTACAATCTGGTTAATTACCATATTGTGTACCTACATGAGATTATCCATACAATTACATTCTAGTTATCAACCATCCTGTATGCCTTACATTCAAGTTATTTACCATCTTGCGTGCCTACATAAGATTGTCCATACAATTACATTCTGCTTCTCTATTATCTATACAATTATATTTAAGTTATTTATGACCTTGTATGTCTTCATGAGATTATCAATACAATTACATTAAAGTTATCTATGACCTTGTATGTCTACATGAGATTATCCATACAAAAACATTCCAGTTATCTACAATATTGTGTGCCTACGTGAGATTATCCATACAATTACATTCCAGTTATCTACTATCTTGTCTGCCTGCTTGATATTTCCATACAATAACATTCTGGTTCTCTACGATCTTGTCTGCCTCCATGATATTTCCATACAATTACATTCTGGTTCTCTACGATCTTGTGTGCCTCCATGAGATTATCCATACAATTACATTCCAGTTATCTACTATCTTGTCTGCCTGCATGATATTTCCATACAATAACATTCTGGTTCTCTACGATCTTGTGTGCCTCCATGCTATTTCCATACAATTACATTCTGGTTCTCTACGATCTTGTGTGCCTCCATGAGATTATCCATACAATTACATTCCAGTTATCTACTATCTTGTCTGCCTGCATGATATTTCCATACAATAACATTCTGGTTCTCTACGATCTTGTCTGCCTCCATGATATTTCCATACAATTACATTCTGGTTCTCTACGATCTTGTGTGCCTCCATGAAATTATCCATACAATTACATTCCAGTTATCTACTATCTTGTCTGCCTGCATGATATTTCCATACAATTACATTCTGGTTCTCTACGATCTTGTGTGCCTACATGAGATTATCTACGCAATTACATTCAAGTTATCTATGATCTTGTATGTCTACATAAGATTATCCATACACTTACATTCCAGTTATCTAACATCTTGTGTGCTTACATGAGATTATCCATACAATAACATTCCTGTTATCTACCGTCTTGCTTGCCTACGCCTTCATGAGATTATCCATACAGTTACAATCTGGTTCTCTACCATCTTGTATGTGTAGATGAGATTATCTATACAATTACATTTTGGTTCTCTATGACCTTGTATGTTTACATTGGACAATCCATACAATTACATTCAAATTATCTATTACCTTGTTTGTCTACATGAGATTTACACTGTATCCGTACAATAACATTCTGGTTCTCTACGACCTTGTATGTCTACATTGGATTAACAATACAATTACATACCTGTTCTCTATGATATTGTATGACTACATGACATTATCCATACAGTATTAGTATGGTTCTATACGATATTGTATGACAACATGAGATTATCCATACATATTAGTATGGTTCTATATGATTTTTTGTGCCTACATGATATTATCCATACAATATCATTCCTGTTCTCTATGATCTTGTATGTCACATCGTGCACATACCAATACATAAATTCTGGTTTCATTTGACAATTTGTACCAACATGAGTGTACTGCTAAGCATCTTCTGATTCTGTACACGCTTGTGCACCTTCATGATGAGTGACACACTACGTAAATTGTCTATATAACCTTGAGTTCCTTCATACATTTTGGTTTTATATATAACCTTGAGTGCCTACATGAGTTAAACACAACATATCTTCTTGTTCTGTTTGACCATGTGTAACTATTATTATATCATGAGTGACACACTACATACGTTTTGTTTTTATAACCTCGAGTTCCTTCAAGAGTGAAACACTACACATCTTCTGGTTCTTTAAGACCATGTGTAACTATCATTATATCATGAGTGACACTCTACATACATTTTGGTTTTATATATAACCTCGAGTTCCTTCATGAGTGAAGCACTACACATCTTCTGGTTCTTTAAGACCATGTGTAACTATCATTATATCATGTGTGACACACTACATACATTTTGGTTTTATATATAACCTCTAGTTCCTTCATGAGTGAAGCACTACACATCTTGTGGTTCTTTAAGACCATGTGTAAATATCATTATATCATGTGTGACACACTACATACATTTTGGTTTTATATATAACCTCGAGTTCCTTCATGAGTGTAGCACTACACATCTTCTGGTTCTTTAAGACCATGTGTAACTATTATTCAAGTGACACACTACATACACTTTGATTTTCAATACAACATTGTGTTCCTTCAGAAGTGAAACACTACATATATTTCGGTTCTTTATGACCATGTGTAACTATTATTATATCATGAGTGACACACTACATACATTTTCTATATAACCTTGTGTTTCTTTATAAGTGAAGCACTACACATTTTCTGGTTCTTTAAGACCATGTGTATCTTTATAAACGTGACAAACTACATACATTTTGGTTTTTAATACTTCCTTGTTTTCCTTCATGAGTGAAACACTACACTGGTTCTTTATGACTATGTGTTACTTTATCATGAGTAACACACTACATACATTTTAGTTTTCTTTATAACCTTGAGTTCCTACATGAGTGAAACACTACACGTCATCTAGTTCTTTATGACCGTGTGTTTCTTTATCATGAGTGACACGTACACTACATACATTTTGGTTTTTATATATAACCTTGAGTTCCTTCAGTGAAACACTCAACAATTTCTGCTTCTATATGACCATGTGTAACAAGTATTATATCACAATTGACACACTACATACATTTTAGTTTTCTTAATAACCTTGAGTTCCTACATGAGCGAAACGCTACATACATTCTGGTTTACACTACCTTGTGTACCTACATCATCAGTCTCACTCTTGAAACATTCTGCTTCTCTACAACCTTGCATGAGTGAAACACTACATACATTCTGGTTTGTACACATGTGTGCATCTACATCATGAGTTTGACATTACATACATTCTGGTTCTTTATTACCATGAATATCTATGTGTGTAAAACTTTTCTCTACAACCTTGTGTACTTCTAAAAGTGTCAAATACACAATACAAACAGTATGATTGTGTATACCCGTGTGTGTACCTACATGAGTGTAACACATCATACATTATGGTTATCTAAATTATTGTAACTATAAATACCTTGTTGTTCTTTAAGATCTTTACAAAGAAGCTCTACGAAACAAGATATATTGAGCTGTTTCAGGTTCTCCGTAATATAATCTATAAGAGACTTGTCTGGTTCCTGGCTCTTCCTTGGAATTAAGGGTACTATATAACTTGCCATCTTTTCCAGCACCATGACAACCTTAAGTTCAAGGACACTTTGAATGTCTCCACTTAGACTCTCACTTTCTGGAAGACCATCACCTTTTTGCACGAACAATTGGTGATTTCTTGTTGATGGATTGTAGATGAAAGTGTTCTCTTGTTGAGTCTGTGTAAGTGTTGATAACTTTTCGAATATGTCCTTAAAAATATCAAAATATTAAACTAGAAATGTGTGAACAACACTAATGGCACATGGATGATGCAGCCACATGGAACGACATTTGCAACATTTAGGCAAACCCTTGAAACATCTCTTAAATGAAGAAATAATAATTGAGTTGAGTTGAAACCATTGTGACAAAAGGAAGATTAATCATCTTGTGCAATTTCTCTTTTTGCCAATGTGCAGAGGCGTCAGAAAGATTCTGTATGTAGGAAATGTTAATGCAAAGTGTTACAGACAGACGAACAGACGGAAAAGTGATCCCTAAGTTTCTCACTACCTTCCACACAGGCGACACAGACAGACAACCACATCAAAAATCATTGAAAATATCTTAATGCATTCCAAGGAAAATGTACTGAAAACAAATTGTGATATTATGATGGATGGACAGCAAATGGAAACAACACTGCATGCCTCTGTCGAATCTGGCTTGGGATAAAAAAGAGTCAAGTATAAATCTCCATCACAGAAATGGTCATTGACAATTCTGATGCAGGCGACTATTGACTCTCACACTTTTCTCTCCCTCCCTTTATCAAAGAAATACCTATACATTAGCAATACTAACAAGCAATTCCTCCCTTTTCCAAAATGATTCTTTTATTTATACAGATGTTACACAAATTTAGCCTCAGACATTTTAAGAGCAGACGACTAAAACACATATCAGGTAAAACATTTATCAGGTCAATTATCTTGGAAATAAACAATACAATTCCATAATTAATTAACCCTTTCCCTCATATAGACGCTTTCTGATGCCTCTGCAGCAGATGGCTTTTTCAAAACATAGTGACAAAAGAAGAAATTGCTCAAAACAATAAATTTCTCCTTTTGCCACAATGTTTTCCACTTATAGTCATAGGTTATCCACTCAATTATAGAGATTTTCTAATTTTTGACAAAATATGTACAAAGTTGTCTGCTGCAGAATTGTTGTATGTGGGAAAGGGTTAAACCTTCATATGCCAATTAACCCTTTCCCACATGTATACAGCAAATCTGCTGCAGACATCATTTGAAAACAATTTGTCAAAATATTGAAATTCTCTATAGATAAAAGAACAATTATTGAATAAAGTTGAAAACATTGTGACAAAAAGAGAGATTGCAATTTTTGCCTTTTCCACAATGATTTCAAAATTCGTCTGCTGCAGAGGCTCCTGGGAGCATCTATATCTAGGATATATGGCTAACCCATTGCCTAATTCAGAGCCTCATGAGTAAAGTCACCTTATCTTACAATGTTTTTATATAGTCTAAAGGGATAATGTATTAGTCGCCAGGCAGTAGCCCGCGACTTCTATTTTAATAGCTTTTCGGAAATGACATGGGGGGAGAGTTATTATAAGAAAAAAACAAATTTAAATGTCTTGAACATATTACAATTGTGATTGTTTAAAAACACATCTAAAATGAAATAAATAATCCGATGTTTCAAGTATTTGCAGTTTCTTTATTTTGACTTGCATTCATGTTTTTTTGTCTTATTTACGAAGACAAAAGAGTCCCTGCTAGACTTGCTGCAGACTGTTATGTGTCAATATCGAGATAAAAATCACGTCAAATTCTCCTTTTAGTAGCAATTTTAACTTATTGAATGTTATTTTCATGTTCAAAAAGATGTCTTGATTTATGTAGAAGTCCTTTAATAATGTTAATCCATGAATATCTAAAATAGGAACTGTTTCTAAGCTAAACATGTTGATCAAGTGACTACCGAATACCGACTGCCTAGATAAAATGTTTATTTGGTTCGAAACAAATGACGAAAAGAACAAACTGAGATAAAACTGGTTTTAATATATAAATCACTTTGAATGAACACTCTCTGCCTATGCGAAGAAGAAACGAATCGGGTCTTTCGTACAAAATTATTTCGTCCTTGACAATTTTAAATGCGTTATTAGATTCCCTACACGCATTTTGCTTGCGATCTGCATATTGTTATGCATCATTGACACAAGGGCGCGCATCATTATATAGTTTTAAAACATGAGTAGACTCATGATTGGCAAGATTACTCATTTCCTAGCTGTTTATGATCAATAATTAGTTGGCTGTGTATATATATGATACATTTTCACTTGACCCCACCCCTTATGTTCCAATATGCCCTTTAGTTGATAACTGGTTTTTTCAACTACTATAAGTAAGTGTTATGCATAACTGCAGTATGGATTACCGGCGACATTGATGCGTTGCATCAACTTTCTCTTGTGATTGTCTATATCTTCTTATTTCTTTTGTCTATGAATAAAAGATCATGTAATAAATTGTTTAATGTTTACATAAGAGTCATCTGTCTTGAAAACATCAGTTGATATATGCCTTCTATCTTCAATCTTTGATAAAAAACTCATACATAGTTGAAAACATTGTAAGAAAAGGAGAAACTGCTAAAATAGTCATTTCCTCTTTTTTTCGAAAACCGTTTTCAAAAGTTGCATCTTGATATAAGCCATCCGGTGTGAAAACCAACATTATGGTCTCAGCTTAATGTATGAACCCAGCCTGCGCAGTCAGCACACGCCAATATGGGCCGACACTTTCCGTCTCAGGTATAGAGGTATAAAGTAATTATTACTGAAACAGAAAATCCACATGAGGCGAAAAGTGTCTGTCCGTGTTAGCCTGCACTGCATTCATAGGCTGATCTGGGTCGATACTTTACGCAGAGTCCACAATGTTGGTTTTCTCGCGGGACGGCTCATATAAATTCGTCTAATATTGTGGTCAATATCAAAAAAGGGTAAATCTCTTCTATTTTTATAAAAAGCATACCTGATCAGTTTCTTGTGCAATAACCACCAGAATCTTTGAATCATATTCTCTGTCATTTCCCCCCTCTTGAATAAAGTCATTCCAGGACACATCTTCAGACATCAGTTTCTCATATCGGAATGGTTCCAGAGATTCAACGAGAGCTTTGACAAGGCGGGAAATCAGAGAACGCTCCTGGGCGAACACTGTAACAATGGGTTTCTGTAGACACTGTTCCGCTTCCTTAATTTCCTCAAGATTGGAGAAGACACATTCATCAAGGCTGTTGGATTCTGAAAAATTGATATATAACCCCCTTACTCTATACAATATTATCTAGAGTCATCTGCTCGTCTGATATTATCCTTTTACGGTTTATTTATTTATTCGGAATGAATATTTACATATTATAATGACAGCACACAACTGATATTTTTACCCTAAAAGCAGGCCACACTCAGCATCTTTAGCATACAATGCGAAGAAGGGTATTAGATGAACAAGCTGTCCAAGTTTCAAAGGGTTTGATAGTTTCCATGTAAGTGACCTAAATGCAAAACACTTAACCGAAGCCGCCGCCGATGACGACGACGATCAAGTGACGACAATAGCTAATCATTTTTTTTTCTCAAAAAATCAGACAAGCTAAAAATCAACTTCAGATTATATTAATCACTCTCACGTCTGCTTCCTGGAGACTAAAGCAGTACTCTCGCTGTTTGTGTTTAGATATCCAAAATGCAGAACCAGCACATAATGGTATGCGAACCCGGGACATTTTTGTATGAGAGGCCAACGTCCACTGCACCACTGCTTTGAACACACATTTGAAACATAATTATTGTAAAATCTGGAAATCTTATAATCAAATAGACCTTGACTTTCGAGTAACAGACCTGGATATTGCATGGTGCATTCTTTGAACAATATCACCATCATATAATTTGAAGATGAATTGATGTATTTTGAAGTTACAGCCTTGAGTATAATAATAATAATAATAATAATAATAATAAAGGCTTTATTTAGAGAGGATACTTATTTGACATAGTACATATATGCAAGTCAATTTTCCATGAGGGCCTCAAACATAAACAAAATGAAACAGACATGAACAAATGTGTGTTACATATGAACAACTCAATGTTACAATTATACATGCATATATAAATATTGACTTAAAATGATATATCTATTACTGTATTGTAGAACAGCCAAAAATCCAAATATTGTGCATAGTTACATGAAATACAATTGTAATACAGTTATCATCAAATTAAGATTGGTTTACCCAACGTAAATATTGGGATTAGAAATGCTGAATAGACATTGAATTTTTAATATATGAAGGAAGGGAATTCCAAACTGATGAACCGGAAAATATAAATGTATTTCAATATATTTCCAAGTTAGGTTTTGGTGTATACAACTGGAATGAAGTAGATAAATGTAAGAGTCTTGCATGAATTTCAGATGTAAAAGTAAATGATGTCCTTAGGTAATCAGGGGGCATTTCCACGTAATGTTTTAAACATTTGAATGGCTTTCTGATAAATAACTCGTTCGGGAAATGTCATCCATTTAAGTTCAGCAAACATTAAAGATGAAGAGGTGATAAAATGACAATCATGGATTACCCTGGCAGCCCTTTTCTAAGTTTCACTAGTTTGTTTTCAAGTTTATTTGTGCAATTTCCCCAGATAACACAACAAAAATCAAAATGTGAAAGTACAGTATGTATGCATTATAATAACGTTTACGCTTTGTCATTTGAGAGAAATAGTTTGATTCTTGATAACATAATTATGTATTACATTTCTTTATTACATTATCAATGTGATCACCCCACGAAAGACAGTTGCTAACTGTAATACTAGCAATGATCTCAGACAGACACAGGGTAAAATGCAAACAGTCGAATAAAATTACATCTCAATTGCTTGAATTGTGTTTATGCCACTTTCAACAATTGTTCAGTTATATCACGGCATTTCCTCTGTTTAGTTACCAGTACTACTGGTCCATTTATCCTTACACCAGCCAGTCGGTCGTAATGCTTACCCCGCCACCCTGAGCGCTTAGGAGGGCACCAACTACTACCAATTTTAAAGTATATGGTATGACCCGGCCGGAGGTCAGACCTGTGACCTCCCGCTCCAAGGGTGGATGCCCTACCACTACACCATCGAGGAAGACAAAAATAAAAAGAGGCACATACAATAACATACTAACTGCCATGCAGTAACTGTCTCTTTCACACCCAAATGACTCCACAAAAATCAACTGTAGGGCAATTGGCATAACTAACCACTTATTTGAGCCTTTTCCTCTTAGAAAAATAACCCTTTCCCAAATAGAAAAATTGCTGAAGACGACTGAAAATATCTGGACAAAAATGTGAACCATCTCTCTAAGCAAAAGTATAATTAATGAATAAAGTTGAAAACATTGTGGTCAAAGGAGAATTTTCTCCTTTGATAACACTGTTTTACAAAAGTCGTCTGATGCAGAGGTATCAAACTGCATCTATATGTGGAAAAGGGTATTGTTATAACAACCAAGGTCACAGAAACTAGTCAGAAGCTTTTGACATATAATTTAAACTGGATCAGTTAAATAGAGATACAGGCAGATATTTATTTACAAAAAGGCAAAGATTGGATTGTCAACAATATCCCAGCAAACATGCATATATGGGTCCCATATGGGCTATTTCTGGGCAAGCCTATATGAGTATGCCCATATTGGACCCATTTGGGACCTTTGTGGGCCAGCCCATGTGGGTTTGCCCATAAGGGTCCCAGATGGGTCCCATATTACAGCACTTTTAGGAAAAACGAATATTTATTTATTTATTTATTTAAAAAACATTTACTTTGAGCTAGTATGTGACTATCTTGATCTAAACTGCTATTATTTTATCTAAAAATAGTAATTCAACACATACGTGTATATTTTACAACCCATTTGGGCCTCCCGATAAACATCAACACCCCTGAACAGGTGCGCGAAATTAATTTATTTTATTTTTAATATATAGGTTTTAATTGTTATGAATTAAAATATATAATGTATCATTTAGACATTGTTATCAAGAATTTAATCATCGCATGATTAAAGATAAAATAAATTTTGAGCATGCGCAGACGTGAATTCCGCTGTCATAATATTCAAATGTTTCTTTGTTTACATCTGGGCCACTACATACGTTTAGTGGTCCCAGTTTACATTTAAATTGAATTTTGATTTATTTCTTATTCTGATTATATGCATGCCTTTATATGAACCATACAGGAGATTACTTTATAAAATTTTAGTGTTAAAGCATAGAGTGTGTTGTTTTCTTGCAGGATAATATTATAATTTAGTCGTTTGCGCCATAATATCTCTTTGTTCCAGGAAAAAGAAAGAGTTGAAACATAAAAAATATTAAAATGGAAGTACAAGAATCATGCACCTGCTGTTACATTCCAGCTTAAAGAATTTCGCATGTTTGTATCCGATGTTTCTGACAAGTGGTTGTTTATTAAAAGTCCAGCAAACTTAAAATTAAAATAAATGCAAATGGATCTAGCCAAGAAATGCAAGATCTGCCCAAAATGAAAGTATCTGGGATGCCCATGAGGGACCCATATTGAGTACAAGGGATGCCATGTGGGACCCATATGGGTCCCATATTGCATGTTTATGGGGCAGCCCGTCCCAGCAAACATGCATATATGGGTCCCATATGGGCTATTTCTGGGCAAGCCCATATGGGTATGCCCATATTGGACCCATATGGGACCTTTGTGGGCAAGCCCATGTGGGTTTGCCCATAAGGGTCCCAGATGGTTCCCATATTACAGCACCTTTAGGAAAAACGAATATTTATTTATTTATTTATTTAAAAAACATTTACTTTGAGCTAGTATGTGACTACCTTGATCTAAACTGCTATTATTTTATCTAAAAATAGTAATTCAACACATACGCGTATATTTTACAACCCATTTGGGCCTCCCGATAAACGTCAACACCCCTGAACAGGTGCGCGAAATTGATTTATATTATTTTTAATATAGGTTTTAATTTTTATGAATTAAAATATATAATGTATCATTTAGACATAGTTATTATCAAGAATTTAATCATTGCATGATTAAAGATAAAATAAATTTCGAGCATGCGCAGACGTGAATTCCGCTGTCATAATATTCAAATGTTTCTTTGTTTACATCTGGGCCACTAATACGTTTAGTGGTCCCGGTTTACATTTAAGTTGAATTTTGATTTATTTCTTATTCTGATTATATGCATGCCTCTATATGAACCATACATGAGATTACTTAATAAAGTTTTAGTGTTAAAGCATAGAGTGTTTTGTTTTCTTTGCAGGATGATATTATAATATAGTCGTTTGCTCCATAATACAGTATCTCTTTGTTCCAGGAAAAAGAAAGAGTTGAAACATAAAAAAATATTAAAATGGAAGTACAAGAATCATGCACCTGCTGTTACATTCCAGCTTAAAGAATTTCGCATGTTTGTTTCCGATGTTTCTGACAAGTGGTTGTTTATTAAAAGTCCAGCAAACTTAAAATTGAAATAAATGCAAATGGATCTAGCCAAGAAATGCAAGATCTGCCCAAAATGGAAGTATCTGGGATGCCCATGAGGGACCCATATTGTGTACAAGGGCTGCCCATGTGGGACCCATATGGGTCCCATATTGCATGTTTATGGGGCAGCCCATATGGGACCCATGTGGAACCCGGTTGCACTCCCCACCTGGGTCCCATATGGGCAGCCGATATGGGACCCATGTAGGTGCCCATAAGGGACCCATATGGGTCCCATATAGATTGCTAGCTGGGGTATGGAACCCATGTGGAACCCGGTTGCACTCCCCACCTGGGTCCCATATGGGCAGCCGATATGGGACCCAAGTAGGTGCCCATAATGGACCCATATGAGTCCCATATAGATTGCTAGCTGGGATATGGCTTTGTTATAAAAACTTATAAACAAACAGACAAACAGACAAACGAGTTATACCTATGTGCCCTTTGAATCTTTGAAACAGTCGTTTCGTCCATGACTGTAGGTACCCATAGCGGGGATAAACGTCATGCGGTAATATGAATCTTATACCAACACTCATCCTGTCTATAATTACAAATATATTTCATATATACACTATTACACATCCTGCAATGGAGAAAAGGCCTTATATAATTATATTCCTAAACATCAATATACTTAAGTCTAGAGAAAACAAGAAAAAGAACTGTAGGTAATCCATAGTCCCCCCTCAGCTGTTTTAGGACACAACATGATGTCATTAAAACTAGATATTTTACTTCCCTGCAGTAGCATTCTAACATGTCTACATGCAGGTCTCCTAAGTTCATGTATTTAAGCACTAAAATAAACTACATTGTTTTAAAAAGTGCTAAATGAATCCCTAGACATCAGAAAAAAGTAACACACTTCTCAATTGACTGCTAATACAAAGTCATGGGAGAAAAGAACGAAAATAATGACGTGAGGAACTAATTAAGATAGATCACGAAGTTTGAAGGTTCTTCGATAGATCACAATAAATGCCTAATTCTGGTATGTGACCGACCCAGCCTCTTCCATAGATGTCTTCTTCTTCTTTTGTGGTTGTTTACCCTCGCCTATCGGCATAAAGCCATTTGGCGAGCAGCTATTATTCTCTCTCCAATTTTTTTTTATTAATGGGGGTAGACTATATATGGTTTTTTTTTTCAATGTTTTTATTATAATATATTTGACTTTTGACACTGACTGCTTATATTTCATTGTTGCATATGTCTGCATACATCAAGTGTATATAGGTGTAACAGTGTAGGATATAGAGCCACGTCACAATATTTTTAATTATTATCAAATGTGTATAGTTTCACTATATCGCCGTTACATATTGCATTGTAGAATGTGAAGAGTCAAAATATAAAATCGCATAGTACAGAATTTGTTACCTTGACTACAAATGTGTAAAACCATAGCATATATAATGTTTCTGTTCAATCAAAGTAATAAATACACTAAATGTATAAGCAGATAAGAAAGACTAAGAAATGATTACCAAATCAACATATATTCTATTTTCGTTTTTTTTCGGGTTTTCCCAATTCCCAAGAGCGTTTTCGGCTTTTGCAATCGAGTAACTCGAGTAGAAAATCTGGACATGCGCAACTTACACGACACGAGTAACCATTCATGAACGCCTAGAGTCTTGTGTTGTTTACAAAATGGCGACATTCTGTGCCACTCTCTTACACTATCGGTTTATTACATTTACCTCTGTCACAGGCTCGAGCTACATAACATATGTAATAATCTTTAAATTTGTAAAACTACCGAAAAGTAGTCCGTAGCTTTTTGCTAAATAAAAACTTTGTTTTTGATAAGCAAAGTTAGAAAAAGATCCTGTCACAAGTGTAAAAGGTTAGTGCTTATATCAGTGACAACTAAGTCAATTAAAATACACTTATCATGTTTCGTCAAGAATCTTGACATTGAGCCTGTTGAAGAGATGAACGTGAGTGTAAGGAACGGTCACTCTGCTATAGGAGATTGATTCTGTGCATCAGTGGTCGCCATCTTGGATCTCGTGTTACCCAACAGCAATCTCCTTCGCAGAGTTGTCGTTCCTTACACTCACCATACATGGTGTATGGTGAGTGTAAGGAACGACAACTCTGCGAAGGAGATTGACCCAACAGGCGTCTGAATTTCTATTACAGCGAAAAATGCGGAAAATCACACAATACCTCGTTAAAATACACAAAAAGTATCTCTATATTGTCTATACGCTTTGATAAAAATGATCGTAATGGTAATTTGGGGAATCCCGCACGCGTTACTATAAATAGCCCCTCTATACGTCCATATAGTGTAATGATAATGACATTCGCATTTTTTGCTGTAATAGAAATTCGGACGCCTGTTTTACCCGTCAACTAGTGGGGGTCGTTCTAGTCGAGTATATTATAGATTAAGCCCATGCGCAGTTCGCTTACTCGATATGTTCGACTTTAAACTCCAGTTACTCTCGTTACGCGAGTAAACAAGTCGAAAACGCTCCGAGTTGCCAGTGATATATTCGAAAAGTTGCGGTTGAGGAAAGTTTAGAGTCAGTACTTCCTTGCACATTCCACAAAACACAAAAGCTTTCTATTTGTTTAGTTTTTTCTACCATTGCTTATTTCTAACCATATATCAAAATATTTGTTAGATCTCACATTTTGTTAAATTTCAGTAAAAAAAATGGGTAAAATTGAGAGGTAAATACGTAAAGGGGATCGTAAACGGTCAACAATATCTTCTTTTACCTCACTGTAATTGTCTAAAGAATGAACGATTTTACGTATGATTCTGTGGTTAACAATTGCTTAAAAATTCATCAGCGTGCACATGCAGTGATTAAAGCGTCGACCAAACAAATTATTCTTGTATGATCCTTATATAACGCCGCTTTCAACACATTTTTAGTTATATCACGGGTAACTGATACGAGTACATGTAACCTGACACCAGCGACCGAGTTAGTGGTAAAACAAACCCACTTAGCGTCACACGATCCTTTCGAATATCAGCATGTTTAGCTGTCTGTCCAATTCTAATCATTATCCTTTGTTTCGAGACATGGCCGGATGAAATATCCTTACTCGTTATACATGATCCCTTGGTAAACAAACCAGTCATCGGCTAGGAAATGTCCCATGCACAAGGGCATTCCACTGTGAACGCCCCGACTGAGCATCAAATCCGGGACTCCCGATATCAAATCACCGACGCTAACCACTCTACCAATATATGTTTAACCCTTTCCCACTCGCAAGAAAATTGCTGCAGACCACCAGGGGCGTAGCTAGGGTCTACAAAGTGTGTACGCAAGTCTTTTAGGAGGGTATGCTCACCGGGAATTCTTTTCCCCTCTATATTGTCTTTGGCGACATCTGGGAACATTTCAGTAGCAAAATATTTTTCGTCAAATCTATCAAGTCAGATGGGTTGTTTTATACTTATCCTTACCCCATGTCAAGTTTTTAATTCAGATTTGAACCTTTAAAATTTGAGTACTGGAAACAATGTGTACGCAGCTGCGTATTTTTGCGTACAGTCAGCTACGCTCCTGACCACTCTAAAACAACAAGGCAAATAACAGTAACATCTCTGTATAAACGAAATTAGAATTATTGAATAACGTTTCATTTTGTGCAATTTCTCCGTTTTCCACAATGATCTCGAAAGGCGTAAGCTGTTGTGGCACCTAAAAATAAAAGGCGTATATATATATAATCATATGAGCCATTCCACGAGAAAACCAGCATTATGGCCTCTGCGTAATATATTGACCCAGATCAGCCTGCGTAATCCGCGTAGGCAAATCTGGGCCGAAACATTCCGTCTCTGGGAGATAGAGGTATAGAGTTATGATTTATGTAACAGAAAAATCCATAGGAGTCGAAAGTGTCTGTCCGGGTTAGCCTGCGCGGCATGCTTAGGCTGATCCGGATCGATACTTTACGCAGAGTCAACAATGTTGGTTTTTCTCGCGGGACGGCTCATATGTCTGTTTTAACCCTTTCCCTCATATAGACGCTTTCTGACGCCTCTGCAGCAGACCGCTTTTTGAAAACATGGTGACAAAAGAAGAAATTGCACAAAACGTGCAATTTCTCCTTTTGCCACAATGTTTTCCACTTTTTGTCATAGATTATCCATTCAATTATGGAGATTTTCTATGTTTTGACAAAATACGTTTAAAGTCGCCTGCTTCAGAATTGCCGTATGAGGGAAAGGGTTAATATATATTTGCTCACACTCTAAGATCCATATTACATGGCAGCAATTTGTCAACCAGATATCGTTTGCTGTTAACCCATTCCTACATACAACAATTCTGCAACAAAATACGACTTTAACCATATGTTGTCAATAAATAGATAATCTCTATAATTTAATAGATAACCTATGACTAAAAGTGGAAAACATTGTGGCAAAAGGAGAAATTACTCGATTTGATCAAGTTCTTCTTTTTTCATTATGTTTTCAAAAAAGCTGTCTGCTGCAGAGGCGTCAGAAAGCGTCTATATGAGGAAAAGTGTTAAATGTTAAGCCTTTCCAACCTCCCGACGCTTTATGTTGCCTCTGCAGCAGTCGACTTTTGAAGAAAAAAAATATGTCAAATCTATTCAGTTATAAAACTTTTATTTAAAGAGATTTTCTTTATTTTGACCAATGTGTTTTCAAGTCGTGTGCTGCAAACTGCCTGTACGTGGGAAACAACTCTACAGCAGACGACTTTGAAATTATAAAGCAAATTCTCCAAATGAAAGACTATTTGTTTAACCCTTTCCCTCATATAGACGCTTTCTGACGCTTCTGCAGCAGACGGATTTTTGAAAACATAGTGACAAAAGAAGAAATTGCTCAATACGAGCAATTTCTGCTTTTGCCACAACGTTTTCTACTTTTGGTCATAGGTTATCCCATTCAATTATAGAGATTTTCTATTTTTTGACAAAATATGTTCAAAGTCGTCTGCTGCAGAATTGTCGTACGAGGGAAAGGGTTAATAGTGTTGAAGACCCACTGCCTAAACATGTAACGGGAGAAATAGATAATTATGACCAATTTCTTCTTCTTTTGCAACACTGTATTCAAAAGGCGTCTGCTGCAGGGTTAAAAATGCTTTAGAATACATGTTGGACAGGGATAAACTATTTCAGGTCAACCCTTTCCCCCATACGACAATTCTGCAACAGTCGACTATGAACATAATTTGTAAAAAAAAAAAATCTCTAAAATTGAATGAATAAACTATGACTAAAAGTGGAAAACATTGCTCGTTTTGAGCATTTTCTTCTTTTGTCACTATGTTTTCAAAGAACCGTCTGCTGCAGAGGCGTCAGATAACGTATATATGAGGGAAAGGGTTAAAGTAACATAAAGAGACTTGAAAGTATAGGTTTGATTCACAATTGTAAACAATGCGGGACAGAAAATGAGAAATTGAATAATTTCTCATTTTTTCGACATCAATTAAAAGATAGATTGGTTAGTGTTTCACGCCCCTTTCAACAATTTTTAGTTATATCACGGCGTTTCCTGGGTAAGTTACCAGTACTACTGGTTCATTTATCCTGACACCGGCCAGTCAGTCGTTATGCTAACCCCGCAACTCCTGATCGCCAAGGAGGGCAACACTTACTACCATTCGGTAGTACAAGTCTTTGGTATAAACCGGCAGGAGATCGAATCCGCGACCTCGCACACCCGATGCGGACACTCTACCACTACACTAACGAGGCGGTCT
This sequence comes from Serripes groenlandicus, assembly GCA_031761405.1. NCBI lineage: Eukaryota > Metazoa > Mollusca > Bivalvia > Cardiida > Cardiidae > Serripes > Serripes groenlandicus. Next base: position 6,686,475 of record JASEVX010000015.1, read on the forward strand.
ATTTTCAAAGAAACATGTGTAGTGCCAGATCGTAATGTGTTGTCTGTGTATAGTAAAATAGTGTATTGAATCGAACAGTAAGGGGTATATATTTTAGCTCAAAATTAGAGGAAAAGCTTTTTTCAGATGTTTTCTATTCTACAATCACCTGTTCAATTCTCTAATCTGCCATCACATTGTCCGATCCTTGTTATGAATTTTGTTAACACTTTGGCGGGAAAGGAGTTTCGTTTATAAAATCAACAAAAAGAATAATTTTCTTTCATATTAATTTTCTCTGCGAGAACCACACAATTTCACACATTTTAATTTAAATAAACAAAGTTGTCTGTGTTATATTTCTATCTATTTAAATTCTGACTTTTTCTGTATTTTTTGAAAAATTGCGTAAGAAATAAAGGGATTTTAGGGGCAGTTGATCTCTTGACCTTTATCTAAAACAAAGGGGCTCACGATGACCACAATCGTCATAAAAGGTTTGAGCCGCGACAGAAGGAAAGCCTATCATTATTTTGTATATATGTTTCACTGTTGTACGCTTTACTTACCACATGGGTCTATGACCTTCTGGTGATATTATGAATAAACGCATATATATTCGTTGATTTAACCCTTTCCCACATACAGATGTTTTCTGGCGCCTTTGCACTTGACGACTTTCAAAAACATTGTAGCAAAAGGAGGAATTGCTCATAATGAGCAATTCCTCCTTTTGACATAATGTTTTTCAAATTTATTCAATAACTGTTTTCTATTATTTAAATAGTTTTGCCTAGAGGATGTTCAAAGTCGCCAGCTGCATATATCCTGTATGTGGGAAAGGGTTAACAACACTGAAGACCCTGATGAGGGTAAACCAGGATCACCGATTTAAGTCCCCACAGGCATATATGTCTTTCAGAAAGCTGCATTGGCTTGGTTTCTATATACGGCTAAAAGGTTGTACAAATATACGGTCATTCCATCAAGAATGTCAATCGTGTATTTTACCCGTGGCGCTGTAATATAGATAAGAACCCGTTTGATGCTGGCTGTTAAAAAAACCCAGCTTCATGTCTTTTAACCCTTTCACAAATAAATACAAGAAGAATTTAATTCTCCTTCCAGTTTAGCAGAAGTCTGATAGCAAAAACGGGAGTATATAAACAAATAATACGAAGTAATTAAAAAAAAAAGAGAAGATATTTATGATCAAGATTGAGCATTATGAAAGTTCACATGTATAGTCAACATATAGCAAGAATTATTAAGTCTGTTTTGTTTGTTTGTAATGTCAGTTTAATCGTTTTGAACATGCCAGTAGAAAATTATAAATATAAACAAAAGAAAATGGTCAAGTCAGTTCCCCAAGAGTAAAGAGCGAAAACCATTTGGTACGAATCATTCATCTCGAACCAAACATGAAAAACCGGGTACGAATCCAATGAATTTTAGAAATCGGATGAAATCGTGAAAACAGCGAAGTATTCATAACGGAAGGAAGCAGAGACAACTTTATTACTCTATGGGAACCGATGACACATTGTCGTCTATTCAATAAGAATGACCAAAATCGCCAAGCGATGACATGCTGCATTTACAAATAGAACGGGTCACGTTACGACCATGCCTATTGCATAGTTGGGTTAACGTTGTTTTTACAGTTTCTAGAATTATACTGTAATATGTAGTAATTAAAATGAATCATCATTGATTTTTTCAAAGATTACCCATTTATTTAAAAATCTCAATATTGTAAATAGGCAAAATCATCGGCAGAAACTTTTTTCCAGACCAAACTATAAAAAAAGCGTAGACTAGGAAGTTAGGGGGAAAGTTATTAAATACCCATTAGATGTGTCTAAAGTGTTGTAATTACGGCAGAAGACATGTTTATTTTGTATCTTTTTGTGTCTTAAATCATTTTATACAATTTATTGATTCAAAAAGGTTTGTTTTTTTTCAAACAAACAACAGAGGTTTTTTAACAATAATAATATTGGTTTCTCCCTTTTCGATTACGTCACCCCATGGTACAAATTAAAACCTATCCCATACTGACGCCGCGCTTCCACGCGGCGTCAATAACATATCTGCAACGGACTTTGAAAACATATTGGCCAAATAGAGCAAAAATCTCTACAAACAAAAGTATGGCTATTCTATCGAGTCGAAAACATTGTGGCAAAAAGTGAAATTTCCCCTCTTGTAACGATGTTTCAAACGGCATCTGCTACAGAAGCGTCATAATGCGTCTGATTGTTGAAAAGGGATAAGGACACTATGACTATAATACGGACGACGATTGACTTGTGAGCATCAATATTGTAGAAAAAATAGGATATACGGCAAATCAAACAAGTTCTTCTTTTTCAACAATGTATCAGCGCTTTATTAAAATTACATTTCCATAAGTCCGGAGTCCAATTCTACCAACTTTAATTTAATTTAGTGCTAAGTAATACTTAAATACTTAAAGGCATATTTTAAGATTTTTGTTTCCCTAGTATTTTGTAATACATGAATGGTGAAATGTATTTAAGTATATGACTAAGTTGACATAAATAGTTACCTTGCTAACAAACAATTCTTTAAATAAGAAAAGATATCGTTTGGCATTTGTATTAGGGAAACAAATATGATGAAATATGCGTTTAAGTATTTAAGTATTACTTAGCGCTAAGCCTAAGTAATGTTGGTGGAATTGGACCCTGGTCTTATAGATCCGAAACAGACACACCTTATGTCTTACATCTAGTTATGATTATTTAAGTTCCAAAGTTTATTCAGAAAATCTCATAATAGAATAGTTCAAATCAATTCATTATCTAAAACTGGTTATCTAATTTTAGTTTCCGATTCTGGACAAAATGGTATAACAAGATACATGATGCTTAGACTGATATTAAACCATTCCTTTCCACATACAACAAATATGTAGCAGACGACTTTGAAAATGTCTACTAAAAAACATGGAAAACCTCTATACTTGTAGGTATTATTACTGAAAAAAGTTAAAAACATTGTGACAAAAGGAGAAATTGCTCGTTTTGAGCAATTTCTCCTTTTGTCACAATGTTTTTTCAAAAGTCGTCTGCTGCAGATGCGTCAACATGCGTCTGTAGGTGGGAAAGCGTGTGAATGTGGAAAGAACTACTGTGTGTGTACACGTACTCATCGATGTCTACCTTTTCCCATAATGTTGTAAACGTTCTCTCGTTGAGAAAGACAACTTAGCCCGAGTATTGACTTAACCTCTGAAAGCAGGGCGAGCAATTGCTCCCTTTGTCACAGTGTGTTCAGTAACAAGAAAGGTTTCGCGAATCTGAGTAACTGATGATTTCCTTGCCTTGGGAATGTATTTAGTAGAAACTGTAGAAAAAACCATTGACACTTCAGTGGTGCATTCTATTTGAAAACATCGAGAAGATACCATTCTCTCTTCCCGACAGTGTTTTCAGCGTTGTTTAGCAATCGCTTCTAAGTTTTTCCAGAAAATGTTCAATGCATACGAATCATTTGAAAAATAGCATGACAACGAGTGTAAGTGTAAACTCATTTTTTAGCAAAGGCAATATTTAGCAAGCATGGATTCAGCTGAAGTTTACCCAACTTCAGGCAACATTTTCCAGATCTTTAGCTTTGTTTCTATGTGGGTTGTTGTACGTCGCTTCAACACTATCAGCTGTATCATGCGCGATATAAAAGTTATATGTTACGGTGTTTCACGGGTTTATTTGTCCAATTACCGTGACACCAGGCGAGCCAAGCGTAATGCTGACAGCTCAATCCGTTGATTGATTAGGGTTTAATGTCGTTTTCAACATTTTTTTCAGTTATATCACGGCGACCAGTTCACCTACTCATGCGTTTCCTGGTTTTCCCACAACAGTACAGCACACAACATACCTTCCAAGCAACTGGTTGCTTTTCCACATAGACTGTTAAAAACAGCCCATTGGTGAAAGGCGAATGACACATGTCACAGTGACTTTTGTCAAACGTCGGAAAGAATGTTGGCCGAGCTGGGATTCAAACTCACAACCACTGGATTGACAGCCCGCGTCGCTACCGACTGAGCTACCGGGACTCGGCTCACAGCTCAATCCGGACCGTCATCGAGGGAAAGCCATTACTACCGTTTTGTTATAGTCTTAAGTATGACCCGTCCGGGAATCGAACCCGCGATATCGCGTATCAGAACCGGATGCTAAAATACTACCAGATTACTGAGGCCGTCCAGATCTTAACCCTTCCCCCTCATACGGCAATTCTGCAGCAGACGACTTTGAACATATTTTGTCAAAAAATAGAATATCTCTTTAATTGAATGGATAACCTATGACTAAAAGTGGAAAACATTGTGTCAAAAGGAGAAATTGCTCGTTTTGAGCAATTCCTTCTTTTGTCACTATGTTTTCAAAAAGCTGTCTGCTGCAGAGGCGTCAGAAAGCGTCTATATGAGGGAAAGGGTTCAAGCAGTACGGTGTATTTAAATTGCTAACGGAAATTCGTTCAACATTTATTTTTAGTTGTATACATTATTTTATAATATTATTATTTCTCTTTTGAAAAAAATTAATAGCCGGCACGTGCACAATCTAACAAAGCAGTTCAACTTCCGGTTCTAAAACTCGCGGCACCTCGCAAAGTCGTTCCTTTGTTGGTTGTGTGTAATATTGACATATTACTTTAAGAGGTTCATATGAAATATAAGCTCAATTGACGCTGTTTAACTTGTCCCTTTTATTGTATTAAAATATAAATACCGCCTTTTGAAGACTGTGACTAGCTCGCCCTTGGGTCATACATTCACAAAGTCAATTTTGTGCTTTGTTACAAATTATTAAATAAATACAAATATTTAATCTAAAACGGCTCCTTCACAATTATTCTCAAGTTATTTAACAGCGTCTTGTATAGGCATTTATCGATGGATTGAAAAGATAATTAACCCTTGTTTATTTAGGACGGCACGCGTATTTACATAGAAACGGATCCCCCGCTGTTTAGTCCATGCCCATATTTTGTATCGAACTTCTGGCTTGTGAATGAACTATTTTAACCTTTCCCATATACAGTCAATTTCCGACTCATGTGCGATAGACGGCGTTTGAAAACATTGTGATAAAAAGTAGACATTGCTCGCTTTGGACAATGGCTGGTGTTTTTTTTCTTCACAATGTATGCAACTCTATTCAACTATTTGCATTTATTGAGCTGTTTCAATTTCGTCTGCGGCACATTAATTGTACAGTGTTTGTAGGAAAGGGTATAAACGTATTCCTAATTTTTGGCAAACTTAGGTATAACTGGTCCTTATGGGGATTTATTAACATATATATGCGGACATTAGCCCCGTCACATGCGAAGAGTATCCTCTACTTGGGCGGACATTATACGCTTCATCTGATTGCTGAAAGCAGACATTATCCCCATCGTATACGGACAGTATTGCTGAAAGCGGACATTATCCCCTTCGTATACGGTCAGTATTCCCTTCACAGGATTGCTGAAATCGGACATTATCCCCTTCAACAGACATGAAATCCTTCGATATTAATATCGAATATCTAATTTAATCTGCACTGGATTAACCCTTTCCCACATACAACAAGACGACATTGACTACATCAAGGCAATAGGATGGAAAGTCCCTATTCTCATTAGTTAAAATTGTAGAAAATTGTGTGACTAAAGGAGAAATTTCTTGTTTTAAGCAATAACTACTTTTGTCTCAATGTTTTCTTAAGCCCTCTGTTGGAGAGGAATCGGAAGGCGTTTTGAGCTTTTTTCTCGCGAAGAACAATATCGAATTGGAAAGACACAAAACAACAGAGATTACGAACATCTAATCACATTTTTACAATATACTTTGTTTTCATAAATGAAGTACACAAACAAGAATATTTCCGACAATTGTTTCATTTAATTTCAATTAAGAAATTATATATCTAATTGGATATATATTTTTTTATCATGAAGGGGCTAATGTCCGCTTAGTGAAGGGGCTTTATTGACTACATCAAGGCAATAGGATGGAAAGTCCCTATTCTAATTAGTGTAAAGAATAGAAAATGTTGTAACTACAGGAGAAATTGCTTGTTTTAAGCAATAACTCCTTTTGTGTCAATATTTTCTTAAGTGCTCTGCTGGAGAGGAATCAGACAGAGTTTCCCGCAAAGAACATTATCGAATTGGAAATACACAAAACAACAGAGATTACGCACATCTAATCACTTTTTTACAATATACTTTGTTATCATAAATGAAGTACACAAACAAGAATATTTCCAACAATTGTTTCATTTAATTTCAATTAAGAAATTATATATCTAATTGGATATATTTTTTTTTATCATGAAGGGGCTAATGTCCGCTTAGTGAAGGGGCTTTATGTCCGTCATGTAACACATGATGAAGGGGCCAATGTCCGCCTATGACGGGGCTAATGTACGCCATGCACAAAACGACGAAGGGAATAATGTCCGCCATGCAAAAAATACGAAGGGGATAATGTCCATATATGCTGTCTTTAACGAAGGGGATACTGTCCGTAGGAGATAATGTCCGAAGGGGATAATGGTAAGAAACGTAAAAGTATGCATAACTGTAAGGCTGTTCCAATCAATAATCATCCCGGCGCGGCCAACTTTCTTTCCGACGATTGACAAAAGTCAATGCGACATGCGTCATTCGTCTTCCACCAATGGGCTTAGTCTATGTGGAAAAGCAGCCAGTTACTTGGGAAGATTGTTGTGGACGAGTACTGGTGTGAGAAAACCAGGAAATGCATGAGTAGGTGAACTGGCCGCCGTGATATAATTGAGAAATTGTTAAAAACGGCGTTAAACCCCAAACAATCAATCCAACCAATAATCGTGCATACGCATATGTTTGACCGTTGCCTTTCCCCCCTCTAACTTAACTCTCTTAAAACGTTGTGCTTACTTAAGAAAATAAACGAATACGAAACTTTTTTTTGTTTCAATTAAAATAATTTACCTCACCTAAAAGCGAACTACATGGTAAGATTTTATTTTTTAATATATATATTTTTTCAAAACATCTGGGTTAAAACATATGAGCCAGTGCAGAAAAAGGTAGAAGGTAACGTTTCCGAACAGTGTAGTTTCAGATCACCTTATCCACATATTGAATCTCATCATAATCTACACAAGTTGACAGAATCTTCCAACACGTTTGCGTAAGTAATCATCACATTGTGTGGATGCAAAGCAGGGGCGTAGCTCCCTTTAGGCACTGTAGGCACGTGCCTACACATTTTTTTCTTAAAATGCCCCAAAATGCAGCTGCGGCGATAGACATCTGCGTAATTTATCGACCAGATCAGCCTGCGCTGTCCGGCCGACACATTCCGTCTTAGGGGGGATAGATGTATATAGCAGTTATTCCTGAAGCAGGAAATCCACAGGAGGCAAAAAGTGTCTATCCGGGCATGCCTGTGTGGCATGCTTAGTCTGATCCGGGTCGATACTTTACGCAGAGGCCACACTGTTGATTTTCTCACGAGACGGCCTACACATTGATTATTGTATTAAAGCGACTAAAATCCAGATGGCAAGAAAAAACAAAAAAAAAACACTCGAATGTTATTAATGTTATTCTTTATGTTATCCAAGTAAAACCAGGGTAGAAAATGTATCGTTTTTTATCAATAAAGTGAACTTGAGTCGTTTTCAATTGTCCCGATGAAGGGGTTTCCTATTTAAAAGTACTTACCCCGTTACTGACAGGGTAGAATTTGCGATGGAAAAAGTATCGAAAACAAGAAAATCTCACCGATTACAGGGGTATGTAATATGTCAGTTATCATATTTTAATGCCCCAAATACAAAAATAACACTTATTTTCTTAAAATTGGATTTTTTTTTTCGACAGTTGGATATCTGGAGTTCAGTCGCTTTAAGTAATATTAAAATCAAAGTACTCAGAGTACTCAAAGCCGGGTTCACATGAAATATATTGATTGATGGTTGGTATTTTTCGCCACTTTCAACACTTTTTCAGTTATATCACGGCGTTTCCTGGGTACGTTACCAGTACTTTCTGGTCCATTCATCCTGACAGCAAACCAGTTAGTCGTACTGCTAACCCCGCAGCCCTGAGCGCCAAGGAGATCAGCCGTTACTACCATTTTTTAAATTCTTTGGTATGGACCCGGCCGGCGATCGAACCCGCGACCTCCCGCACTCGAGGCGGACGCTCTTCCACTATACTACCGAGGCGATCGGTTCACATGGAAACAAAAAAAAGTTCAAATATGTTCAAAGATGTTGAAAGTACAAAGAAAACATGGATAGTGGTGTGTGAAAGGTTACGAAATATGATAAGGGTCAATATTAACCCTAGCCCTCATACGACAATTCTGCAGCAGACAACTTTGAACATATTTTGTCAAAAAATAGAAAATCTCTTTAATTGAATGGATAACCTATGACTTAAAGTGGTGTGTCAAAAGGAGAAATTGATCGTTTTGAGCAATTTCTTCTTTTGTCACTATGTTTTCAAAAAGCCGTCTGCTGCAGAGGCGTCAGAACGCGTCTATATGAGGGAAAGGGTTAAGGTAATTTTGTTTCATTTAACATTTTACCAATTTTTTCTGTTGTACGAAACATGGAGTGGTCCAATTTTCAACATGGGAGAGTCGACTTTGTGAAATTCGTCAGTGAAAGAGTCCAAATGTTTCAAAAATTGTCTGCTGCTAATGTGTAAGAATGCGTTTACAGGTTGTTAAGGTTTTTAAGTTGTAATTGGGAATGAAAAATGTGAACAATTTGCGTATCTATGTATTTATGTACGTCTTACTTTGTACTTATTTAATTTCAAATTTCACAGTCCTTGAACCGAACAAAGATATATGCACAGGTAAGATCTATTTATGGATGTGTTTAAATTAGATGAAGTGATCGTTAATTTTTCCGCTGTTTTATTTTGATATTGAACGACTTCACAAAGAAACTCAATAGTTATAAATCACTTACAAATTACCATAATAGAACATATATTTTCTTTCGTTGTTTCAAATTCAGTTCCCTGAATTTTAAATACAATGGTAAACCAAAAATCAGTATACTTGATAAAGTTAATTATTTTGCCCGACCACATCTATTTATGTGCCTCTCCGTTTATAATAAAACCAGAGACCCAATAGGGACCAGTGTCGCTTCACTTCCATACTAATAACCCTACACACTTTCTTGCATACGTATCAAAGTTTATACGAGAGTCACCCTAGGAACATTACTATAAAACAAGGGGTAACCTATTTTGTGGAGATTTCTTTTCTTCTTCATAATAGAGGTGAAAAACATAGAAATAAGGTGGCATAACACAGTTGAAAGCTGATTTTCTGTTTCCTCGGAAACCCCAACGTTTATTCTCTCAATATTTCTCATAATTTCCATACTGGTTCGATAAAAAGGGTTTGCATGTATCAAGGAGTGCCAGAATTATAAGAAACTGACTGGAAGTCACACTCTCAGTCCATATTATGGAAAGAAGTGGCCACAAAAGTGGTCTGAAACAGGGTGAAAAAAGTTGGACAGAAAGATCAATTTGACCCTTTATTCCAAAAATCACCCAACAAAAACGCAGGGGATAAAGGTAAAATTGAAAGGCTGCTAAGACTCTCAAAACGATAGGCAATCTGTGGACGCAGTCAGAAATACCACGTTTCCAGCTCCTTTTCAAGCAATTTTGAACGCGAAAGCTGGTATTCAAATTTACCTCTAAATTCACGCCTAGCTCTGCAACCAGTGTTGTCAAACCGGAAGGAGAAGAGGGTTCAACTGAAAAATTCAATCCCGTGCTTAGAGCTCAATTTTCACATTTATAAACATCAAAATCAACCATTTACCCAAAAATGTACCCAAAACTTACTATTTGTTATTATTTCTATTTTTGACCCTGGCCAAAATCCGAATATCCCGAAAGCAAGTGTTATGTGTCACCTAATACCGCCCCCTGGCAGCCATGTTTTTTTACCAATCAAAATGAAACAAAGAAACCCGGTAAGGGTCACCATAGGAGCATTCCTGTGAAAGATCTGAAAACTGGGCCAGTGGTTGCTGAAGAGAAGCATTTAAAGTTTGCATTGTGATCATATAAGACATAAATGCCAAACCCACTGGCTGAATTTTATTTTTCAAAACCAAGGTTAACTTGTTTCCTGTCCGTACCCCTTGACACAATGCAGAACAAAAATGCAACAATACGCCTTTCTGCCTGGCGCGTTCCATGCATGAGTAGTTTGTTATGCATGTAATCATGTATGTAGATCAAGTTACGAGGATAAACGAATCTTGAACAAATAAGTTGTTACTAACGTTTACTGGAGTGGCGTTTTAACTACATTATCTAAAAGTACCGGGCAGTGACCATGTCTACAAACGGCACGTATTTCCAAGAAACAGAGACCAAGGGCCTGTGTCAGGATGGGCTTCTGAAGGCTTACGCTGTCCGACAGGCCTCGGATTACTCGTATGACAAAGTAAGTGTTAAATATACCAGTTTATGTATTAAAACAACTTCCTTATTTCCTATTCATCTTTTCACTTATTTATTTTACATCGAGTGTCTGCTTGCTGGAGACATAACCAATACCCGCGCCGTTCGTGTCGATAAAATCACTAAGGCAGAACCCACTCGTCACGGGATTCGAACTCGGGACAGTTGGTTTTATTTACCGAACTTCTATACACAAAATGCTGGAGTATTTAAAAAAATATTCGGATATAATGAGCCGAGCGACGAGAAAAAACAACATTATAAATTCAGCACAATCTGGGCCGACACATTCTGTCTCAGGGGGGTAGAGGTATAGAGTAATGATTCCTGAAACAGAAAATCAACAGGAAGCGAAAAGTTTTTTTTTGTCCGGGTTAGCATGCGCGGCATGCTTAGGCTGATCTGGGTCGATACTTTACGTAGTACCCACAATGTTGGTTTTCTCAAAACGGCTCTATTATTATATATAACTACATGTATATATATTTTTTCAGAAAACGGAAAGAATAGGTTATATTGGACCGGAGTACTGCGCTAGATATCTCACCAATGTGATACCTGAATTGAACCGGACAAAGCTTAGGATATTGGACGTAGGTGCTGGAACCGGTCTGGTAGCTCAACAGGTCAGTGTACATTGATCTCATTAACTTATTTACCGTATGCAGACAATCGCCTAGATGACGTAGTGGTAGAGCGTCAACCTCAGGAGCGGGTTTAACCTCGGCTGGGTCATACACAATTCTTTAAATAGTAGTAATGGCTTTCTTTGTGGCTGCCGAACGGAGAGGAGGGTGTGTGTGTGGGGGGGGGGGGGGGGGGGGGGGGGGCCTCGCTTGAGCTTAGACTGATCCGTTGGTGTCATACCAAATAGTACTGGTAACCTAACTAGCCGTGATATAATTGTAAACGTGTTGAAAGCGGCTTAAAATACTATACAAAACAAAACAAATCATGAACACGTATTAATTGTATTGCAATGTTTTCAATTCTATCAAATAGCTTTCATTTCCCATGTGTTTCCTCAATATTTTGTGTCGTCTGTTTGCGAATTTAATGTTGATTGTTTTTTCTGTCAACATCTACATTTGACACGCTGCAGCAAACACGTTAAACAAGAGGGCCATGATGGCCCTGGATCGCCCACCTGAATTATACAATGTGATTTGTCATGCCTACCACAATAACTTTTTTTTAACAACCAACATGTCTTGAAGTAATCTTGTAGAGGGTCACACACGGGACATTTCTACAAGAATTGGCCAGATACTTTCGGAGAAGAAGATTTTTAAAGTTTACAATATTACCATATACGGCAAAACAGCCCACAATGTCCAACAATCGACATGGATTGAAGCTTATCAGTTAAAAGGTCACAAAAGGAACATTTCTACATGATTTTGAAATTGACAAGATACTTTGGAGAAGAAGATTTTAAAATATTTCACTAAAGCCATATGAGGCAAAACAGCCCCGCCCCCTGTTAGCCATGTTTTTCGACCAATCAACATGGCTTGAAGAAATCTGATAGTTAGTCACCCAATGATCATTTATATAAACAAAATTGCAAATCGACCAGCTTCTTTAGGAGGAGAAGAATGATAAAATGTTCAGTATTGTCATATTTATAGTGCAAAACAGCCCCGCCCTCTGGCGGACATGTTTTTTTTTTAACTAATCACCATGGCTTGAAAGAACCTGATAGAGGGTCACCCAAGGATAAGTATACACACTTATTTGAAAATCAGCCAACCATTTTGGGATGAGAATTTTTTTTAAAGTTGTTTTCTTTCCGTTGCCATGGAAACCAGAATTCTGCATGGATCAAAAACATTTGAAGGCATTTTGGTGAGGACTTTGAGAGGATGCTTGGTGTGAAGTTTCATCCCAATTGACCCACTGGTTAACTGATTCGATTTAAGAACCCTCCTGTGCGTTCTTCCAGAGACATATAAATGTATTTAAATGTCTATGGTTTTACACAGGAATTTAGGAACGTTTTGCAAGAAGGCAAATTAAATAAATATTCCACAGAGCGTAATTCATTAAGTGATATCTTCAATGAACAGGAGTGTGAAAGACGTATTCATGGCTAGTGGTGCATAAACTCGATACTGAAACTGTCATTGTCAGATAAATTTAACATATCCATGAATGTTTTTTTGCTGATGAAATGTTACCTTCACTATTTTGTTTTTTTCACATTATACTAAAACACCTTTTTTTTTACAATTAAATTGGTTATTTTACATTATACTTAAACACCTTTCTTTTACAATTAAATTGGGTTTTTTACAATAAATACTAAAACACCTTTTTTTTTTTACAATTAAATTGTTTTATTTACATTATAATAAAACACCTTTCTTTTTTTACAATTAAATTGTTTTTGAAAAGCGATGATAGAAATTAAACTTATGATCTGAGTCTTGACACAACATTGTGGTCGTTAAAACATGCATCAAACATTTTATATTTAAAAAATTGAGTCATCATTTGTCTGTACTTTAACTGTGATATTTTGATTAAAGTGAACTTTGGAGAGACACCTGCTGGTATTGTGTTTAGCATATTTACATATGAGCCGTTCCATGAGAAAACTTACATTATAGAGTCCACGCAGGCTAATCCGGGTCGACACATTCTGTCTCAGGGAGATAGAGGTATAGAGTAATGATTACTGAAACAGAAAATCCACAGGAGGCGAAAAGTGTCCGTCCGAGTTAGCCTGCGTGGCATGCTTAGGCTGATCCGGGTCGATACTTTACGCGGAGTCCACAGTGTTGGATTTCTCGTGGAAAGGCTCATATGTTAGGATAACGTGTATATTTGAATCATACTAGGTAATGATTCGCGGGCCGATCTTAATCTACACTAGTCATAAATAACACAATGGTATGGTTTACTTGTATCACAAGAAAATATTACAATATACCCGTATGTTAACGAAACCGAAGGCTTTTGTAGATACATGTACTTATTTCCTCTAACAGTTACAAGAATGTGGATTCACTGATATTGATGCTCTCGAGCCCAGCGAAGACTTGTTAATGGACGCTAAACGAAAGAATTTGTACCAGGCTTATCACCAGATATTTCTGACAGGGGCGCATTGCGGAATAGCTTCAGGTCGGGTTAGCTTTTAGTTTATACTGTTAAGTTTTGTCGCATCCGCAGCACTGAATCGACTTTCGAAAACTGTTCCTTACGATAGACAAATGGCAATTTATTCGGCTCACTAACAATATATGTAGATTTACGTAATTAATTAGAATGTATATGGGGAAGTAATTTCATTGACTTCATGAACAGGTGCTCGTTGTAGAAATCGGAACACTCGGCCGATCAACATTTCTCTTATCTCTTTATATTTATATGGGTTATCTCCCTTGTTGAAACGTAACGGTTTTGTAGGCGACAATTTGTTTGGTTGACGCAAAGGTCTTGGACGACCTATAGAAGACAGTCATTAGTTCTATCTGAGCGTTTGCTCCTGCAGCGAAGATAAGTTCTGGTTTTATGAGATTGATGGGGAAGCAATAAGTTGCTTGTAAATAGCTTTTGTGAATAGAATGTTTACACTGAACACCACGGGAAGGTAGGTGCAATGACTCCTGCTAAGACTGACACATTGTGTAAACACTATGTCAAAGCATAAACATTTAGCAGACATATGGATACGAATAAAGAGCGATAATGATAATGTTATTATATTCCAAAAAGCTCCCATTGTAGTTATAAAGATTAACACTGTTTCACAACCAGACATACTTTACAACATTAACAGCACATGGATTATGAAAAAAACATGGAAGTAAAAGGGGGACATTTTCATTGTGAGCAATTTGAAACTCTTTTCAAATATTATGCTTTCAATAACAAATATTTTACATAATTGTTCATATCATAATGTTCCTGTTTCCTTACCCCTTTGCCACACGCAGACGTTTGTTGACGTCTCTGCAACAGATGATATGTGATAACATTGTGGCAAAAGGATAAATTACCTCATAATGAACAATTTCTCCTATTGCAAGAATGTTTTCAGCTTAATTTGATAATTTTGTACTGTTATTTCCTTTATTGAGTGATTTCATATTTTTTATTTATTGTTTTCGAAGTCGACTGCTGCCGATTTGCTGTATGTGGGATAGTGTTAACTCCTTAACAGGCTTCTAAAAACATTCATTGTCACATAACGTATAGCTTGATCTTCTTCTTCTTCTTCTTCTTCTTCTTCTTCTTCTTCTTCTTCTTCTTCTTCTTCTTCTTCTTCTTCTTCTTCTTCTTCTTCTTCTTCTTCTTCTTCTTCTTCTTCTTCTTCTTCTCTCTTCTTCTTCTTCTTCTTCTTCTTCTTCTTCTTCTTCTTCTTCTTGATCTTCTTCTTCTTCTTCTTCTTCTTCTTCTTCTTCTTCTTCTTCTTCTTTTTCTTCTTCTTCTTCTGCTACTTCTTCTTGATCTTCTTATTCTGCTAATTCTTCTTGATCTTCTTCTTCTGCTACTTCTTCTTGATCTTCTTATTCTGCTACTTCTTCTTGATTTTCTTCTTATTATTTTTCTTCTACTTTCCTCCTCCTCCAGTACCTCCTACTTCTTCTCTTCCTTTCCTTTTTCTTCTTCTTCTTCTTCTTCTTCTTCTTCGTCTACTGCTTCTTTTCTTCTACTTCTTCCTCTTCTTCTACTTACCTCCTACTCCTGCTCCTGCTCCTCCACTTTCTCCTATAATCATAACTGTTAAAGTTTAGCCCTTGATTGTTTGAAATAAGTATATATATTTTGTAGATTCCTATGACGTGATCACGTGTTGCGGTTGCCTGGTGGAAAATCATATGAAGAAAGAGTCATTTAACGAAATGATACGTTTAGTGAAACCAGGTAAAGATGGAAGTTTGTGTAGATGAGCTTGTTTATTCTTTTAATCACCATTTGCCAGCTTGGACCGCGTTCAGCCAAACCCTCGTAGCTCCGTCAGTAGCGACGCGGGCTGTCAATCAATGGGTTGTGATTTCGAACCCCAGCTCAGCCAACATTTTTCCCGCCGTTTGACAACATTCAATGCAATAAGCGTCATTCGTTTCCGCTAATGGCCTTTCAGTTTATATGTGAAAAAGTCAAAATGACGCTGGTCGTATTGACTTTTTGTCAAAGTCGGAAAGAATGATAACTAAACTGGGGTTCGAACTCGCGTCGCTACCTACTGAGCTACCGTATCTCAGCAAACAAGACGATGTTTAGATTAAAGATAAGCAATAAAATTCCATCTTTATTTCAATGTTAATCAAACACTTCACGTGCATCCCATACATATTTACAATGCATATAAAACGCATTGTCACATCTTCAAAGCAGCCTTGTGAATGTATACACTTATTTTTAGGTAAATACAGTTTTTGAAGAGACTTCTTGGCTGGCCCGCGAAAGTATTTAGTATATACTTTGAGCTCTAGAAGTTATAATTTATGTCCGGAGTCTTCTACTGTTACATTATATTGGAATGGCGAACAGTGAAGATTAGGATCAGATCGCATGGAGCCACAACAAAACCAAGCCATGTGTCTATACATTTGTTGAACACTTAAAACGTGATAACAAGAAAACATTGATTAATTTGGCTAAATATATTCCAGAAGCATCTATTTTACGTTTGACTCTTTTTTTTTTAGAATTTTATCTGACATTAACCATGGTTGATTATTTTGACATAACATTGTACCTTAGAAATTGATGAAGTATTTGTAAATATCTATGTTTTGTTCATTTGTAAATATCTATGTTTTGTTTATTTGTAAATATCTATGTTTTGTTCATGCTCGTATATATATGTGTTATATCGAATTAATGCGTAAAGCTCATTCATGAATTTGTTAGAATATGTTTATGCTGTTTTGTATGTAACTAAAATCTATGTAGTGTTAACGCTAAAAAATAAAGAAAATATATCTACATATTTCTACACAGGTGGTCACATTGTTATAGCCAACAGAACCAGCAGTCTCCATACAGTCGAGGAACACAGAGATAAACTAGAACCGTATATGGCTCGACTAGAGGCCGAGAGAAAATGGAGACAAGTCAAGAAGGAAACCTTTCCTAACTTTTTACTAAATTACGAAGGCACATTATGGCATTATTGTGTACTTTAATGGTACACATAAATATTACATGTATAAATGACAGCTTGCACACTGTATCAAATTATAATAATTTGCACAAAAAAAAGTCTGTAGATTACTTTGTGAAATCTTGGAGAAGGCCTATGGTCGACATATTGAATAAAAACCTTTATATTGGCATACATATTTAATTCCCTACGCAAAAGAAATTTCAAATATAATCAATTTCTAAGCAACGTCAGAATAAAATCGATTTGTATGAGGTTTTGAAACGAATTATAAGTACGATTAAAAAGCAACTATTGAACTTTTAAACATGAAGTATTGTCGGGTTTCAATCTTTGTGCCCTTCTCCAAAGCTATTTTTGTATAACGAACATACGAACAGACGGGGAACTATAAACATCTTCTGGTTTCCTAGATCATTACTGGTCACTCACTACGTCCCCACGGTCGTTTAACCGGGCGTATATCACGTGCATTATTAGTTATACCTAACATCAACAACTGGTGACCCCTTGCATTACACGCAAAATGACGTTTAAACAACAACAACTTACAATGTTACTTTACTTTAGTTAATATGCTGATTAAAATTCGTTCAGTTATACATATTACAGAAAAGACATGTGAAGCTCTTCGTTCAATATTCACATTACGGAAAAGAAATGTGAGTCTCTTCGTTCAATTATACACATTACAGAAAATAAATGTGAATCTCTTCGTTGATAATTATTCACATTACAGAAAAGAAATGTGAATCTCTTCGTTAAATTATACACATTACAGAAAAGAAATGTGAAGCTCTTCGTTCAAGTATACACATTACAGAAAAGACATGTGAAGCTCTTCGTTTAATATTCACATTACGGAAAAGAAATGTGAATCCCTTCGTTCAATTATACACAATATAATATTATAAAAGAAATGTGAAGCTCTTCGATAAATTATACACATTACAGAAAAGACATGTGAAGCTCTTCGTTCAATTATACACATTACAGAACAGAAATGTGAAGCTCTTCGTTTAATTTTACACATTACAGAAAAGACATGTGAAGCTCTTCGTTAAATTATACACATTACAGAAAAGAAATGTGAAGCTCTTCGTTAAATTATACCCATTACAGAAAAGACATGTGAAGCTCTTCGTTAAACACATTACAGAAAAGAAATGTGAAGCTCTTCGTTAAATTATACCCATTACAGAAAAGACATGTAAAGCTCTTCAAGAGCTAGGATTGTGGTTGAGGCATTAATCTGTCCATGAAGCTACATCATCAACCTAAACAATATTAATTCTGATTTGTTGCGAGTGAGAAATGACAAGATCTATTTTCTTACATGTATATATGCTTATTACCTATAGCAATTAAAAATAATTCCTTAGAATAGTATTTGTGTGATCTCTTTCCGTCTCGTTGTATGTATCTATTCATTTGTTCTGTCGAGTTGCGTTATTCTTACTTAAAACCTTAAAACCCGCAACCGTCGTTCAAGAGTGTTGTATTTGCAAGAGGCAACAGTATTTGAAGTTATGTCTTACTTAACCCTTTCCCACCTGCAGACGATTTTTGACGCAATAGCAGCAGACGACTTTTGAAAACATTGTGGCCACAGGTGAAATTTCACCTTTGGCCACAATGTTTTCAACTTTATTTAACAATTTGGCTATCTTCTATGGAGATTTTTTTTCAGGTTTTTGTCACCATGTTTTCAAAGTCGTCTCCTGCAGATTTGTTGTATGTGGGAAAGGGTTAAAACCTGAAAACCCACCACCGTCGATCAAGAGTGTTGTATTTCTTGCAAGTGGCAACAGTATTTGAAGTTATGTCTTACTTAAATTTGTATGAAAACAATTTTTATTCAGAAAAAAAAAAAGGAATTCACGTTTTATTGGTTTCCATCGTCTTTTATGGTATGTACAATTAACAGCAATGAAAGGACCATAAATCTTGAAAAAGTACTTTCTAAAATTAATCATATTACACATATCAGTCGTGTATCAGCAGAGTAATGGTGAGACATTCATCTGATCGTTATCTTGGGAAAACCGACAACCTTAGCGTATATTATATTCAGATCAGCCTGCGCATACACGCAAATAAACCTTCAAGAACCTTTTACATGTAGAGTGCCGGAAAACCTAGATGCCCAACACTGATATTGTTATCTATACACAATATACGCGACAAATATTCCCACGCTGGCTTTCCCAGGGAGATCGTTTATAATAAAGTTCGAATTGTATCTGAGCTACCGATGGAAACATGGACAAATAAAAACGGATATCCCTTAAACTCTGAAGGAAAAGAAAATGATGACCTCTACTATAATGCATAAAGTACTTGCAATGTGTTTGATATAATACGGCACTACGGTCATGGTGGAGTGCCCATGGGCAAGGCACATTTTCTAGCCTAGTACTGGTTTGTTTACCCAGGGATCATGAATAAGTGAACTGCCGCCGTGATATAACTGAAATAATGTTGAAAGTGGCGTAAAACCCCAGTAAAATAAATAAATAAATTGATATAATTAGTCGCCGGGCAGAAGCCCGCGACTTCTATTTTTAATAGCTTTTCGGAAATCACATGGGAGGAGGGATACTTATTGGAAAGAAACACATTAAGATGTTTTGAACATATTACAATTGTGTTTGTTTAAAAACACTAAGTAATGACACATCTAAAATGGAATAAACATTTCGATGTTTTAGGTATTTTTAGTTTCATTTTGTTGACTTGCATTTAAGTGTTTTTGTCTTATTTACGAAGACAAATGTGGTCCCTGCTAGACTTGCAACCAACTGCTATATGTCAATATTGAGATATATTGAAATAAAAGTCACGTCAAATTCTACTTTCAATAGTAATGTTAACTTACTGAATGTTATTTTCATGTTCAAAAATATGTCTTGATTTGTGAAGAATTCATTTGATAATGTTAACTCGTGTATATCTAAAATATGAACTGTTTCTAACCTAGAACTGTTGATTACGTCACTACCGAGTACCGCCCGCATAGATTTGTAAATTTTGCACACGCTACTATATACTACTGTACTTACTGTGTGTGCGATAACCAATGTGAAAAGCTGGATTTGCACGCGATACATTTTACAACAAAAACCTGCGCGCGCACCTGCCTGACTCGCGAATACCAACTGCGTAGATTAATCTCCTTTGCAGAGAGCCGCTCTTTACACTCACTTACAAATAGTAAATAATAGGTGATTTAAAATGTTTATTTCGTTCGAAACAAATTAAGAAAAGAACAAACCGAGATAAAACTGGTTTTAATGGAAAAATGACTTTGAACGAACACTCTCTGCCTATAAAGAGAGTTTCAAGAACGACACCTCTGCGAATAAGAAAGAATCGGGTCTTTCGTACGAAATTATTTCGTCCTTGACAATTTTAAATGTGTCATTTAATTCCCTAAAGGCATATTGCTTCCGATCTGCATATCATTATGCATCATTAACACAAGGGCGCTCATCATAATATAATTTTAAAACATGAGTAGTTTGTTGTTTTCATTATAAAAAAGGAAGGAAAGAATTAAAATAAATTAACATGTTGTAGGGCTAAGTTTATGTTCGAAATTCAGTTTAAATTATACAACAATTTCAATGAGATTTAACTGTTTAGTTGATATTATATTTCGAAGGTGGTCTAATTTATAAATATTGGACTACATTTCAACATTTGTTAAAGTATGATATAATTAGGATGCTAAGCTAATATCATTTTGAGAAAAAGTGAAAACTCATGTCTTCAGCGATTTAACCCTTATCTCATTGTTTTAAAAGTAGATTGCTGCAAAGGTGTCCACTGTTGACTTTAAAATAGGAAAGGTAAAATGACGTGCTATTGCATGCAAATCCTAAATTGTCTGTTTTGTGGTTTTATTGAAAAATAATAAAATTCAAATATTCTGACAAACATCTTGAAAAGTGTATGTGGAATTCACAAATCTTATAATTATTCCTTAATGAAAGCACTGTATACATACTAAGACTAATGATTGGCAAGATTACTCATTTCCATTACTGTTTATGATCAATAATTAGTTGGTTGTGTGTATGGTCAACCTACTTTGGAATGGAGATTGATCATAAACAATGAAAGGCTTCAATTATCATTCACTTCGTTGACAAAACAATGCAAGTTATGATACATTTTAACTTGACCCCACCCCTGATGTTCCAATATGCCCCTCAGTTGATAACTGTTTATTCAACTACTATAATGTTAGTGTTATGCATAACTGCACTATGGATATCCGGCGACATTGATGCGTTGCATCAACTTTCTCTTGTAGTTTAATAATAAAGCATTCATTTTACTTTGTAAGTAAGACAAAGTTAGTCTATGTAAACACTGCTATCACTCGCTCAAAATGCAAGATTAATTCAAATGGATGACTGTGGTGTATATATATACATTTATCCACCTGTGCATTGTTTTCCAACCACGGACAACACCATATTGAAATGAGTGGTAATTATAGTAATCGTCTAAATAAATAAATTATCTAGGTATAGAATTCTAATGAATAAAACATGAAAACCAGCCAACACTTTTAGTTCTAGTTATTCAGGGACATATTCAATGTAAACCAGACCGCCTAAGTGGTCTAGTGGTAGATCGTCATGTGTGGGTTCGATCCCCGGCCGGGTCATATAAAATACTTTAAAATGGGAGTAATGGGTTTCCTTCCTTGTATTGATTTCAGGTTTGTAGGGAAAGCACTACGACTGGTGTCAGGTTAACTGGACTAGTAGTACTTTTAACTTACCCAGGCAACGCCGTGATATAAGTTAAATATTTTTAAAAGCGGCAACAAATTCATAAAAACAAACCATATCAACCAAGCATTTGGTGTAAAAACTTATCTACTACATATTATAAACAGCATGGGTTGCTCTACGTTCAATTTACTATACTATAGCAAGTTCGTACCTAAGTGCCCCAGTAGATAATAACGATAAACATTTCTTATCATGTGAAACGTGTTTTATCTTGGTAATCCTATTGAATAAATCCAGTGTCAAACGAAACAATATGATAAGGAAACACTATTATGTGTCTCATTGAGAAAACACTACATTAGACAAAAGTATTCTTACTACTATCCTAGTATGTTAACATTCATATCTCTTTTGATCACCACACGTTTGCTTATGTTAGCTTTATACTGTATTAAATAATCTGAAAACAGACAAAGACTCATGGATAATTCTCCTGAAAATTAACACTGTTAAATGATGTGTGTTGATATTTGCACTACTGCATCTGCATTTGCTATTACAATCATTTTCCATATTTTCCTTATACAAGTATTATGTCATCATGCAATTCATGATTTATAGTGTAAAAAGGGAAAGAAACTATGTGATTAAGTCAATATTGAAATAATACTATTTGTCTTGTTCTTGTTCTTGTTCTTCTCCATCTACTTCTGCTTCTCCTTCTTCTCCGTCTCTGTCTTCTTCTTCTTCTTCGTCTTCTTCTTCTTCTTCTTCTTCTTCTTCTTCTTCTTCTTCTTCTCTTCTCCTTCTTCTTCTTCTTCTTCTTCTTCTTCTTCTTCTTCTTCTTCTTCTTCTTCTTCTTCTTCTTCTTCTTCTTCTTCTTCTTCTTCTTCTTCTTCTTCTTCTTCTTCTTCTTCTTCTTCTTCTTCTTCTTTCTTCTTCTTCTTCTTCTTCTTCTTCTTCTTCTTCTTCTTCTTCTTCTTCTTCTTCTTCTTCTTCTTCTTCTTCTTCTTCTTCTTCTTCTTCTTCTTGATCTTTTTCTTCTGCTACTTCTTCTTGATCTTCTTATTATTATTTTTCTTCTACTTTCCTCCTCCTCCAGTACCTCCTACTTCTTCTCTTCCTTTCCTCTTCTCGTTCTTCTTCTTCTTCTTCTTCTTCTTCTTCTTCTTCTTCTTCTTCTTCTTCTTCTTCTTCTTCTTCTTCTTCTTCTTCTTCTTCTTCTTCTTCTTCTTCTTCTACTTCTTCTCCTTCTTCTTCTTCTACTTCTTCTTCTTCTTCTTCTTCTTCTTCTTCTTCTTCTTCTTCTTCTTCTTCTTCTTCTTCTTCTTCTTCTTCTTCTTCTTCTTCTTCTTCTTCTTCTTTGTTTTCTTCATTTTCTTCGTTTTCTTCTTCTTCTTATTCTTCTTCTTCTTCTTCTTCTTCTTCTTCTTCTTCTTCTTCTTCTTCTTGTTCTTCTTCTTGTTCTTCTTCCCCTTGTTGTTGTTCTTCTTTCTTCTTGGTCTTCGTGTTGTTGTTGTTGTTGTTCTTCTTCTTCTTCTTCTTGTTGTTGTTCTTCTTCTTCTTCTTGGTCTTCTTGTTGTTCTTCTTGTTGTTGTTCTTCTTCTTCTTCTTCTTCTTCTTCTTCTTCTTCTTCTTCTTCTTCTTCTTCTTCTTCTTCTTCTTCTTCTTCTTGTTCGGGCACACGTTGATAATAGTACAGATCTAGATAGACTTATCTTCTTTACGGTGGGCACATTATTTGCAGCTACGGGTTTAATGTGATATTTTCTTATAAATAACGATATTTACTCGTAACGTTTGAAGCGTACTTGTAAGACATTCGAAGAACTGCGTGCAAAAGAGTTCACTTAACTCTTTCAGCGTCAAAGGCAATATTGAGGCTTTTGCAAACAATACTGATTCAGGTGAGTCAGCTCGTAACGAGCTGTCGCACCTGAAATCAGCATTGTTTGTCTTATAGTTTTCCAAATATTCCAAATTTCTTATAAGATATAACATAGAGTCGCCCGACTTTGAACATGGAAGAGTCTACTTTAATCAATTCGGCGCCGAAAGAGTTAAAGAAGCGTGTGTGTATGTTGTTTTACGCCGCATCCAACACTTTTTCAGTTACATTACGGATAAGTTACCAGTGCTACTGGTCCATTTATCACAAAACGGCAACATTCAGTCAGAACTCCTGAGCGCAAAACCATTACAACCATTTCTTGAAGTGTTCGGTATGACCTTTTCGGGAAACGAGCCCTCGACCTCCCGCGCCCCGAGGCGTACGTCGCCCATCATACCAGAGAGGCGTTTCTCTTCCTAAAGAATCTTACTTCCTTAAAATTGCTAACATCAAATTAGGGATTTTTAAAATTTTAATTCTGAACAAAATACAGGGGAAACTAGAGGGTAACCGTGACAAACGGGGTTACCCTCGGGGATTTGGAACCCGGCGATCCCTAGTCGCTGCGGTCATGGTAGAGTGACCTTGGGCAAGGCACATTTCCTAGCCTTGTACTGGTTTGTTTACCCAGCGAGCACGAATAAGCGCACTGTCGCTTTGACATAACAGAGCTATTGTTGAAAACGGCGTAAAACCCAAATAACACAAAACAAATTTAACAATCAGGAACTATCCTATATAGTGCTTTAATCTAGATTAAACTTATTTATTTTACATCGATTGCGAAACAATCTATAAGCTTATATTAATCACTCTCGATGACAACTGCTTCCTGAAGAAATAACAAGTACTCGTGATGTTTGTGTCGCAAATTCCCACAGGCAGAATCCGCTCATCAAAGGATTCGAAGCTTGGACCTATTTTACGAGAGGCCGACGCTCAACCTACTGCACCACTGTCTTCTTTTATTCTTGTATTTATATCGATTATTGGAAAGATCCACATGAAGAATGAAATAAAGGGTTTAATTTAATTTAATGATTTGTAATCGCTTTAATGCTTATCGCTGTCATAACGGAAAATGACATTTTTAATTGAGCCGTATCGCAAGGAAACCAACTGTATGGACTCTGCGTGAAGTATCGACCCGGATCAGCCTTATCATGCCGCTTAGGCTTGCCCGGACAGACACTTTTCGCCGCCTGTGGATTTTCTGTTTCAGAAGTCATTACTCTATACCTCTATCCCCCTGAGACGGCGGAATGTGTCGGCCCGGATTAGCCTGCGCGGATTGCGCAGAGTCCATGATGTTGGTTTTCTCGTGGTTCAATATTATGACACTTTGAAATACGACTAAGACCAGCCCTCTGTGACAACATGGAGAACATCATATTACACCAAGACTATATTGCAGCATATATACACTGCTGCCTCTACCAAGCTTTACATACAGTTACTTGGGCCGAGCCCCGGTAGCTCAGTCGGTAGCGACGCGGGCTGTCAATCCAGGGGTTGTGAGTTCGAATCCCGGCTCGGCCAACTTTCTTTCCGACGATTGACAAACGTCAATGCGACATGCGTTATTCGTCTTCCACCAATGGGCTAAGTCTATGTGGAAAAGCAGCCAGTTGTTTGGGAAGATTGTTGTGTGGAGTACTGGTGTGAGAAAACCAGGAAATGCATGAGTAGGTGAACTGGCCGCCGTGATATAACTTAGACATTGTTAAAAACGGCGTTAAACCCCAATCAATCAATCAATCAGTTACTTGGATTCAAACACAGGCGTCCGAGATTGCTTTTGAAAAATAAAATAAAAATACACAATACCTGGTTAAACTACTACAAATGGTCTTTAAATGGTTCATATGCTATCAAAATAACGAACGTAATATTATCGTATGAGAAAACTCGGGGAACATTGTTACTATAAATATAGAGTCCCTATTGTATTATATATCCCTATTGAATTATATATTTTGCTCGCCAAATGGCATTAATGCCGAGCGCGAGGGTAAACAACGCCAACCAACAACATATTATATATTAAAAGATTATTATACTATATGAATCATAAATAGGCTATTAATAGTAACACGGTCCTGGGTGGGATTCTCCAAATTTTCATACGCTCATTATTATTATAACATATGGACAATACAGAGAGACTCTTTGTAGTATATTAACGAGTTATTTTGTGTTTTATTCCCATATTTTTCTCAAATGAAAACTCGGACGCCTGAGATTCGAGATCCTACTGAACGCACATTACTGTCCAGACTTAGCGCCCATGGATTTTGCCGTTTTCTCCCTTTATAAAGTCCCAACTTCGAGGAAGAATATTCAGAAAGGTTGATGATCCTAGAGCCGCAACATCACAAATAGTTTCCAGAATAGAGAGTGACTGGTATTCTAGGGGGGTATGACCAATAGGTAGTTAGACAGAAATAATGCATAAAACGCAATTGCGAATATTTTACGAAGGTGTTAAAATGCTGACCAATTGGCGTCGGTTTAGCATTTAGCACGTCGTGGTGTGCTCCACTGTTGCTACTATGATTATAACTATACCAAAACCGATGTAATTGTATAATTTGTGAAATAAAATATTTGATTGTTCATAATACATGCGTGCTTATTAGAATGGTGTTTCT